>VXAZ01004978.1:933749-1082629 GCA_013399875.1 Gymnorhina tibicen
CCTCCCGCCCCCCGAGCTCTCACAGCGGCCCCCGCGGAAGTTTCCCCGCGATGCCCCCCCGCAGCCGCCCACCTGCCCCGCCGCCCCTCGTCCTGCCCCACGCCCCGGCACTTACAAAGCCGTATCCCCGGGACTTGCCCGTCTGCCGGTCGGTGATGACCACCGCCTCCTCGATGTCCCCGAAGACCTCGAAGTACTTGCGCAGGCTGGAGTCGGTGGTGTGGTAGGGCAAGCCCCCGACGAAGATCTTGGTGTAAGTGGTGTCCTTCTGCGTCGTGTGCATCTTCCGCCCGGCCCTGCGCGCCGCGCCGCGATCTGCACCCACGCGTGGCCGCCGGGGCGTGCGGGTCCTGGGTGGCGAGACCCGCTTCCAGACTCAGCCCCGCTCTTTTTTTCCTTTTTATTTTTTTTTTCTCCTCTCTTCTCCCGCCCCCCGGTTCCCCCCCGCCACCCAGCTACAATGCAACTCCCTTCTGCCTTTGCAGACCCAGCTTCCTCCTCCTTCAAGAGCGAAGCCTCGCAGCCTCCGGCGGTTTTGAGCTAGGTACCGGCAAAAGGAGGAGGGGAGGCCGGGCAGCAGCCAGCCTGGCGGCCGTAGCGCTGGAAAGGAGCAGAACCAGCAGCTGGAAGAGGAGTGCAGGGCCTGGGCTCTAACAACTGAGTGGCCTCCCCGCCTAAAAGCCACCGGGTCGGGCACTCTCGGTTCCTCCTCCTCCTCCTCCTCGCAGGGGCGGGGACGGCGGCGGGGCGGACCCCGCGCTCGGCCGCGGCGCAGCCGGGGCTGACACACAGCTGTTGGCAACAGCTGGATGCCCCCCGTGCGGCGGCAGCCGGGCCTCGGGGCCGCCAGGCAAAGGGGCGGCCTCAGAGGTGCCCCTCGGGGAGGCCCGGTGCCCTTCGAGGCAGGTTTGCTCCAAATAGCAAGTGCCGGGAGACAGCGTCCGGTGGGGTTAGCGGTGCCCGGCTGGCCAGAGAGCCCGCGGGCAGAACCGGCTCACTGGTTGCTGGCCGTCCTCAAATGCTTCGATCCCTCCCCGAAGGCTTGTGGTCAAACCCCTGCAACCCTCACTTACTGCTCTCTCCAGGCCAGCAGAACTACGGTGCTGCAACACATCCATTTTTATTGTGGTGGTGCTGGTGGTTGTGGTTCTTGCTGTTCGTTTGGTCACAAGATGAAAAAAAATGGTAAAGCTGTTTCCCTTGTTTTTCTCTTCTCTTGCTGCCTCTGCCCAATGCTGGGACTGGGAAGAATGAAGAGAAACATAAAGAAAGGAATGTCTATGTGACACGAAGAGACAGAGGACTGTGGGAGTTGGGGGGAAGGGAGACTCACAGGGAGACCGGAAGGATGGGAGGAAGGTTAAAGATTGGGGAAAACAGATGTGCATATGTGTATAGACTTCTAAACCATTCCCTTGCTGTCCCAAACTCTTGATACTCAGTGTGTCTCTTTTTCCTCTTTCACTTTCTTCCTCTGTCTGCCAGGCTTTTCCCTATGAAGCCTCTCTCCCTTAGGAAAAAGAGCAATGCATCAATTGCAGGACAGACTTTCACAAAGTTCTTCAGCCCCTCCGGTACCAAACATTAACCATAATGAGAGCACTTAGTCCTAAACTCAGGCCCTGCTTGCCCATATCTAACCTTAGCTCCATTTGATTTTTTCATCAGTAGTTCTCCTAGTTCTAATGGTGTATGCAATACTAAGCCATGCTGTCACTAAACCCTACTTGATCCTTCAGACTCTCCAGATTAAATTTGGTTTAACATGTTAGGACTAACTCAGGTGAAATCTAGCAACCCCAGCAGGATGAGACATAACTGTTGCTTTTCAACTGATATTATGACAAGCCCTTAAGCTTCACCTGAATTCAGTTAGGTCATCTAACTCTGTCCCCAGATGTCTTCCAGCTTGACTCTCATGTTGGTCTGGAACATTGTGTTAAACCTGACACTCCAGCCACTTCTGTTCCGAGGGCTAATCGTAACTTTAAACTCTGGCCCAGTGACCTGAACTTAAATACTAGCCCAGCTAAGGGTGTCAGTGCTCAACGGAGCCCTGCAGCACACAGCCCACTTGGGAGTGCATTTAATGTCTCAGACCCCTGTGGACCTGGAAGATGAACTTCACCTAAAACCAAATGTAGTCCACCCCATCACGTTTCCTTTCTTTTGCTGTGCCCAGCACTCCTGAGTGTCTTTTGGTGTCTGCAGGAAGGGTGAGTTAGCCTAGCTTTGCAGTCATTACAAAACCTCCCATATTAAGGCCAGAAAAGCAACACTTGGCTGTCCCAGAACTACTTGCAGATGTATTTAGGAGTTCACCTTTTTCAGCCCAAGTGGAAGACTGATGACTTTGACAGTCTCAAACCCAAAACCTAGCTTTTTGGTCTAGCAGCAACAGCAGGTCTTCCAGGATTCAAAAAAAAACCCTAATTTTCCACATCTATGTCTCAACAAAAGACAAGTTTCTTGCATTTAGGTAGGGTTCACCATGCAGCCCTTGTTTGTACTGCTGATTCAAAGTATCTGCAGTACAGTTTTCAACCTACTTTGACAGGCTAACACATCCTCTTTTGTAAAACCAGAAGTGACTCTGGCCATTAACAGATCAAATATATCCTGTAAGCTATGCTACAACAGTTCAACTACTATATTAGCACCCCCAATTTAAGATAGCAATCCCAGTAAAATTAAGGAATAAATGCAATTCTCTAGCCCATTCATTCCTATAACTCAACTGTATCACTAACACTATCACAGGAAAACAACCCCTATTATTGAAGGACAGCTCCTCAAAACTCAGTTTTGCCTGACATCCCTTCTAGCATCAGACCTTTTTCTGCTTTGGTGGTCCTGACAGAATCTAGGGTATGATTTTCCAGCCTTAGGATTCCTAGGCTAAATCCCAGAGAAGTGATACTTTGTCATTTGCAACTTCCTCTAGTGCATTCAGTTCACTGTCAACACAAGCCTTTATTTTTGCATGGCATAATCTATGAAAAACAAACACAGGCCTCCCGCTCTTGGATGCATGATCTTATGACCAAACTGTGGCTGATTTGATTCTACTAGCGACAGGCTATCTACTCCGTCAGCAGCCCTCAGAAATAAAAATATTTTCCAACCATATCTCAGTCTTATTAATTACTTCAGGTTTATCCAAAGAGAAGGGTGACCTCTATCATATGGAAATTAATTAAAGACCATTTGAACACTTTAGTGATCAGGAATATATTGTATACTTCTCTCCTATACCGTATGTTAATTCCAGATTTTGGGCTAGTCTTAACCCAAAGGAGGTCACAACAAACAGCCTAGGAAGGGAGTTCTTTCAGATGACATCCACTGTGAAAATGTTTTGGCCTAATTGGGGCTTGTGTCTTTGTGGAAACCTAGCTAGGGCTAGGTAGCTTGAAGAGAGAGGTTCATCTATGGAACCTGTAGGTACCACAGAAAACTGATGAATCCAGATGAATTCAGATGAGGATTAGCCTGGAGTTAGCTTGAGTTGACAGGACAGTGTTTACCTGGCCATGCTGGATGTCTGGCTAAGTTTGCAGTCAGACTAATGGATTTTAAGACTTAAAGTCATGGACTGTACAGCATTTATTGTGCTGAAGGGAACTGTCATTTTCACAGTTACTTGAGATAATATGTATTTGGTGGTTTGAGATGGGTCAGCTGGATGACTTACTCCTAGGGATCTGGCTTTGGAATGCAAGTGTAGCAGAAATAAATGTACTACTATATGCTGCAAATTTTGCAGGAGTGATGCCACTGGTGAAAGTGTGACAATTTGGGCAAGAAGTGAGAACATATGGAAAGAGGAGTGCATAGGTAGAGCATTCCTGGGAGAGATGTGAAACTGAAGTTCCTAAACTCATGGAAATTTGGTAATTGTACCAGGGTCACCCATGTTCTGGTGAGTACCACAAACAGTAGATCACTGTAAAACAGCACTATTGGTCCTGTAGGCAGCTATTTTGGCCTTTTCAGGATCTCAGTTTTGAATCAAAGTAGAATATAGGCACCCAGGTCCTGCTGCAGTCTTCTATATTGCTGGGAATCTCTCCTAGATATGGAGGTATTGTTGCTGAAGGGTATTGTAGCTGACGATTACCTTCTATGTAATTTTAATGGCTTTAAAATATATATCTGAATCTATAAATGAGAAAGTGATCTAGTGTTTCATTTGGAACCTAGTAACGTGGCTTAATGGGAGGAAACCCCAAAAGCTATCAGTCGCAATTAATTGGTTTTACTCAGAGATTTTGTGTTTTTGCTGTCAAGGTAGGATAGAACAGACAGCTTTCCAGTTTACCAAATGTTGCCACTCAGTGGTATCAGCGTAACTGTAATATCATGCTTTTTATTTATTTATGAGCACCATATGCCTGTCATGTCGGAAACCAATGGATGTTATGTGTTCATTCATTAGGTTTCTGCAAACAACAAAGACCCCTGATTATATTGCACACCAGCCATTCTTGCTAGTGCTTTATTTCAGTAAATAATAGTGGTCTTCAGAACATTCACTGCACTGTCAATTAAATGCGTCTGGAATATCTCTAGCTATCAACATATACATATACATATACTTACACGCACGTTTTATTTGCTAACACTATTATTAGAATGCCTGGGGCCTAAACCACCATGATTTGTTATGTAGGGCTGAAAATAGAAGTAATTCTGTCTCTGTTAGCCTAGTGAGACCATCAGTTTGGTCAGTGAGACATTTCTGCTGAAGTTCCATAATGCCACAGCTCCGTGAAAGCATTCAGCTAATAACATTAGGCACGGCTTTGTCTGCTAATCTGTGCACTTCCACCAACCACATCCCATTACAGAGAGGAGCAGAATGTCTAACCTCTGCTCTGTTCTGTGTCTGTTACATGGATGAGAGTTTGACTTTGTCTAGGGAAGCATAAAGTAGGTAGTATACTCATGTTCCAACAGATCACAGTGTGAGAAACTTGGAAACCTCATCATCTTCTCACTCTTCTTGCTGATCTGCAATCTTTATCTAGGATAAATTCTTAAATTGGGATTTTCTGCTATAAGTTTCCTAACTGGGAAGTTTCCACCATGTCTCTCCTGATAGTGTCCCCATTATAACAGATTTCGTCATAGGATTCTTTTTTCCCCCTGAAACCTATTAATATTGCCATATTCCAAAGTCCCTTTTGTTACAGTATCTGAGCTCTAAGCCACATGATCTTCTATGATCTTCTAACTATGAAAACGTCCTTATTCCCAATTAAATCACCAAATGTCGACCACCAGGGGCAGTTTCTGATGGGAATATTTTTCCCTTTAAAGGGCAGTGGAAGAGGTGACACAGAGTTTCAGTGATCCAGCAAACAAAATTCAAAGCTTGTGGAACTGTAAATTTAAGACACATTGCCTATCTGTACGAAAATAATAGGCATGTCAGGTGAAGCAGGGGTGAATGATGAGTGAAGCCAGGAGGTTGAATGCATCCATAAAAGTTACAATGAGCGTGTCATATTGGTAGGGGAACACAAGGAAAAGATATGTTAGAAAAAAACCCAAGGGAAAGGGTTTGTGAATACCAAGTCATGAGTGCTGTACTGAATAGTGCTGTCCAGTGCTAGAACAGGTCAGAAGGCAGAACGAGGCTGGTGCCTGGCATGAACTGAAGTTGTCCTATGATGCTGTAACAGAGGGAGCGCTGATGCCAGAGGCTGAACCTGCAAAATCACAAAGCTCTCACACTCACCATGTGACACACTCAGGATTAGAACAATGATTCTTAATGTTGACAACAAGCAAGGCAGTTGTGCCAGGGAAGGAATAGATCAGGATTTGCAGACTAGCTAAAGCTTAGAAATTGGAGTGTGAAACACCTGACTCTCATACTTACCTGCCCTGGTCACAGGCAACTGAGAGACAGACATTTAACAAATCTGCAAAATCCCTTTGATGTTCTGTGTGGCGTAAGAGCTGAACGACTGTCTGCTAAGCACACTCCTGAGCATCTTTAAAATGTTGTACACCCACCCCACCACAATACCCAATGGGAAAAACAGTGCTTGGAGCTGTCTGCTGAGCCATATACACATAGTCTGGACTGATACAACCACGTAACTCATTACTTGCTTGTATTTTATATGCAAAACAAGAAGTCCTGGTACAAAGAATATTGTTGAGAAAACATTCTCAACCAGTCTAAACTGGTGAAGCACTGCTAAAAACAATGAAATTAAACCACATTTCATCAGGTTTCATCTGACCTGCAGTCAAATAAGGTGGAATAAAAAAAGGAAACAGAAATATGGGGATGCACGTGAAAGAAAGCCACTAAACCCTCGCCAGTTATTATTACAAGGGATTAAACTGGCAGTCGACAAGCTGTATGCCAGACATCAGCCTCATAGAACACTGCACATCTCTTAGCAGAAGTAGGTTAGTAGAAAAGAAACGTGGATACACAGATAGAAATGCGGAGAAGAGCTCATTCAAACACGCCTCAGCCCCTTAGTCCTTAGGGAGAAACTGATGACATGAATACCATAGTACTGCAGCTCTGGATTCAGGAATAGCCATGTCAGTGGCCTCGTGCACTCTCAGCCCTCCAGAGGAGTGACGCGTGCTTTGCTGTCAGAGAGCTGGAAGGTTCTAATTCATGGCCAGAAAATACCACATCCTCATTTGTCAAGTTCAACCCAACCCAATTTTTTTTTTTTTTTAAGGACTTAGTTCTTGTATTGCTTGTACTGGGGAAACTGAGTTTGCAAGAAAATTTGCTTTCACCTCACTGCAGAAGCAATTAGAGTCCAAAATGTTCCCTTGACTACCTTTTCATTAAGAGGAAAAGAGAGGTTTCAGTGTTCCTCACCACTCACCCAGGGTGCTAACCACATATGTCTGCTAACCACAGCATGAGCAAAGAAGAGAGAGAACTGCTGCATAGAACTGTCCTTTCCTTTCCTCTGGAGGTATCTGCAGCACAAAGGCACGTAGAGAAAAAGCAGATGAACTAAATTTGTACTCCATCTTCTTCTCACAGCATCTTTTGCTAGGGATGTGGAGCAGTTCTTCATGTTGTGACTTGGACAATCAGACTAGAGCTTGAGACTTTCTTTGCAAGGGCTGAAGAGAGGATTTAGGAGAAAAGATGGAATTTAGGCAGAGGTCATTGCGTTTATGCACTGTCTTCTCTGGACAGACGGTGTATTGCCAGTCTCACCCCTACTGTGCTCATGAGTTGTGTTGTAGGAGAATGTAGCTTGTTTACTAGCTCAGCCATGTTTTCTGATCCAAAGATATCATGTTGCTCTCAAGTATTTTTAGTCTGAGCTTCTTACTATCCAGTTTACTTTGCAGTCTTGGTTTCTTCAACTAAAAATAGCCCCAATACAACAATAGCTTTTTGGTTCCACTTGTTGGATTAGATGTGATTTGTTAAAAAAAAATAGCAGCATGTGATGGTCATTCAGTGCCTTCATTCCAGAAGGACCTTGGAGAGATTTACTACCCTGTGCTGAGTCTCACCACCTGCTGCCGTGGTACAGCCAGCGCTCCTCTGTAACACAGCATTCCTCTTCTTCAAGGACTGTCAGACCACATTATCTTTGCTGGTTCAGAGAGATTTTTTTTCCTGTCTGGGTTTTTTTTCCTTTCTTTTTTTGGTAGGTAAAAACGAGGTAAGTTAGAATTTGGCCCAAACACTAAAGTGGAATCACCCTCCATCTGCAAAAGATCGTGGGAGCTTTCTTCACACCCTGCCAAAAGGTCAGGATCTCTGTAGTACGATCCCTTGGTAAGGTGACACCTGCAGGTGCACAGCACTGCTCCCCTCTTCCTGTGATATCCAAGCAGAAGTGACTCAGAAGGGAGGAGCTCTGCCTGCACTGAGTCACCATTGCTTTCTATATTTATCCTACAAATTTGAAAGTCAAATTCTGTCAAAAATTTACCTGTAAGTTTAACCTGTAAGATTCTAGCCCCAAGGGCTACAGCTTCAAAACTATGCAGCACGTTGTTTTTTTGTTGTCTTGTTTTGCAGTACAAGTGGAAGTTTGAGCATGTTACCACTTAAGTAGCAGGAGTTTTGTCAGTGTAGCATCTACATACTCATTGCTGCAACCCAGTAAGGTAATGTGAGGTTTCTAAGCATTCTTACAGCCTTTATTGTCCTCAGTTGGAAAAGGCAAGACTTTTGCCTTTAAAAAGAAGTAAAAAAACCCAACCAACCAAACTCAGGCTTTGTCATGAGAATAAAAATAGTACTGTTTGGCTGGTTTGTCATGTTTGTCCCTTAGTCTTAAGTTTCACAGTTCATATAAGGTGTGAGGTTATGAAGTAGGACACAGAAAGCACGTTGTGCTCTAGTGCCTCCATTTTCACCTCTGGAAAGGACCTTTGCTGACAAAATACAGCTGTGAGTGTGTTAACAGTGCTGTAGAAAAGATACTACATTGTCCTTTGGTTAGCCACGTACAAGGATCAAACTGGGTTTCATTCTACCGAAGAATTCTTGTGGCTTTGAAAAATGGACCCAGTCAACATGAAACAATCAAAATTTCATATTAATTGCATATAAGGATCAGGTATAGTGCTTGGATTTTTTAAGATACGAAATGTAGACTGTGTTTTGAGACCTAAGATAAGTATCCTGCCTACCCAATTAGCATTTGTCAAAGTCTGTTAATTTTCATTGAGGTTTATCAATTCTTTTTAAAATTAGAGTCTGAGCAATAATTTTTTTTTTGAGATTTGCTCAATTTACCGAGATCTATTATGGAGTACAGCAAAGTGACATAAAGGGAATCAGCTCACTTGCTGACCTGATCCTGCACATTTTCTTTTCACTGGGAACTGCAAGTATGTTGCCATGCACTGTTTCGCTAGGGCATTTGGGAAAAGAATATTGCATGTGCTGCAGGCGAGTGCCTGGGACCTCAGTGGAGCTGTGCAAAACTGATCTGCTGTCTGATCTGTACATATTCCACCATTTGAATAAGGCTGGACTAGGCAGGACTGCCTCACTTCAAAGCACAACAGTCATTTAGGGGCCTAAAATGCAATATCATTAAATCAGAATTGGGAGAAATTGCGTTCCTGCACATTGATTTTACTATACTGTCTTGCTATCTACTCTCATATACAAACTGTCCATATTAAAAGCAGGTGTATTAAATGAAATAATGAGACACCAATATCTTCGTATTAAAGCATTTTTTTTAAACTTCCTGGGAAAATTCTTGGTCATTTCAGTCTATCTGCTATTTTCTTGGTACTTATTTTTCTCTTTTCATCTTTGAAACTCAATAAGGAAATAAAATACCAACATAAATAAATGAAGAAGAAGGTTTCTCAACACCAATAAGCTAGACAAAAGAAACAGAACACTAGAGAATGTTTATTTATTCATGACATCTTCATGAATGCCATACTTTGGAGGGAATGGGAGATTTTTGTTCATGTTTGACTCTCAAGAGTGTTAACAGGTTTTATAAAATGCAGGGGTGGAGGGGAGGCAGCTGGCTTGAAAAAAATAGAGACCCTAAATGCAACCAGATTAGAAGTTCATGAGAAATACTAGTGAGTAAGAAGAATCATTTAAATTTGATATTTTATGCAGGGGATGAGAAAATACTTACTAATCTTATTTAAATGGAGGAAATCTTTGTGAAAGGATGCATAGTTGTGGGGTAGAAATACAGTTTGTTCTGAAGGATTTGTTTTGTTCTCTTTCCTGTTCTGTAAAAGCGTCCTTTTTAAGTTTACTAGCTTTGTCTGTGCTGTCATCCTAATAGGCATCTTCTGAAACATGTGAAAAGACCCCTAGAAAATAACGGAGTTCCTTTTAATGAGTTCAGTACACACACAAGTGTTTTCAAGATCTCAGAGTATCTCTGTGGTTGAGATCCATACCGCCTGTCTCTCCTTGTGACTGTTTTGAGTTAGCGTGTAGCACAGGGAGTTCTGGCTTGGGGATTCTCTGTACTGCTGTGACCCTGGATGCATCAGGAAAACAGTCCTAAAAGTGAAATTCAGGAATTATGTCATAGTTTTCTCATCTCACTGACTAAGAATTGACAGCAAAGTATAAGAAGATAGAAGCAGGGAAAAACAACCCCCTGGACTGGCAAGGGTATAAATTAAAATTTCGGATCAGTCCCCAAGACGTGAAATTTCTCAGAGCCCCATCTTTGCAATATATTGTGTAACTTCTCTTACCACAGAAGCTTAGGTGGTGTCTAGCAACCTTAAAGTCTATGTGTAGCAAAACCACGCCTCACCTCAGATCAGATTCAAGAAAACAGTCACTAGAGTCTGTTTGCTGTTTGTATGGTCTGTCTAATGTCATTTCAAGTCATCTGATAGCAGTTCTTAAAATGCTGGCAGTTTCCATGCTGTTAGGCAAATGAGGCTTAGAAGAATTAACATATATATATGGTCAGTGACACAATACAGAGCAATATGCGGCTTTTCATTAAGTGGTTTTTTTGTAAATATTTTTCTGTCCTCAGGATTCCTTTGCATGTATTTACATTTTCATTATTCTTTTTGAAACAGCATGTGCATTAGAAAACAAATGTCAGATAACCCTACACTGCAGTTGTCACCCCACGTGTAGGGTGGGGGTACCCTCTCAATGCAAACAAAAAGGAACTCAGATTTTTATGAATTCTTCATCCATGCATGGGGGAACATGAAGACATTCTTTAATACAGGAAAAGTCTAGCAGCATTTAATTTTACTAGGAATATTTGCTTTAAGACATTGTATTAGTAAAGAAGATAATATTATGCCAAAAATCCAGCTGTATGTTCCCAGAGTAGCCCGGCCTTATGCACTGGTACTGCTGCCATGGGTGCTGATGTGGGTGAGAGGTCATCAGTTTCCTTTGCTCTCTGCTGTGCCTAGAAGGTGAGTTGTGTCAGGAGGGGCTTGAAAGCTAAAAATGACTACAGAGGGAAAGTAGTCATGTCAGCTCCAAGTATTTTGTTGCTGATTTTCTAAATACCTTATTTCAGCTATAGCTCCTTTGCTAGCGTGAATTTCCTGTATTGATGAAAGAGAAGAAAAACAAAACCCAAAGTTTGCAAGTCAGAGGCTCACTGAGCATATCCTGTGCTCCAGCATCTCTGTATGGCTTTGCTGCTGTTTTGGCTGTATGGAGGGTGTGGCTTGAGCGTCGCAAACCTAATGCCTCTCTTGCATAAATAGATTTCTCCAAAATATCACATGGTAATTATCATAAATAAATAAATGAATAAATCTACATTGGAGAATGACCTCAGTCTAAAACCTCACATCTGAGTTGGCACAAGTAACTGTGAAGAGACACTTAAAGACCAATATTAACAATTTACTCATTAATGTAGGATTGGCAAGGTCAGGCACACCGGGAGTTACAAAGGCTGATTTCATAAAGAACCGTGATTTATATTGGTGTCAGCTCCCACTGAACCTTCTCCCTTGAGTGGGGCAATCAGAAGTGTGGGTACTTTTTTGCCTCTTGCCCCAGTGCTAACACAGATTCTTGCACAGCTGACAAGACAATGAACAAACTTTTCTGATAGTCACGGCATGGAAAAGATCACTTCTCTCTACTGAAATACTGTTTTCATGAAACTTGTACAATCTTAACAATCTCTGAAGACTGACCTCCTTTGCTGCATTTGGTTGACACTGCCAATGAATTTGTTAGTTTTTAAGCGAAGGAAAAAAATAGCTGGACTGACTACATACCTTTGAGGCCACTGTTTATAAAAAAACCAGGAACATAAAACCAGAGAGGAAATATAGACCGGTCCTGGAAATGCCCTCTCATATGGCAATGGACAAGATTGGTGTTTGAAACTATTTTTGAAATGTTGTTTTATGTACTCAAGGTAAAAAAAGAAAAAAAGAAAGCAAGCTCAAACAACTCCTTGGTGTCCTTGAGCTCCACCAAAGTGCAGACAAGTTCACAAAGCCCTCTGAGATAGCTACAACCTATCAAAGACTCAATCCACAAAGCATGAAATTTGCAAAACTCCAAGGAAGCTGTGGCCATGTTGGTGAGTTCAGAGACTATGCACAGACATGACCTGGACATTTCCAGTATATACTGCATGTAGGGCCTAACTTTTATGATTGACATGGCTAGAAGAATATTTGGGGGGGTCTGGTGAAGTGTGAGCACCTTTTATTTTCTGTTTTTCTCTAATATGGACACAGGAGTCAGCCAGCACTGCCTGTTGAAAACAGAAGTTTGGTTTGTGGCATCATTTTATTTCTAAACCTGCTTTCAGCTGCTGTTGGTGGTGAAGGAATCACTTTAATACCTGAATTCAGAGTTGGAGCCTATGAAATTTCTCAGTGTAGGAGAGGCTCACTCTGTACCAGGGAGGCCAGAGAGCAGTAAGAAAATGGGAAAACAATGGATTCCTTTTTCAGGTTCCTAATAATTGTTTAACTAGTGTAAAATACTTCTGAAAAGGGACCTTTGTCTAAAATACTTGGACATTACACTTATTTTTTTACTCTGTAAGAACACATTTAATCAAACAGGCAAATAAGAAAAGCCTGACAACTTTTGCCATTGTTAGGAACGAGGGGACGCCATTGCTGATGAGAAGCAAAACTACATCCAGAAAATATTTGTTGCCATAGTGACCATATCTCGTTGATTCCTTTTTCTGCTGTACAGATCTGATTTAATTATTCCAGATATTTATAAATAGCTTCCAGTGGGGCCAAAACGAATGGCTACAAAGTAAAGTTGCAAAGACTTTGGATGTGCAGCTCAGTACGGTCAGATGGAGACCCCACTTCAGCAAAGCAGTCAATGTGAGCACGTGGTTTTAAGCACCACATCTCTTTCCAAAGAACTGCAAGTGTGCTTAAAATCATACATGTGCTGAAATAGACTGCTGCAGCTCACAGCAGATAGTGAACATTTCTATTTTAAACTGTGTGGTTTGTTTTGATTTAACTTTCATAAACTTTAGTAGAATTAGGTCCTTAAGTAATTACACCATTAGTCATACTAGGAGTGGCCATTTGCTCACTCGGCTGTGAGCATTAGAGAAAATATGGGCATATACATCTTTCATGGTTTCATGTTCCTTCCACTAATCCCCAGCTTCTGTGAGTCGTCCTCTGCAGCTCTCTTCTTCTTATTTTTGTTTATACTAGTGCCAGGGAAATGGTTGAAACACATGCATTTTACGATTGCCTAAAAGGGAATTTTTCTCTAAGTGTGCAAGTTGAATATGCAGTGTGTGTAATCTCCAATAGTTCAGGTCCCTTCAGGAGGAAATTCTCTTGAAAGCTTCATCATACTCAGGTGCCAAAAGTCTTGCTACTCTTCATTGTTTGCTTAGAATATGAATTCCACATCCTTTGAACCTATATTGTCTCTGGTGTTAATTCTGCCTTTTAAGTGCAATCACAGTCAGTTTGTGTGAGAAAGAGGAAAGAGGAAAAGGTTAAAAATTTACCATTCCTGCTGCTTTTCAGAGGTTTTATCCCCTCCAGTAAAGCATGGCATATGCAACTGATTCTCTCCACATTTGGCACATCAGGGGGCATTGGCATGCAGTCCAGCAAAAGGATAGCAAGGGACAGCTGAACCTGGAGGAATAGAAAGGGAAAATTCCAGAAGCAGCTTATAAATTACACTGACACAAATTGCGATCTGCAAAGACAAACCATCAGAAAACTGGTTAACGCCTCTAAAATCATCTTTATCCATACTCCTTTCACATATTTTCAGAACATAGTTTGTATCAGACATTTGACACCTTTCCTAGCCTTCTGCACCCAGACTTTCCTAAAATATGCAAATTTGCATTGCAAATCTGTTTTTGTCAGAATCCGGGTGGCATCTTTGCAAAAAAAGTCAGGTTTGGTTTTTAGTTTTTAATACTCCTCAGCTTCCCTGGGGTGCCAGTTACAATTCCTCCCCCCAGAAATTACATGGTCCTTACAATTTTTTTAGACTTACAAAGAGTCAGACTCCAGGTCCCTCAGACTACGTATGAAGAGAGGACAAGATGTTCAGAATTTATTCTTTCACCTGCTCTGTGAATCCACAGGAAACAGTCAAGATATCCTGAGTATCTGAAGACATCCCATGGCAACACCTGGTCTGCAAACATCCCTCTTGAAGCTGTGCTGCTGGACAGGATAAAGGTCTTTTCCTGTGGCATTTATTTTGGAATATTCATCAGCTAAGGACGCCTGGTATCTACTTTCCATACTTACCATGCGTGTTTGTGGGCAGCTTGCCCTCCATTTTACCCTGCTGAAATATTCTAGGATGTGTTACTGTGCTCCTCTTCCATGGGGTGGTTTTTCAGGGAGGTACAGCAGTCTTCCCAGAGCTGGGGTTAAGGCTAGCAAAGAGTTTCACAGCTCTGCTGTGTCCTGGTCCTTCTGTCTCATGAGATCAAGGGCAACAGTGTCTCCCACAGCAGTAGATTTCCTGGGATAATTAGTTGATAATTGTGAGCATTTCTGTTCAGCAGTCCCCACTGTAGTTTCCTCTCAGTACAGTTGCATTGAACTTAGTGGGAGATTGTTCAAATAAATAGGAAGTGTCTCAGATTTTAACCCAGTAAGTTCCTGTCTTAGAACAGCGATGTCATGACAGAGAGATGCTTTTGTTCTGATGCGTATTTAGCAGAGTTTTGGAACTTTTACATCCCAAACCCATGCAATTAGCGTGGAAAGGAAAAGCCCTCTTCAACACATCTCACAACACCTCTTGGTGAGGAAGGGCTATTTCGTGTCAGAAGCTGAAATAGGCAAAATCAAGTAAAGGAGGCAGGGACAGGCATTCCTCTGCTTTGGCAAAACCAGAAAAGGAGATGGGGGAGAACCCCTTGGAGGAGGACTCAGACAAGCACAGAAGGATTAGTCTGTGATATACTGTACAAGGTAACCAGAGCTGAGTCTGGCAACAGGCAGCCCCGCGAAGCACGGCCCCAGTGCTCTGTGTGCAGGGGGCTGTTGTCCATCAGCTCCAGCATGACCCTGCGCAGGCTGTTATCACAGCTGTTGGAAACTGTTATGTCAGTGTACCCTTTCGGTCTCTTCAGGAATAGAAGATGCTGTGCTCTTTTGGATTTTTTAATGCCCTGCTTAGTCTGGATCACAAGTTAGTGAGACATCGATAATTTTAACGATGTACTATACAAGCCTATTTATTTGTATTTGTGGGATGTACTTTTTGTTTCTGGCAAACATTTTCAAAGGAAGTTTGTGCAGAAAGGAGCTGGAATAATTTCTCTTCCCTTACACCTTTATCTTTTTCTGTTAAACATTGCCATGTTATCACTGCATTTTTTTAAAAGAAACTTCTCTGTATGAAGTTTCGTTTTGGCACTGTGTAATTTTTTTCCCCCAATAATTTTGTAAGGGACAGTGTCAGTTTGGGTTTTACCTTCATTAAAAATGCACTACAATTTGTGCTCTCAACTTTCACAAATACACTGTAATGCCAACTCTACAATTGTATTCCCTGCTTTTCTATTCCTGCTGCTGTTTGATTTTCAGAGAGAAACAGAGAAGTTAAATATTTATACAAGGGAAACTGTATTTACATAATCAATACATGGAAAAAGCAGAAAAATAATTCCACCTCTGCGCTTTAAGTTTCAGTAATGCTGCACATAGGCTGTTTCAAAAAGAAGTTGTACCCTTGTCCCAGCTTCAGCAGACATCCCTTTAACTGCTTGTACTCCTTTTAGACTCCTTTGCATAAAAGAAAAACTCCCATTGTGTCTCAGAAATTCAATATGATATGGAAACCAGACAGGTTGGGTTGTTTTTTTTAAAATAAATGTCTTCTGCCCAACTTTAGTATGGCAAGGAAATTTGATTATCACTTGTTGACAGGTATGCAGGTCATGTCAAGTGTTTCTGACATGTCTATTTTAAGTTAAGCTACAATTTGTATTTTGATTATGACAGAGTAAAAATACTTGGACAACAGATAGTCTTTGCCTGTGAATGAAAATTGCAACATGCAAGTTGTGGTCAGACAGGCTTCTGTTAGAGAGATGAGGCTTTGATTGGGTCACTGCCCAGAGGTGCTAATTAAAAGTAGAGAAAGAAACAAAACTCCATACCACCCCCACTCTCTTTGAAACAGAAAAACATTGGAGCAAAACAGGAGAAATAACATGAAATGACTTGTGAAAGGCAACTGGAGATCTTCTGCTTGCCCATTTTGGTCAAGTGATAAAGTATCCATCTCCTTCTGCTTAACTGCCTGTTTTATTCCACAAGCCTGCATTTCTGCAGCACTGCAAGATGTTTTAAGAGTGAAATACCCTGTGGGTCCTGGCTCCTTTGGCTCACAGCAGTGACTAACTCAGTCAGAGTCAGCAGCTGACACCCAGAAGGAAGGTGGTGTGAAGTCAGGAGCAGGGGTCCTAGCTGGCTTGCCAGCATGCTGGAATCAGTTGTCCCCTACATGCCTTTGGGACTCAGCAGCAACAGGATCGCTGCACAGCCCTCTGCAAGCCCCAGGTCTGAAACTAGGGGTTGTATCTCTGTGTGGGGTCTGTAATGTTAGGAGCAAAATAAAGAGCCCAGTTAGAGGCCATTTATCTATGCCAATATTTGGGGACACAGGCTCATGAGAAGTGGAGTCCCAATTTGGCTAACAAGGGCACTAGACTTGAGAGTAGTCCTCAACAGAACAAACTTTAAGTGTTGCTTTCCAAGCAGTTGTCATGTAAATCTGGAAGCAAGGAGTGTGTTGGTCAGTATTCAGCTCTCTCTTTGGAAGCAGACTGGTTCTTGGAAGAAAAAAGTTGTCAGAGGATGTGAATGTTTCTGAAGAGGGGGTTGCTGAAATTTTGCTGGATTCAGCGTCTGTTTGGTCTTTATCCAGGCTCTGAGCTCAAAGGCAACGCTTGTGATGATACATTTTCTTCACCATAGAGACAAATGCACCTCCTGAGGGAAAAAACAGTTGCTTTGACATTTCAGGCTGGGAAAGCTGTCCTTGACACATGCACAGGCCCTGATACATGGTGTCTTGGCTTCACATGCTTACGGCTGTCTGGGAGGTTGTCACCGTCCCTGTTCAAAGGCAGTGGCATGCCAGCAGTGCAGTGGCGAGGTCCCCAGCGGAGATGTTTGCACTGGCAAGGCAGCAGAGCATGGCAAATGCCATCTCTGTCATAGGAGAGGAAGTTCTCTGCATTAGCCATGGCGTCGTGCACTTGCTCACCGGTGGTAACGTGTTTATGTCAGCAAAAGCCCCAATGAGACAGGGGAGAAAAGAAACGGAGCTTATGTTATGTTGTGGCTGCCAGCAGTCACAAACTGCACTGTGGCAGGAAGCTAAGTGTAAGAATCAACTGTTTTCAGACTTCTTCTAGGAGCTGTAGTCTTGATTTGCAGAGCTGCCAAAGACCTGCAGTGCTTATGCTTTCAGCTGGATGGGGGAGTCATTCTGGAAATCTGTCCAAGGGATTTAAAATCAAGCCCCTGGCTAGTAACAGCACTGCATGACTAAATATTGGTGTCCAAAGGAATAGATAGCACAGAAAAAGTGACTAGGCACAGAGGTGACCGTGCTGGAACATAAATCATTAATATGAGAGATAAGGTGAAGCACAAATAAGGGGAATATTCGTATTCTACAGTATTGCTCCTGTGGTTCTGCAGCCATAGTCACCGTTTCATAACACTGGCTGGCCAAGCCTCTGTAAAAACTCAACCCAAACAAATGTACTCTTGGCTTCAGTGGTGAGGTTCTGATAGTTTTGGAGAGTTCAACAGAGCCAGCTTTACTGCCTGTTTGTGCTCCTTCACCACTATAATTCTTCTTCGGCAGAATAAGTACTTACTGACTATCTGATTATAGAGCTGAGGTTATGGGCCCATAAAACCAGAGGACACTAAGAGATAAGCTCTACATGTGACAGCAAGATGAGCAATCACATCCAAACACAAACTATGCCATTAGTATTACTTACTTTTAAAGCACCATTATCCCTGCATTGTTCTCTCTCATTAACAATTAGTCATTCAGACCCTTGAGAACTTTAATATGATAATCCCTACAAGCTCATCAGGCAAATCTCACACGGTCGCGATGTTCCATGCAAGATTTATAAGACGGAACTGGCTGGATGCGAATGTGGGAGTAACGGTCCATAAGCAAATGTGACATAAAAAGAAGTCAGCCAGGAAAGCTGCCTACTGAACTCAGCCTGGCTGTAGTGGGAGATGCTGTTATTTCAAAATGGCTTTCATCTATTGGGGTGGAAGGGAGTCATTTTGCCATAGGAGAAGAAGCAACTGCATAATGTCCATGGTATTTACACACTGGTCAATGAAACTCAGCCCCTGGTTTTGAAATTGTGTAGCTGTATGCATTTTCTATTTGAATGCTCTGTTAGGAGAGCCTATGCTCCTCCACTCCCTCCCCCTTCTTTCCCTTCTTTTCAGCAAAAAGAGACCTCACCAACAAAGAGAAAATAGATTGAAAGCTCTTGCATCCAGACTCTTTCAAGCAAAGCTTGAGAGAGACTTTGGCACATAATGTCTCTAACATTATGTTCACTGCCCTTAGAAAGCAATAACCTAATACATTCTGCTGGCAGTTAGCAAGTGCAGTGATTTCAACACAGATGAGAGAAGAGAGGACAAAGAAAGAATATGCTTAGAGCATCCCTTTCACTATGAACCTAGGGGCCAGCTGGAGTGTTTACAAAGCTCTAAGGCCAGCCAGCAGGGAGTTGCAATAATCTAATTTTAATTATGTGACAAAAGCATGAAGAATCATTTCAAGGGCTAACAGAGGAAAATGGTTGCAGCCTGCCAATATTCCTTAGATGGTAAAAGAAGACAAGTTAACTCACAGAATTTAGTTGTTTCTCAAAAGACTAAATGGGATCTATCACAACTCCCAGCCTGCTCTTGTTAGAGAACAAACTGGTTGCCAGAAAAATGCTTTAGATGTCAAAGAAAGTTCCCAAGAGTCATGTAGGAAAAGCAGCAATACCTATGCTCCTCTTATTAAGTAAAAGTTATACTCTACCAGCAAGAAAACAAAGTCCCGTAATCACGGTAAACTGGCTGATATGAAATGCTGTGTATACAAATATATGTATACTATACATATGCATAATTGGTATTAATTGATAGATCTTCAGTCTGAGTTCTCCAGGATCACATTAATAAAACAGCTGTTTTGCTGTCCTAAGCAAAGCACAGAAAGGAAAGGAGAGGGAAAGGGAAGGAGAGGGGAAGGGGAGGGGAAGGGGAGGGGAATGGGGAAGGGGTAACAGGCAAGGGAGAAAGGGCAAGGCCCAAGTCTTCCTGCTTTGCACGCATCCCAGCTTTTTGGCAGAAAAGGAGCGCTGTCTGCCGGCAATAACAGAACAGAGAGTTCACAGCAATGAGCCAAATAATTTTGACTCCACTGTGCAGAGGGTCATAGTGACAATGTGGGGAAATCAGTAACATTTCATGCTACCAGAAGATGAATCCATAGGTACTTATTGTAGGATTTTCTTTCTGGATGAAGACTGAATCCAAACACTTAATACAAGATTATCCTTAATTTTATTTTTCAGTAATACCTTACGCTCTCCTCTTTCTCTTTAATCTGCTGTTGCATAGGGATTTCGTGCTTTGGTTTTATTATTGCTTGAGACATCTAGTAGGGAACAAAATTTCAGTCTTTCGCAAAGGAATTATTGGAAATACTGCATTTTCAAGCAATTCACATTCAATAATTTAACAGTCACTGGGGCTTCATGGGAACTTTCACATAATGGCATAGCTTGTTTCAGAGCTTAGTGATGCGCTTGAGCTGTTCCCCTTGCCACAGCATCACTTTGATGACAATGACACACAGGATGCCAAAAAGTGCAGGTAGCCTGGTTTTGTTTCTACTCTTCATTATCCCATTAAGTGGAATAACATGCTGCTAAATAAGTGCATGGCTCTCAAGTTCAAGAAATGTTTTTAAATGGTAAAATCTTTAGTTAAAGTACCTTATCATAATTCAGAGCAACTGTCATTTGAAGTAGGAGCATACTGCAATAATATGTGTATTTTAGGCACATGCAGAATACTCACTGTTTTAGTTCTGTTTACATCTGGGTCTACAGTTTTGCAGAGAGAGTGTATTGTAGAAAGAGGATCTGTCTCCTGTATAGCCAACAGAAAAGCACGTGAAAGTGATGTAATATTTATTGTGCATGTCCTCAAAATCAGTGTGGCTCTCTCCATAGAATCAATTAGGTCTCTCTGTAGAGTGACTTTTATAATGAAGGCCTCTACACAAATCCACATGGTAACTAATAAGGCATTATACAAATCATTAATAAAGTAACAAACAAAACTTTCCTCTGCTAACATCCTATACTCTTTTCTTCTTTAAAATGGTCTCAGTGATATTCATTACTAAATTGAACCTTAGAGTAATTATTCACAGCAGTACTGTCACCGGATATTGCCATGTGCAAATTACTTTTCCCCATTACGTGACAGTAATGTTCTTGTTCTTGATCAATATTGTCATTCATATTTGTATAACTTGAGGTCTTTTTCTGTCAATTTAGCCACTCTTGCTTGGGTTTTCCTTCCAACACCAAGTGCTTTTGGCTCAGGTTAATAGTGTCTTTTTGCATTTCTCTGGAGTAGGATTTTAAGATGTGATTTAGCATTCCTTTGCTTATTTTCAGCCTTTTCCTGGCCCAGGTTTTAAGGTTGACATCTTGCATACACTTTGAAAATAAGGGTGCTGTCACATGTTGACATGTTCTGCCATCACACCTTGAATCAGGACCAGCTTCAGGCACAGATAAAGCAGGCAATCTCCTGTCTCCAGCTGTCTGTCCTCCTCAGTGACTGCCTGTGGTACCTGTGCTGGAGGAGATGAGAATGAGCTATTTGACCACTCTTTGCTGTCTGGGCATAAATTCTTGTTACCGGTGACTGAAGGGGAACACGGTGAACAACGCAATAATTGCAGTTTGTGTGGGCTGGGCATGGCTCTCCCTTGCAGGTAAAGTCACTGATGCGTCTCGTGAGAGGTGCTCCTGGGGCTATTGAGAGATGTAGCATGATGCTACATTGGGTCTTAAAATGTAAAATAAATTGTTTTTGCAACTAAACAACAACCATTAAACTGTCAATGCTTGAGTTCAGCTAAATGCCAGGTTTACATGAGTAAATGAAACTTATTTTTGAGTACTTCTAACCAAGCTGTAAGCTATTCCTGCCTCCTTGGAGCATATCTTAGGCATAAAGTCAGATGGATGAATTCTGGGCAAATCATTGGATTCATTTAGGAAGTGCGTTAGAAAAGGGAAGAATGGGGGGAAAAATTAGGAGAAGAATTTGGGGTTGTCATCAGCTTTCTGGTGATAGAAATGTTTGTATAAATGTTTATGACTAACTGCTGACATGAATTATTCTTCAAATAGCTATCACGCAAACATTATATACTCTACTGTTATTTTTTTAGTAATCTGGACATTGCGGTTTCTGGAAAACTGAAGTCATTTGCCATGAAATTGGCAAACTAGGGCAGGTTTTGATAAACAGTTCAGAGGGAAAAAAACAAGGATGGGTAAGGCCTTAAAACAATTGTTATTTTCAAAACAATCCACTTTAACTTTTCATTTTAGAAGTGACCCTCTTTCATTTTTACAGTGAATTGTAAAACATAGGGTCTTGAAGCTAGATTGAATAACTCCATATGCAACCCACAGGATTTTTTTTTCTTATTTGATGCAGAGCCTGAAGTGAAAAGTCCATTATTCAATCAGTTCCAAAGGGTGTGAGTTTCAGAAGCCAGAACAGGTTACTGAGATGGGAGAGCAGGGCAGAGTGGAGGGAGTGATAAGCTCAGCACTAGCTGTTGGTTGACATTACAAAGATTGTTTTTGTCAAGGGAAGAGGTGAAAATATTCCCTTCCCTTTTCTATTTTTTGTTCTTTAAAGAAAGCTGAAGTCCACACTGGCATTCCCAAATGCTTAAAAGCTATTCACTTTGGCATCTCCTTTCCCTCCAAGTTACCCTAAGAATCATGAGGCTTTTTGCTAATAATATGCTATTTCCTCTCCAACAAGATAACTTTTTCTCCAACTGGGAAAATGCCTGAAACCCAGACCAGATGCCTTGTGAAAATTTCTCCCCCTTCATATACATTTTGAGTTGTCTAATATTAGGGACACCCTATACTGGGAATCTTCAAACACCAAGAAGACCAGAGTCTTTGTGCACTCTCAGCTATGAAAAAGCTGTGATATTTTTGTAAGGCAGACAAGGTGTAATGCACTATCCATAATTAAAAAGAAAGGTCTGGTTTTGATTTTGTTGACTGAAGTCCTCAGCAGTCAAATGATAAGTGGGATAAGTTAAGGACTTATAGATTCTTACTGAAAATCTTCAAAAAGAACATACATTAGTCAAAACTGTTAGACAAAGAAGAATGTACCAATATCTAAGAATATATCTAAGAATGTGGCCACCCATTATACATCAGTATTAATTGCACTGAATCCAAAGAGCCGTGTAATACGGCCCAATTTTTCAGCCCTACCCAAGGCACACTTGCGTCTTCACAAAGTACTGACCTGGCATCAGCTTGTCAGCTCAGATTCCAAGAGGGCTATCTGGTAACTTCATGGATTGAATGCAAGCAGGGAGACAGTCCAGAAGTTTACCCACTGCTCCATCTAGTGCTTGTTTTCAGTATCCTATAGGATCGTGAAATATCTTTTTCTTTTGATTTCTGATATGGATATGCCTAGGAGCAGCTTAGTTGCTGGGGAGCACTTGTAGTCCACTGACTTCCTAGCTCATGAGGACTATCCATCAGAAAGTTTTCTCTTTAGGGGCCTCTCTTTTTTTTCTTTTTTTTTTTCTTTTTTTTTTTTTTGCCTGTCAGCCAGCAAGTGTCCCCAAAAAATGGCTGAGCTGCCTTTGCAAAGCAGTGATCTTCCAGGAACTCTCATGGGAAAAGGAATATGGTAAAGCATGAGACTTAACAATTGCTAGAACCAGTGGTAAAAACACAGTATTTGTGACAAGCAGACTGGGTACAGGTTAATGAGTTTCATATTTAATATGACTGTTTATTAACTAAAGTAGCTTGTTTCTCGCAGGTAAGTATTAAATCATGGGATAATTATAGAGTATCTTGGTAGTATAGATCAATAATAATATAGAGGCACATAATATAGAGGATAGAGGAAGGAATACTACACTGGTCAGAAATGTGAGGAAAACATTGTTTCAGACAGATTGTGCCCACTCTAGTAATTTAAAGTGTCAAGGAAGATTTCAGAGGATAAACAAACTTGTCATGAGTTCAATTGTCAGAATAGCCTCTGGCAGTTGTTACATTGGCCAGCTAGCACTGTCCCAACAGTTCCCAGGCACAATTCAGAAGATATTCTGGATCAAGGACCATTTAATACGATATATGTTGGCATTCCATGCCACTTGACCCCGGGCATGTTTAATTTCCCACTGCAGAGGAAGTCACAGTGTAACACAGTGTGTTACTGAGGATTGTCATCCCTTGTAGTCCCAGGCTGAGAGCTTTGGTTCAGTAATTCCAACTCTAATAGCTCACTTTTTTTAGCTCTAGGCATCCAGGGAGTGTAACAGGAAAGGTAATGGCTCTGACAACTAAGTGAGACTACAGGTTCAGAAGGAAGTTTTTAGTTCCAACTGGACTTTCTGCAGCAGGATCTTACTCATTTGATTTTTAAGCGTGACTCTAGTCTAAGCAGCTCTCAGAGATGCCATCACCAATAACCATTACCTTCTATATCACTAGCTGGCTTCAGTATCTTCCAGAATATAAATAGAATGAAAACAGTGGAAGCAGTCATATCAACATACTATAGTAGCCAGTCACTACATATTGGCACAGCACACTAAATGCTCTCATGTGGAGGAGAGAGAATTTTCCAGTGCTGTCTTTGCAAATATTTTTCTGGATTTGTTTATGTTTACCTTATTAATTTTCTTTCCCCACTTTCCTCCAAAACAAAACAATTCTTATGCTAGAACTGCCAGAGAAGAAGAATAGCTCTAGCACCTGCCAGAGATATTCAAATACTAAAAATAAAAGATGGCCTGTTAAACACAGAAGGAACAAGAGAAGACTGAATATATGGGGAGTGGAAAAGTGGTAACAGTGGGCAAGTTTATTCTGCTATTTATATATCAGTCAGGTCTCTATTTCAGAACAAATCACTCCACAGAATTAAATCCCAGGCAGAAGAGTTAATGGGGTAGCTGTGAGTGAGGGCACACAGGGGTCACACTCTTGGGTAGGACATTCTAACTCGTCCCTCTCCTCACTCTCTCGGAGATAGTGTCAGTCAGCTGAAAACACATCTCCAGAGCTGGCTGCTTCGTGGTAAGGAGAGGCTGTGACCAGAGCTTATTCACGGTATCTTTGCAGGAGAGCTCCGTTAATATCCCTGATAGGATCTCTTTATCCTGTGCCTTCCTAATCTGCAAGTCAACAGGAAAAGAGAGGGAATTCACTATGCTAAATTGAGTTCCTGCTATGTGTGATTGATACTTGCTTTACTTTGTAAAGTTGCCTCTTTGTTTTATCAAAACTTTGTGTTTTGTTTGCTTTGCTTTGTTTTTCAAGAGGAGGAGGGAAATACTTTTGGCATTGCCATTCTGGGACTTTTCTATCCTAAAGCACCCTGGTATCCAGCCCTGCCTCATTAATCCTACCCTTTCCCTATGCCCGCTGCTCCCAAAGCTTCCCCTGCACATTAAGACCTGGGAGTCTTACACCAATTGGGATATTTTCAGTAGTTGCTTCTACAGTCACTGAAGTCTCTTTTCAGTACTTGCTGACTCTGCGCTGGGAAAACATGGTTTCTCTTGATGTGCTGCCTGAAATAAGAACTTTTGGCTCCTCAAAGGAAACCAGCACTTCTGACAGAAGTTGAAAAGAGGACTAGTTGTTCTGAAATGTGAAGTTAACATTGAAAAACAAAGGGAGGTTGAAGGCTCCCAGTTCATTTTTTTTTTCATTTACAATCCTTCTGTACCCTTAGTACCTCAGTCTGTAATTAAATGTAAAGTTCTGTATGTATAGGAAGTGATGACGTTATTACTGACCCTTTCTGGCATTAAGCTTCTTGAACTCATGCCAAAGCATCGCATTGTGTAGCACAGTTGTGCCCCCACCATTCAGTATTTTGGCTTGATCTGAAGTGCACTGACAGAGGCAGGCAGCTAACGCAAAGCTCTAAGGAACAAATTTAGTTTCATCATTCTGGATAATATTAGAAGTGAGAACAGAGCAATTTAGGAAACAGTGCAGCTTCACAAGAGAGAGCTCCCAAGAGCTGCTGCAGCATACTGTCTCAGCACTACAGGCTGTTTATAAAACAGAGACTTACGCAACATAAAACCATTTGGATGTTGAATTCAAATGCCTCAAAATGGGAGACATCTCAGTTCCTGCCAGCTACTCCTGGCTATCGAATATTAGGGGCTTATTTGAGAATTTGGTCTAGGTATGTATTTTGTGTCTCCCTGAAGATGAAGGGCATAGTGATCAACTGTATCTTGCTTTTTGTGAGAAAAACATTTGTTCCAGCTGTTCAGACATTGGTTTGAAATGGGAGGATTTTGGTGGTCCAGCAGCAAGGACTGATATTTTAAATGGAACATTCTTCTTCAGTGTATAAAGAACTGCAGTGCAGCAAAGACAGGAAAAAGCCTAGAGACTCCTCTGCAAGCTGGAGAGAAGGCAAACTGGGTCATAGGGAACAGTATCAGAGGAACAGATGAACAAAAAGAGAAAGAGACAAAATCAATATGAAGGGAGAAGAAACACAGACTCATGAAGGGAGGAACTCTGACCATACCCTACAGGGACCTCCAGCAGCACTCGCACCTGCCCAGGAATGAGCTCGATGGACAAACACGAATGTCAGCCTCAGGCAAAGGGGCCTGACCCTGCGAGCTCCCTCCAGCACAGGATCCCAGCTATTGCCTTTCCTTCAGACAGATGCAAACCCCCATAAAAGCAAAACCAGCTCCTGATCCACTGATTATTTTATTGCTTTCCCTTCTTTTGAATTCTTCATTTCAGCATCACACAGAACATTTCCTTTCAATAGAGATTACTCCTGTAGGAAAAAGCTCTGAGGAGGATGGCTGGCATTACTTACTGTGGCAGAGTTGCCTCTGGAGTAAGAGAAAAAGCAAACTGATAGTACATGCATAATTTTACTTCCCTTGAACTTGTCTTTCTGTATTCTTGGAACTCTATTTTTTCTCCCGTTTTTCTTCCTGGTGACAGCATGAACGAATAGTTATTCACATCCTTCTTTTAGCTGGGTATCTTAGGAAACTGACTTAAAAGGGACGGCGGCATAAATACAGCACGCACGGAATATTCTCCCTTCCTGTTCAGAAACTCAGGGGGGGAAAAAAAAAAAGGCAGGAATAAACACCTGACCTCCCCAGTGGCAGTGCTGGGGCGGGGAGCGGCGCCGGTAGAGAGTTCCGCGGGGCAGGGTGACCCCTGCCGGGGGCGCTTTGTGCTGGAATTCCAGGGAAAACCTCAGGGCAGGAGCAGCAAGCTGCACTTAGACCCTGTGCTCAGAGGAGCTTGACTACGTGTTACAGCATCGTGCACCGACCATTTCTTCGTCATGCAAGCAGGAGGCTCCAAAAGGCCTCCCTACACACATTACCTGAGGTAAGGGCTCGCTGCCTCTCACAGGGCGTCCGTGGTTTACAGCAGAGACTGAGGGGTTGTCTCCAAACAGCAGGGGTAGGAATCCTCTGGCCTGCACCTAAGCTGAGCACCAATGATGCTGTGATGCACTCAAATATCTGTAGCTCCGACTCTGTTCACCTGGTTGCTCAGCCAGTTCGAGTTCAGTCTCAGAAAGCTGGCTGCCCTCTGGTAAAGCTCAGGGGAGTAAATTCGGGCGAATTACTCCTATGGAAACAGGTCCACAACTGAGGAGGGCAAGCCCTGGCTGGGCTGACCTACTAAGATGTTTCTGCCTCCCCTCCTATCTCAGCCCTGGCATGGGAGAAAAGGCATCTGCTCAAGTCACCCTTGCCTGTACTCGTGTGTCTCTCTCCATTCACGGCTAGCAGAGAGAGATCGCCACTGACAAGGAGACCAGTGCTCTCTTCCACAGTTGCTATGGTGTTGTGGGCTCCTGTTGCTTAGCTGGTGCCTTTTCAACCTGTCAAGGGACAGGGAGCAGTGCAAATGTGACTGTGACACAAGTCCGTGGTGCTTAGTCATGGGAGCTGTTGAACTGTGCCCTGAGGGTTTTGGTAAGAGACCCAGCAGTCAAGAAGGAGAAAATTTAATACTTGAAGGCATTTTAAAAGCAGCCACCTGGCACCTATTTGCTGTCCTGCTTTTTTTGTGCAGTTAGCCATGGCTAGGAGCCCTGCAGTTGTCAGCTACATCTCAGTGTAATTTTATACACAGGAATATTCACAATGTACTGTTCCTTTGAACTACGTCAAAACAGCAAGCTGTTTCTTTGCTCAGAAATGTAACTTAGTTCTCCCTGCTTAGCTATTCTCTTAAGCATCAAGAGACAAGTCCAACATCCACTGAAAGTAATGGAAAAACGTGGATGGTTTTCAGTGGGAGTTAGATCAGTGTTCAGTCAAATACACAATTCAGTAAGGCAGGCTTTAACTGCTTCTCTTATTAATAACACAAAAATTAATTTTCTCAACAGAGACATTTGGTCTTTATTTTAAAATTATTTCCAAGTTCAGAAAATATTTAAACTGTGTGCCCAGCCAAGAGTTTGTAGCTTCTATTGCAGGAAGATTCTCCTTATTCTGTCAAAAAGCATGAAATTGTGGGTTTCAGCAGATCCTCCTAATAGAGGCAATAATGAAAGTTGTGGTGAAGATTGTAAAAGGACAAATCCATGCGGGTTTTTTTCTGAAGTTGCCTTCCACTGCTTCTACACAGTGTTCAGCCTCCTCCGAAAAGCATCCTAGAAAGCCTCAGAATGTTACTCCCCCTGTCTAATGGGGTCAGGCAGACAACACAACAACCCCTTCACAAAGCATATACCAGGCTACCAACCTTTAACACCCACCCTGCCCCATTAGATGCACGTGGAAAAGTTACCTCCTCTGGGCTTAACTTCTTGGATGTGCACAGGAGGAAGACTTGAGTGTTTCACTTCTGAAGCAGATTTGAGCCCTGCCCAAGTAAAGCTGACAAGCTAGACAGCATCACTTCTTAGCCCACCAGTTGAACTACACTGTGCCTCAGCTTCATCTCAAATCTTTGATTCTAGGAAGTTTTTCTGAGGTAGACTGCTATTAGTCCTATACTTGCAAAGGCCCTCTTGTTGCTTTTTTCAGGCTATCTTTGTGGCATAGTTGATTTGAGAGATTAACAATCATGTGTGGCACACAGATAAGCCAGGCAGAACCACACTAGTGGTCCTGTTACAAAAAGGTACCTTTCCTAGTGCTCTGCTTTTCTCTCTGTATCATCAGGGGTTTATCAGGCTTTGTGCTGCAGGGAGCTAAAATTCTTGCCCAGGAAATAATGGAAGAAATAGCATTGGCTGCAAACAGATGATCGTTTGCCTTTCTGAAACTATGAGAAGGCGCTGGGTGACTACTAGCACTCGAGTAACTTCATTGCCAGGGCAGGCAAATTACTCTGACTTGGTGGAACAGTCTGTATGGATGTATGTATACGCATACACCAGTTTTTATTCCACGCCTGGCCAGATAGCCTTAGCTAAAAGTACCTAAGAAATAAAATTCAGGCAACAGCTTGGGTTAACTGTGTCGTGAGAATGTACCCTCAGATCTCTTACTTTTCCTATTTGTCAGGTTGTTGGAAAATTTTGAACCAACTGAGTACTTTCTCTATTTTCTGAGGGTTTTTTCCTCATTTTCGTGTTTCTCCATTGCTCTTTCCAGGCAACACAGGGTGATTTTCAGGTTTTCTTCTCTATTGCTAATAGAATTGTTTTGCAAAACATGCCAACTGGACCAGGCCTGGAGGTGGGCTGAAAGAGTAGGCTCTATCTAATGGGCTGCTTTTCTCAGCTTCTCAGGTGGGATCCCAGCTGCTTAGGAAACGAGATGATCTCTTGCTCCTCCCCTTAGTGATTTAGTACAAGTCTGTCAAGAAAAGAGAAAGCAGGAAAGCTTTTTTTATTCCTGAGAGTGATAGGAGAACTGCCATAAAGCTGTAAAAATAGGGGCTACCTTTTAATCTGTTCTGCAGTGCTTGGCCTGTGATTTGAGAGAAGAGTGGTCCTGTGCTGCAGCTGGATTTCCTTGGCTGGGAAAGTGGAAAGGAAGAATGTGTCACCTGTAGCTGGAGGTAAGAAAGTAAAAAGCCAGGCTAGGAGCAGAGGTGAGCATGGTGTGGGTTTAGTGAGGAGGGGAGGTGGGCAGAGCCAGTAGCCCAAATGGAAGTGGGCATGGACCAGGAGGCGGTGGCAGGGCTGATAGCAGAGAGACTGCAAATGGAAAAATTGCTTTACTTGTTTTTTGGAAGAGCTGGCTATAGTAAATGTTTTATGCCCACTGGAGGTAGGGCATAGAGGATTCCGAAGTCAAGAGACTGACCAGACGCACAACTCTGTAACAGAAACAGTCATCTCCTTCCACTCACCTGTGCTTTGTATATCTCAGCCCATTAGTTGTTTTCTCCGTTATAATTTTGGTACTTGTTCTGTCTTTCCCTCATATGATCAATGCTTGTCAAATAGATGTTCTTGGGGCCTGTTGTCACCTTACTGTCTGAAGGTCTCACCTCTCTGCCAGTCTCTCTGTATAGTAAGTTAAAATTCTTAGGGTCCCACTATGTTCTTCTACTGCCCCAAATGCCTGCTGCTCACAGCTTTTTTCCCTGTGTGCTCCTGCTTTTGTGTATTCCTGTGCGTATACAATGTATTTCCAACCTCCTGATCCTTAGGGAAAGGCAATCTTTTCATTGAGCCATTAAAGAAGTTAGATAAATTTAATAATATAATAATAGTAAATTAAATTTGATAGAGTCATGATAATGTGTGTGCACTTGAATTTAGTGACTGGCTCATTACTAATTTGCCTCTTCCTGGTTCTTCTCACTTGTTTCTTCTAATTAGTGTGTTGTTACACACAGATTAGACACCTTTTCCCAGGTGAGATAGGTAGCAGCAAGACTCAGCTGTGCCCTGTGATAAATCATTTACTTATGCCCTCAAAAAAGACATTTGCAGGAAACAGAGGAGTTCTTCATATTTGCAAGACAGATCCAGATTGATTCATTGATGCAGCTGTAAGTTATCAAGACTGAGTGACAGAGTCCTCAGTATAAGTGTTTGTGGTGTCTACTGCAGTTATTTTCCTCAGCAGCATGCCTGGCTCAGCATCTAAAAGTGAGAGCTGAGGGTGTCTGTACCTCCTTGACTTTCAAAACCTGGGCAGTCCTTTTCAGTCTGTTTCCTTGTGGTTTGGTGAGCAGTTTCTGGGGGGGAAAAAATGATGTAATGTGTTGTGGCATTTTGTTCAGTTCCTCTTCCCTAACCTAGAACAAAACAACAAAATGGGCAATGCTCTGTAATGAGGGATGGAAGTAGGTATGTGTCAAAAACATGCAGCAGTTCTTTCTGTCTTTTTATCCAAATGTGATCAGAAGACTACTCCAGTTATCACTGAATTTAGTCAATTCGTTCTGGTGCCCATGGACTATGAATCTTTTGCTATAGGAACAAAAAAAGACTGCTCCAGAAGTTTCCTCTCTTGTGAATATTTTTAGAGTAATCTTCCAGGCTTTCAGCAAAAATAAACCTGGACTTGCAACATCTATGAGATGAATATCAGACCCACTGTACTGCAGTTAATCAGGCTTTGGTAGTAGGTTGTACATAAACTGCATTACCTTGACTTATAAGAAAGTAGAGGGTTTCAGGTGATAAAGCAAACACTGCAAAAATACACAGCAGAATCAGATGACTTGTTTCTTTCCTTCAGCAGAAGGCTTCACGTCCTTCACTGTAAAATCACCCACTTCCTCATTTCCAAACGGAATTTTTTCCAGCCTAGCTGGGGGTTTCTTCAGTGTCTTTTGCAGGACATCTCTCTGTAGAGACATTCAGCAGGGTATATTTTGTTGTTGAGGTGACACTTTGCTGCTTGCCTTCTGCTTTTTTTTCATGCATGGAGGTGATGGACTCCAGTACCAGAGAAAGCCTAGAAATAGCGATGTACTAATAACCTCAGTGCTCACTCATGAGGGAGTGTTGTCTGTAGTGAGAATTCCCCTTTGCTAGTGAGTGATGTGTCTGTGAAGCTTGCAATGTTTCTGTACACCCAGCAGACGTGGGGATTTGGTAATGAGGTCCTGAGGATTTAGAGAAGTTACTTTATTACTGCTGAAGAGATTTAAGAATGGTTTTGTTAAAGCTTCGTAATCATAATACTGGTCTCTGCTGCATACAAATGAGAAGCCCAGTCCTACAGCCCTGCTGCTGAAGGCAGCATTTAGTGCTGAAAGATGTGGTGATTATGTGATTAGCCAGGAGGCTGAATTCTGCCGTTTTCTATGTGAGGTTTAGCAGTGTTAAACCCACACCGAGGACCTAGGGTTGAGGTAATCACTATCCTGTTACAAGTTTTCTGAGTTATCTGCTCCTCAGCCTTTTATTGCCATAAATAACTCTAAAAGTCAGGCCTCACTGCCAGAAGTGTTAGGTGCTGCAAATAGTATAGAAGATGACTCATGAAGTGAGATGAAGGTGGAGCATGAATCAGTGGGAAGAAAACTGATATACAAAGGAGACATTCTGAATGCAGATGACACGAAAAGTCTGAACAAAGAAATGTTCAATCATCATAAAAATGAATCAAAAGGGTTCTTTTCAAAAGAAAAAAGAAACTCTTCTATTTAATGACAAAGATCATTCCAGCAAAAGCCCAAAGCACGAAGGTGTTGCATACTGACCATGCTATTCCTTAGCCAAGATAAACTGTGGACTGCACAGAAAGAAATGGTTGGAAAATTCTTCCCAGCATGTCCAAACAAAGCAGAGTATTCAGCAAGCAGGTTGCTTTCCAGATTGTTCTGTGTCTATACAAGCTAAGAAAAGAACTTTGAGCTAAACAGTTTCGGAGATCAAGAGTCCTCACAGCTTCAATGAACCCACACTGAAAGCTAACAGCAATAGAAACACTAAAATAACCTGAGTGCATTCCTTGTAAATGATAACACATGATAAGGAGATAAAATTCCCACAGACTGTTCCATTTGAAATGACAGCTTTTGGTCCTTTTGCTTACCCTCCAAAAGCTTGCACATGTAGGAGTGCCTTTAAAAGCAGACTTGGAAAAAAGGTACCTGATAGATGACGTCCTACAGCTGTTGGTGCACTAACAAATTAAAGTGTCCTGTTCTGCCTGTAATTCAACTCCTGCCACTTCCTGGGAGAAGGGGTGTTTATTAGGAGTTTAATGTAACTCCTCAGAGGTGAGAATTAAACATTTTCACATTTGACATCAGCTATGATACTTTAGACATTAGAAGAAGGTTCCTTGTTGAGGGGGTGGTCAGGCACTGGAACAGGGACCCCAGGGAAGTGGTTGTGGCACTAGGCCTGTCAGAGTTCGAGAAGCATCTGAATGGCACTTAGTCATGTGGTCCAGTTTTTGGTAGCCCTGCAAAGAGCAGGAATCTGGACTCAATGATTCCTATGGGTCCCTTCCAACTTGAGATATCCCATGATATACAATCTCTTTGAAGCGATGAAGGGTAAAAGAGGTTCCACCTGCCCCCAACTTCCAGCAGGTGCTAAAATGTAATAATGGAAAGAAGCCTAGATACCTGTGTCTTAGGTGAAAGCTGTCTCTGCTACCATTTTTAGTAAGAGCCACTGTTAAAACTGTAGAGGCTGGTTTATCCCATGGTGTGTATAGCTCTTCCTTGGCTTTGTTATGCTAGATGCATAACATGTTGCTCTCAAAGGTACTGCTCCTTTAGAGCAGTAATGCTTAGAAACAAGCGTAACAAGACATTCTAACATGTACTGCTTTAAGTTCCTTTATTCAGGATAAAGTAAGGGATGGTCAGAAGACCGAACACTTCTAATGTAGCTGTTTCACAGTGTTGGCTGTGGCAGGAAATCTGGAGAAGATGGGTAATGCTGCCAAGGCTTCAGGGATGCAGATACTTACATGAAGCAGAACCTTGCTAGAGCTTTCACTTCCTGTGCATAGTTCTCTCTCTCTCCATTATTACTGTAAAAATAATCTCAAACCTGGTTGTACTCATCTTTTATAGTGTTGCGAGGGCCATGAGTTCATTTCTTCATTGAAGCTAGTGCTAGGAATGAAACTTGGCATAAATTCATGCTTATTCCTGGTCAGTTCCAAAATTTCAGATGTGAATTTACCTGTGTGTTAATAAGCAAAATCCAGAGCTGTGTGTTGTAATTTGCAATATGTCTGGGTACTACACCTTTTCTACTGTGTGTGTGTTCAATGCATTTAGTCTGTCTCTCCAGAGGAAATCTGCTGGATTTGAGCTTTAATGGAATAAATTATTCTTAAGGAAGGTAGCACAGGCTGAGTTTTCTATTGCTGCTAAGGGAGGGCTAATAGTTAACAGCTAGTGACAGATTTATGTTTTCACTTGTAGGCTACCCAGCAGTGAGCCCAGCTCAAATGTAAAGTATCACTTGGAAAAGTTGGCTTTGTTAGCAAAAAAATATGAGGTTCATTTTAAAAGCTGTACTCATTTTAAGACAGAAAAAAGTGCCTTCTTCCTGTTGGGAGAATAGAAATTCTCTAAGGAGAAATAGCAAAGACTGAGTTTCTGTCAATAAAAGAATCTGTGTAATTTAATACCAGACAGCTTTTAAATACAATAGGAAAAAAAGAGCAGACACTTGCCTGTGTTATGAAGGGGGAAAATACAAAAACCTGCCTGCAGTATGTTACCTAAATTTGGCCAGAGGGGCCAATCCTCTTGGATACTCAAAAATCTGTCCGAAGGAAGTAAGTAAAGGCTATAGAGAAGCTGTACTTGGAGACCCTCTATCCCCATTTTCCAAAGTGCTGGCAATCGGAAGTGTGTTAGGCAGCACCAGTGGCCAGACTGTAAGGCAGCCCTTGTTTGTTTAGTCCTTCTTATCGCAGAATCACAGAATATGAAAGTTTGTTTGATTTTTCAATAATGTAAGTGGCTGAGGTTAGCGATGCATGAATGGCTTCCCTTTAAATGATAAAGCTACTCAGAATCATCCTTGGTTTGAGCTTGAATTGTTCAGGTGTTCAAGCCGTGGTGGGATCATGCTTTGGACAACACATATCCATAAATGTGTTAAACTGCTTACAGATGTCCTGCAGACCTTCTGCTTCCTGACATCAGTACTCAAAAGCCTTTATAGAACAGGCATCTGATCCTTAACACAATACTTGACAACGAATGAAAAAACCTTGAGTTCAGAAGCCAAAATATACCTCAGGTTATCATTCAGAGTGCAAAGGAAATGGACACTAGCTTCTTAGTCAAATATCAGTTCTATAATTTTTTAATATTTTTTTTACGTTGATTTTGTAGTGATTTCTTAGGCTGAGATCAAATATGAATTGTAGATTTCTCAGCAGTGTTGATATTTGGGATTTCTGATGTCTTAATTTTAAGTCCTGACAGCAGCATTTCTTCTAGTTTCATGGGCCTGAGAAACAAATTTGTATCCCTTATTGGCATGCAACTTCCAGTGATTTTTTCAAAGAGCAAGTTATTAGTACTGTGATTTCCTTTGTCCACATTTGAAACAAGCCCAGAAACCGTAAACAACTGGAAACTATTGCCAACTTCTGTTGTATTAACACCCCTACAGTGCAGGTCTCTGTTGTTAAACAACTTGCTTCTAAAGTCTTAGAGGATGTATGCTTGGATGCTTTTTGTGTGCAGAAGCTGCATCTCAGGGTGCTCACAGCAGAATCAGAGCTGTGGCAGGAGTCCTGTTTCATATGACACTTACCTTGTTCTCATATGCTTCTCCAGTTCTGGCAGTGGTACTTTGGCTCTTGATTATTCGCCACATCCTCAGCTCTTCAAGAATGATGATTTTTCCTCTCTGTTTCCTCTAAGGGTGATGATTTACTGATGAACTCATCAGTGAGCAGTGTGTCTTCAAAAGATGTAAACATTAAAACTTAACACTTGTACAGCACTTGGCATTCAAACAATGTTTCATGATGTATTTCCAATGCCAGTGTTATTGTTTAAGAGGTTACATACTGAGACTGTCCAGTGGAGAAGGCCAGCTGGAGCCTCTCTTCACTGCTTAAAGTTTGCAGTAAACATTTGAGTGGCTTGAAGAATGATGCAGGCACCTAGTCCAGTTACACCCAGAGGGGCACATTCAGGAAACCATGGAAGCTTATGTTGAAGACCTGTGAAGCCAGTTTTTGAGCATGTTCCCAAAGAAGATCCATAGGAGCTCTTGATAATTTGAATTCTTAAGGGTTCTGTGATCTAGTTGGAGAAAGCCAGGCTAGAATGGTATAGTACAAGCCTACTAATGGGCCATATTGTAAAGACCATTATCTTCGTCTGTTAAATAAACCCAAACTTTCATGTGTTTGTGTGGTATGTGATTTTTGTTGTAACAGCATTGCCACAAGTCTGGTCATAAGCATTTCAACAATTATATATTTATGAACAGCATTAGGACTAAAAACCAAGTTATTTGATAACTCTTCTGAGTGTCTGTTTAGTTTCCACATATTAGACATGAATAAACAACGAGAAACTTTCAGGCCAAGACCCATCGGGTTTTGCAGCCCTCAGCTGACAGTTCTACCATCTGCCCAATCTCTATTGGCAGAAGTGAAAGCTCTTGTATGAAAAATGCTTGGACCAAATCAAAATTGCAGATATTTGACATCTGCCAGTCTTCATAAGCAGAGTGAGTATGACAACGTTGTCTTATTTTTCAGTTGTAAAACAAAAATATCGAACATCTACCACCCTGTAGCTGACTCTGTACTGCTCCTAAAATAACCGAACCAGTTACCCAAAAAGCACTGGGGTTCAGCTGTCAGTCAGAACATGCAAATGTCAGAAGCCAGTATACAGCAAAACACATCCTGGCAAAAAATAAAAGCAGGATGAGTGGGCAATGCTGACAAGTGATGTGAATTTGTATTGGTTTTACTAATCCATTCAGAGAAAAATGTAGTTAATGCTTGGTATGGTATGTGGTTTTTTGGTCTGGAAAAAGAAGATTGAAGCATGATTTCAAAACTTTCTGTTTAGAAATTTCCTGTGAAGTTATCCTTTAGAAAGTGGGAGGAAAAGGAGCTTAAAATTAAATGAAACCATTCCAGAGCAAGCAAATAATTTTGTCCAATATGAACTGAAATCTTTTCATCACGTCCTTCTGTGGTATTGGGAGTTAAGTCCTCTTTAAGGAATAGCAAACACCACTAATTACTATTTTTGTGTTCAATTTGAAATAACTTTATTACAACTCTTATAATAAAGAGTAAACAACCACTGTAGATATTCCATTTAGCATATTTGTGAAATGTAAGATGTTCACAGCACTCGAAAACTGCAAGAGTTAAACTTTGAAATTAGGGGGTTTAAATAAACCAAAAAATGGTGCTGCTTTTCCATTAGCAACTCTTACTGCAATGGTTTCCTAAGATTATAGAAAAGTTTAAGTGCTCACTTGCACTTGAAAGAAAAACAAAAAGTTCTTTTCACACCTTTGCTTGTTGTCATGATGATTTCTGGAGCTTTTATCTTTTTTTTTCCATATTATAACTGGCCTTGCAGCTTCTGGTTGCAAACGTGAAGAAATAACAGGGTATTTATGTACTGTCTCTACCTGCTGCTTGTCAGGGCATTGTATTGACTGTGGTAAAAACTGGCTCATTTTAACACCAGACTGAGAGCCCTCCTGTGGGCAACCTCCCTCCCCCATGTACTGTAATCCCAGTTAGAGAGGGCTGCCCCTGGGGACAAGGCTGGGTTTGTTCTCTTGGTCTGTTGCAGGCATCTGCCAAGAAAAGTATCGACCCTCCTTCCTGTTCTGGTAGTGAGGGCTGAGTCATGCTGAAGAACATAATCATCAGCTACTCTGTGCTACTATTGCATGGTTTTAAACCAGTGCTAAGAGCTCAGTCTCTGTGGTGTCACAGCGTGAACGTTCCTGAGTATGGAAACTGGCTGTAGCAATAGACCTTCAAGATTATTTCCTCCTAGGTCTGTGTTTGTGGAGCTGTTGTGAACTTCAGTTATTGCTTACCTGTGCTTTGGGAATTGCTGCTTATCTGAAAAGATGTAAATCTGCATGGTGTTTCCTTGGGGAAGATTTCCTCACGGTCTCATCTTCAAGTTTGCTTTGCACTCCATCCTTTGAAGTCCCTGTTGGTCAAGCTGCCCCAACCTGTGAAGGTCTGTCTCTCTTCCATCAGTGCTGTCATTTCTAGTCTACAGCAAGATGAAGAAACAAATGAGAAAAGCTACTTGGGCTTCTAAACATTTAAAGGGCTATCTAGAGTAGCCTTATAGAATTGGGAGGTTCAGAGTGCAGTGGAAGACAGAGGCATTCCTGATACCTTATCCATGTTCTGTCACAGGTGGATGGTGAGTGAGGGTCTCTTGGACCATTTCAAAATTCATTTTTCATTTTCCTTTTTCAAAAGAAAGCAATAACTTTAACCTTAAAATGTGTCCATAATCCATTTGACCCTATTGGACTATTTTTTCAGTACTTTAGGTGCCTTCTCTGTGCCGAACATTGGTTAGAAGTTTAAAACTGAGTTTTAAATTAGCACTTGGTGAGGTGTTAACCTCCTGTGCACCTTCTAAACAATAGCTTTGAACCTCCAAATAATGCAGGATTAGAGCCTAGATGTATTCTTGTCTCTTCTCTGTATGTTTGGGCTTAAGCCAACTCAGCTCTGTAAGCTTCACAAAGTGCCTTTGCATATATAATACTTGCATATATACAAGCCCCCTGCCTCAAAATAACTTTTTGAGGCAAAATCCACCTTGCTGCAGTGTTGTAATTCATCACTGATGTGGGAGATAAGTGCCTATAATTGTGTCTGTAATGAGGCAAGTGGGACAGACTGTGAAAAGCAACTTTTCAGGTGCTGTGAAATCAGATCATGCATGTGGCCAAATGGTGAATTTGCTTCCCCTGTAGCAGAAGGATTGTATTAAGCTGAGCGAGTGACAGCCCTTCTCTTAAAGAGCTCCCTGACAGAGCCAGAGCTGCCCCTAACATCAGTAAAACCTCGTCTCTGTGTGCGTATGTCCTCCTGGTATGCTCATGTGCTAAGGCATCTCCTAACATGCTTCATACGGCGTCCGTGGGGAAGACGTCACCACCTGGCTTTTGACTCCCTGGTTGTTCTGTAGCCCCTCAGAAGGCAGCTGTGTGACTGCAGCCTGGATAGAAATATTGCAGCCCATGGTGAAATTGTGACCATCTGCTCCTTGCTGCAAGTCCAGGGAGCAGGAATGCCCAATTCTCTTCCTTGAGAGCTTGGTTATTTGTTATCACCATGGAGTCTAACTGTTACCAGGGCCTGTTACTACAATAAAAAACTCCACAGAAAGCTTTCTTCTTATGTCCTGGCATAGAGACATCATTGTCCTTGTCCAAACACTCCTCTCATAAGTTGAGATGGAGTATGTTTCATCTGTGGAGCTGCGATGCTGGTCTGGGAATACCAAGTCTGTATAGACCATTCAGGGTGTTAGTGAACCTCCTGTGGGAACTCAAGCTGTTAGATGAACAAGATACTGTCATGTAAAATACACACATTTCAGGGTCTGGTTGAATTTGTTAAGTATACTTCAACACCATTAGCCATGGGAAAAGATCAGTTCTAAATCTGGAATTCCAGGCAGTAAGGCAAGCTTCTAAATGGGAGAAAATGTCATCAGGAGACAGGGACAGGCTGTGACTAGGGAAAATGTTTTAAGCATCCTTTGAGATCATTGTACAATTTCTTGATTACTGTTTGAGTCTGTTCGCATCCTTAGTAGTAGATGTCTGTAGGAGATTTAAAAAAAGAAAAAAGCAGCCACAGTTTATGCTTTCAAGAGGTTGTTATAAAAGACAGCAGAGAAATGTTAAGTCAGTGCTTTCAGCTGAAAAGCATGTCTTGGGTCACTTGTGCTGACATCATCAGCTAGTTATTGTTAGAAGAAACAGAAATTTTTTCCCCAAAATATTTACATGGAACAGACTCTTTGTATGAATAAGGATTCAAAACCTTTTGAAGGGGAGCAAAAGCTCAAGTAATTGTTAATAATGATGAGGAATTTTTTTTAACTTCCTGAGACCGTGGTAACAAATGAATGTCACTTTTTGATCTTACCCTGAGTTATAGTGGCAACATTTCTTTAAAACTTGTCAAATTTTCTGTGCGTATATGAGAAACAGAGATGTTTATGTGACTAATGTCTCTTTTAAATAGTAAGGCCAATGGACTTTCAGAATCAAATGAACCCTGTTGCTGAGACAGTGTGACTCCAGCTTAAGCGATTGCTCTGGCTGGCTGGCTGCAGGCAGCCTTTTGCATTCCTCTTGTCTCCAGTCCAAGCCCTCAGCTGGTCTGGTTGGAAAGCTGAATAAACTCATTCGCATGGCAGGCAGCCTAAAGTGATCTTCCCTGCCCCGGTGTGCCTTGCTTTTGACTGTGCAAAGCACTGCCTTAAGGATCCTGTAGGTCTTCCAGGTTCTCTCAAGAGAGTGCCTCGACCGAGCTCGGAGCGTGTGTGTGACTGTACCTACCTGTGCCGGCATCCTGGCGCTGCACGGCACTCTCAAATGTGCACCTGCTGTCTCTTGAGAAACAGCTGCCTTCCAAGACATCTTGGTCTTTTTTCATCCCTGATCAACAGGGACCTGACTCTTGTCTTCAGTCTGAATTCACACAGAAAGCAAGTCAAGTAACCTTTTGGTGTGTGGGTATTTTGCTGTTGCTATTGCTGTTCTGTTTTCTCTCTTTAGCAGATGTTTGCAGGTTGCATGTGGTAATGCTGAAATATGCTTGATGTAGGATGAACAGAACAGGATGTACAGGTTGAGCTTCTTGTTTGCATTTCTGATGAAATACTTACTGTGATGGTGCAGTTCTAAAACTTGGTTTTAAGTAAATAATAGGTGAAATTTTAATCCTTCTCAAAGAGGTGATTTTTATTGTTCCCTCAAACAGATAAAGTGATAAAATGGAAATAATGTCACTTATCAAAGTAAGAAAATTGATTAAATGTAAAATTGTAGGCTGTAGCATAACCAAAAACTAGGTAAGCTTTATGATTTATGCTTTACGAATTGATTATTGGTACATAAAAGACAAGACAAGTGATAGTTTGAAGAAATAAGGGTACATGGGATGTAACAAGTGGCATGAAATTGGCCCCCATTAATATTTATGGCAAAGAACTTTCTCGGATCTCAACAGGATTTGTGCACTTAGAGCCTGAACTTTTAATATCTGACGCACATGATTAAACTGACATGGTGAACAGTATGCTTTTTGAACAATCAGAGCTACAGGCTTTCAAGAGCAGGCTGCTCTCGTGCTGATGCTGACTGACAACAGAAAATCCTTTCTCTCATTTTAGCAGCTTTTCATTAATATGTAACATTAAAAATAAGCAAGTTTCAGTACAGTCAAGGCACCAGGATGTGTGGTATGTGAAAAAATAGAGGATTTTCATAAATACAAATTAAGATATTTGCCTTTAAGAAAACACATGGAATGGAGTCTATGTGAAGCACAACATGGAAACTGGAGAGAAAGAGGAGCTGTGAGAAGGCTAGTAAGGGTGAAGAGGGGGGGGAAAGTGCAGGTCTCTCTATGCCTTGTCTTGTGAGAATGAAAACAAAAGCCAGTCACAGGGACGTGCATGCTGGGGAATAATCACTACAAAATCAGAAAGCTGTTTCTGTAATTGCTGGTAGTATGTGGAGGAAATTGAAATGTATGAATATTTTAAAATGAGGAGAGTTGTTTTCAAAACTTCCAAATCTGAAGCTGTTTGATGGCTTGCAGGATGCTTGGCAAAACTAAATGGGAGGCAGGACATCTTGGTATTTGTGACCTTATCAGCTGTCTCTGATTTATGCACCTAAATTCGTGAGCTGCTACAGAGAGGGGGAAAGGTACTGTCCATGGAATGGCATTTCTGATACACAGCAAGGCTTTGGTGGTCCTGCTAAGCAACTGATTCCCATTTCGTATCACCACCCTGACATGTATGCAGATAAAAGGCATTCTCCTAAGATTTGGAAGCTGACTGCAGTTATTAACAAAACAAAGCTTGGCTGATTTGAAAGGAAGAGGCAAATTTCTGACATTTTTAGTCTGGTAACAGTCCTGCTGACTTTGAACAATAGAAAGTGATGGTGGATTTTTCAGGGACTCTGGGTAGCCATACTTCTCTTTGAAAACATGACTGAATAGTCTGGTGGCTAAAGAGGAAGTGCCCTGACAACTAGTGAGCACAGGCCGTCATTTGGGGGGGAGTTTGAAGCCAAAAAGACTGCAAGACCGCAGCCCATACTGTGCCTGAAGAGGGAAAAGGGTGCCCATTTTCCTGTGCTCTGGTGACTCCCCCTGGGGTGCAGCCGCAGCCCCAAGGAGGAAGCTGTCTTCTGGAGACATGGGTGATAGAGTGGAGGGGAAAAATGCACCCCAGGAGAGGGGGGCTGCAGCTGGGATTGACTCTGGAGGCTGGTGGTGATGCCTAAAAAGGCCAACCTGGAAACAGAGACTAGACAGGGTAAGGGAATAAAGGTGATATTTATTTAAAAGGCCTTCAAAGGTACACCCTGGGGAGCCAGAGGCTATTTCCAGGATGGACCCCAAGATGGACGGACGACGAGTCACGAGTTCTTCCCGCTGTTATGGGTTTGGTCCATTTGCATATCAGCATAAATTTGCCAGTTAAACTTCAGCTAATAAGGTAACCACCCCCCCAGCTTGCCCCCCTTCTCAAGATGCTGGTTTACACATTTTGGCCTAGGACAGTCTGAGTGTCCTTGAAGAGCAAGCCTGGAGAGGCTTTGTTATGTCTATCTTAGCATGAGAGGACAGCAGCTAACATGCTGCAAGACAGTTCAAAGTTACACACTAGGAATACAGAGAATACAGAATTTGCAAACTATAAAAGCTAAAACCTAAGGCATCAGTGGGGGCAGTAGGCAAAAAATGAGCTGGCCTGTGGAATTGAGCAGAAGGAAGGGATAGAGAGAGAGAGATGAGGAGGTGGGGTTGGATGTATAGGGTGACTGGAGACCAAAGGTGTTGAACATGGACCAAAACGAAGAGTTTTTGCAACTGAAGTCAAAGCCTCTACAGACTGTACAAGAACTGCTGCACTTCAGTGACTGGCTGCTTAGCTAAATGCAATAGGCTTTCACACACAGGCACGATATGATGTTTCTTTCCCTGTGGTTTTCTTCTGTTCTCAACTTGAAATCTTACCTGGGTGGTGGTAGATCAATTTGTGAGTGCTTCCATCTCTGTCTCGTTCATGTCATGTCTGGCTCCAGGTGCTCCCAGATGGACTAAACAGCTTGCAGAGCTGACCTTTAATGCAGAGCCTGAATTTTGACACATAGCTTAGTATTTGTAAGACTGGGGGGATGGCTAAAATGGTGGCTGTAGTCAATGGAGACCTGACTTGGTTGTGCTTTGCTAAACCTGCTCCATGGCTGGCTCTCTTGTGTGTGTGTTGTATTTCAGTGCTGTATGTCATCCAAACGCTGTACGTAATCTCTCCATGGTGACTGCACAGTATTTGTTTCTATTTAAGGAGAGAAAGAGGTCTGGGTTTTCTGCCAGAATTCCCACTCAGGTAATTACACTTCTGCCTGCAGAATTTCCCCATAGCTTCAATTGTAGTAGTCATTATTTGCTCCCACTACTAATAAGTGTGAACATAGACCTGCTGCTGTGTTTTGGGAACACAGCAGTGGCTCCTTTGCTGAGGCAAGTGAAGTGACCCTGCTATGCAGCCTTTATGCTAGACTTGCCCCTAGTAAAGACTGCTGCATCCAGTCATGCCACTCTGCAGCTCTCATCTTTCTGAGCCTGACTCTGGCATAACAAGTTGGTCTTGATAGTGAGACAGCCAGCTGGAAGCCAATGAAAAGATGATTAAGAGCCAAGAGAAAGCCATATGGAGAGAGAGAGGGATTTCTCTTTACAGAGTTACAAGTAAAAGTGTTTATGTCTTTGGATCCCTCTAGCTGTTTTTTCCCTTATTTGCATCAGTTTTATGGGTGGGAAGTGGTTGCAGTTGATTAGCAAATTCTACCAAATCTCTTTAGCTAGAACAAATGTTGTAAACAGTAGATATTTCAGGCAGCTCTGTCAATACTAAAAATCAACACACCAACATTGTAATGGTAATAGCACATATGTCATCGTTATTATGCTAATGTTAACTACAATACTATATATGATACCAACATTATGTAAAAAGTATTGTTTTTCAAAATATAAGAGATACTGAATGAAGGGCCTCTTGCGTCAAATTTACATGGTGCAGAGATTTATTTTTTTCTGAACTTATGACAGCAGAGCCAATAAAGTCCAGCTCAGTCTGGAAAACTGTTCTGCAGATGCTTAATTATCTTTGAAGTCAAAGTAAACACAGACCCTGTTCACTTGGAGCCTTAAACAGAGATTTAAAACAGAGAATGTCCAACATTAATAAGTTAAGACTCATCAAACATAGCTTAGATAGTAAACAGAACCAAGACAACTGAACCAAATTATTGATTCATGGAATTCATTCTCTTCACAGAATGTTCACATGCAGATAATGTTCTCTTGAATGTAGTTCTTATTCAGTTTTACTAAATGAATGTTATGGTGAGTGTGTGGGTTTAAAGGAAAAATTCTGTTAACTAATTCTGTATAGATCATATTCTCAAGATTCAAGCTGTTTCACATATGTTATTGTTTCACTTTCCCTGACTGACTGAATGCTATTCAAGTGAATAGCACTGAAACCCTGCTTGAATTGCTGCTAGGAGTCGGGATGCTTAAAGTGTTCTCTTTGGAGTTGCAAGTTTCTCATGAACATGGAATAGTTTAAGGAAAGTCTGACAAATAGGAGATGGGAATTTCTGTTACAACTTGCTGTTTTCCTTCCTGTCCAGCAAGAAAAAATTGATTCTAATTGTTAAAAGTTAATGCTAATTACTAGTAGAGTCAGGAACTGCTACTTAGTTGAGAGCAGGGGATGTGTGTGAGAGCAGTTCTCTTACTGTAATGTTCAAGGCAACTTTTGCACAGTGCTCTCTTGAACAAGGATTCAGGCTAGAGTCTCATGATTTTAGTAGTAATATGGTGAAGTACTGATTGTGTGTGTGTAGGTGGGGGGCACACTGATTGTGTGGGTATAAGTTTTGAAGGACTGATCTTCATGGTGTTCAGAACCTCTGTGTTGTGTCCCACTTTTGCATCCAATTCTCTGCAGAACACAGCTTGCCTGAGAAGTACAAGAGCTTTTTCGTTCCTATCCAACTAGAAAAAACTTCATAAAGCTGGAGGGTGGTGCTTATCTGAAGTGCATCTGTATCTCTGTTTATTCTTTTCCCCCCTCCCATGCAACAGCAAAAACTTCCTGCTCCTCTCTCAAGTTGATCTCGATGAAAGCTCCTCATGTCTGTTTTAGATCCTTTTGCTTTCAGTCCAAATACACCAGGCCTTTTCCATCTTGCTGAAATTGGCTATGAGCCTTTTGAGTATGTCTGCTGGTCTCAACGGGATCCTATTTGAATTGGTGGATGTCACGTCTTCTGAGAAAGCTTGTGTTTCTGCCACTGAAGAGTCCTTGCAGACTTCATACCATGCAGGTGTGAAATAACTCATAATGGCATCTGTTCTCCAAGAATATTCAGTGCACATTAATTGGGGGGGCTGGAAATAGTTCAGAAGCCTTGTATCACTTTGGGCTGAGCTGGCCTTTTCCCCAGGCCTTTTCAGACCCATACCATTTTACCTGGAACACATGATGCCAGGTTTGACATCAAACTTTAAGCCAATGAATAAGTTCTCAAAGGTACAGTAGAAATTGCCAGGCTTTTCCTCCTAAGCTGTTGAACTGAGATGAAATACACTTTCCTAAGGGAATACAGGAACCTGGAAGTGCAAACCCCTACACAGGGGCAAACCAAAGCCCTATCAGAACAGGGAACGCTCTTAGAATCGTAGAATGTTAAGGTTTTGAGGGGACCTTAAGGATCATTTAGTCCAAATACCCCTGCCATGGACAGGGACACCTCCCACCCAGACCAGGTTGTCCAAGGCCTTAGCCAACGTGGCCTTGAACACTGCCAGGGTTGGGGCATCCATGGTTTCTCTAACCATCCCATGGTTACATGGGTAACCTGTTCCAGTGTCTAACCATCCTCACAGTAAGGAATTTCTTCCTAATCTCTTATCTAAATTTCCCCTCTTTCATTTTGTACCCATTAGTCCTTGTCCTATTACTACAGTTCCTGACAAAGAGTCCCTCTTTGGCTTCCCTGTAGACCCACTTCAAATACTGGAAGGTTTCTATGAGGTATCCACACAACCTTCTCTTTTCCAGGCTGAACAGTCATAACATTCTTAGCCTGTCTTCACAGGGCAGTCCTCTTACCAGCTTTGTGGACTTGCTCCAACAGTTCCATGTCCTTCTTATTTTGGGGACCCCAGAGGTGGATGCAGCACTCTGGGCGGGGTCTCACCAGAGCAGAGTAGAGGGGCAGAATCCCCTCCCTCGCCCTGCTGGCCATGTTGCTTTGGATGCAGCCCAGGATTCCATTGGATTTCTGGGCTGTGAGCACGCACTGTGCTCATGTGAGTTCTTCATCAACCCCCAAGTCTTTCTCTGCAGGGCTGCTCTCAATCACTTTTCTGCCCAACCTGCAGATGTGCCCACATGTGTGGTCAGAAGGAGATGTAACAAGAGAGGCTCTTGGCAATATTTCTCCAGTCCTGGGTACAAGCTACATGAGATGCTGTGCTAATGGAGAAGAAAGTGTGGATGTACAGACAGCTTCACCTTGAGATTCTGCTCATGGCTGGGATAAGACTCTGGTTTAGGAGCAAGATACTCTAAAGAGAATGAAATTGGCCTGTAATCCCAAGCTCTTGTAGTTGCTGGAGTGGACCAGGAATATTCTAGGCATCAGCCTTGCTTTGTTGTGAAGTGATGCTAGAGCTCCTTTTGTGGGACAGGACAGCTCTGCTCCTGGAAAAGTGCTGTTCCAAGAGAGCACCACCTGGCTCTGAAGTGACCCAGGTTGGTGGACAGCCCTGAAGCCTGGGTGAGCTGGTGTCCTTGGTTGTCCTGACTGCAGTTTGGGCTTTGTGGAAGGTCTCAGGAGAAATGCCGTTGTTTGGAATCTACATGTCTGGCATGCAGTCAAGTCAGTCTCCCTTTGTAACTTTCCTACACTAGGGGTGAAGGAGATTTGTGAAGTTAGTTATACTCCAGATTTGAACTTTCCTCATGGGTGTTGGAAACTGGCATTCTCCTTTCAGCTTATACGCATATAGAGCTGCTACACATTGGACTTGGGATGCTCCTGGAATGAGAAATGGAGTGTATGATATATCTGTCTGTTTTCCAGGGACTGCCTTGTCAGAGTCTGTGATTCAGCTCTTTGCCTTATGGATTAACTGGGAGTATTCATGTAGTTTCAAAATTTCTTTTAAAACATTTTGCTGAGATGAAGTCTGTGCAGTTAATTAGAGCTCTGCCACTGTTCACAGAATGCTGCCTGTGCTGAGCAAAGCTCTTCAAACACCTTTTCCCTGAATTTGAACACGCAAAGCACTGGGCTCTCACGCTTTCTTGGCAGGCAGAAGTGGTGAGGTAAGGAGCTACTTGTTCCTGGTGGCATTTCTGTGCTGCTGGGAGCCTGGCTGTGCAGTGAGGTGGAGCCAGTACTCCTCATCTCCTGGGTCTGGTAGAAGCATGGAGCGGAGAGTGGCTTATTGCTTTGCCAAATGCAGTTTGTCCTTACTGGGAGCAACACATTAGAGACGTCCTTCTGGCACAGTGGTCAAATACCATTTTAGCAGATGTTTAATACAAAATTGTCAGAGCTTCTAAGGAAGCTGTGCCACAGCTTTTTGCTCCTCTGCTCAACAGCAAATTCCTTCAGACTCCCAGGCTCTTTTATCTGTAACTGGTTCATAGTCCTGTATCCATATTTTAACCCTTTGTCATCACTCCTTCCATCCCTTGATTCAGTGTGTCCTTTCCCTTTGCCAGGGAACATCCCTCCAGCTTCTGCCCTCTTCTAAGTGAGCGGCCTTCATGCTTTGCCTATCCTTGCCCAGAGCCAATTCTGTTCAGAAATTGATTCCATTTTTCTGTCTAAATGTGGAATGGTCCAGATTTGTATGTGAGAGCTGAGATCAAAAACTTGTTGTTTGCTTCTACTTAAACAAAATATGTTTTTTAAAAAATATAATCTGAAGATGTTCCAAAATTTCTCCTGAAACATTTTTCACTTTCTTCTATTTCAAAAAAGATTAGCAGAAACATGGAACTGCTTTGGCAGTTGTGGAAATAAAATTTAAAAAACATGAGTTAAAATGCAACTGCTCAAGCTTGGGGGGGCGGAGGCCGAAGAGTGTTTACTAGAAACATACTTGCTGTGTGGCTGGGACAGCTTTTTGTTTGGGGAAATATTGCAAATCTATTCACTTTACATATGGACAAGTGGTGATATATCAGTGTGCTGCATATTGTGCATGTACCCGAGTACAGAAATGCCCTGTTCTCAGGAAGCTTCCATCTCTGGAGTGAAAGGCAGCAGCTATTTATAGTAGTGTGCTGCAGCATTGCACAGGAGAGCACAGGATGATGCTGTTTCCCCAGCTCACTTCATGGATGACTTTGCTAATTTACTAAGTGAGGACTGATGACAAACCAGTACCACCAGAGGAGTACAGACACAGCTTCATGCTTTTTTGAAAGAAGTCAGCAAGGTTGTGCTGGGGAGCTGTCTAAAACAAAACAACTGAAATTATTTCATTGGAGAAGAGCTCATAAAGCTATGCCCTGTAACGGTAAATGCTTGAAATTCCAGCTTTAGAAAAAACCATTACAATGCAAAGCCTGGGCTGTTTCTGTCAGGTGCCCAGAAGAGTGGGCGCTGAGATGTAGAAGCTGGCACTCAGGATGGAAAATGTCCCGTGTAAAGAGACAGCAAGACACTTGCATCTTTACTCCTGCTCAAACCCCTTTCCTCAAGATTTTAATAGATTCTTAGACCAGGTACTGCCCTCTCTGTATGCATGAGATGTATGCCACATTCCTAAGCGGTAGCAACAATCCCACGCTTTTCTGACACGTGTGATCAATTGGGAGATGAAATCCTAACATGAAACCTTACAATAAAAGGTTGCAGTGCGCTTACACAGTCTTGTCAGGTTGCTGGAGTTCCAAAGTCAGCATTTTGCTTAGGTGATGACACCAGGACCATCACATTTGCTCTTATGTTGACAGCTGCTCTGCTGATTTCCCTCTGCAAATGGTTTTGGGTTTTGCAAGTGTAACCAGTGAAGAGCCATGTGAGGGCAACAGAACAGTTTGTTACTGCAGTAAATGGAAAAAGCAAAATGCAAACACACAGTAGAAGTCTTGCCTCCTGTATTTCAGTTGCTCATTTTTTTAGAAAAATGGTGTGGCTGATGTTTGATGGAATTTTTATATATTTTCCTAGTGTGCATTTGTGTATTTCTTCACTCCAGACTAGCTTCATTATTGTAAAAAAGAAGTTAGTGTGCCCAAGAACCTGCTGTTGTTGAGGGTGATAACGTGGAATTTGGTGAGTTAGCTACAACAGAACATTATTTCAGCAGTTATCAGAGATAGATACGTAACATGTAAAACTGTTTAAACTTGGCAAGAGCATCCAAGATCTACATTTTTCTGATTAGAAGTGCTAGAGTTATTGTAAAAGCAAAGCATAATTGCAGCGTACTCTGTTTACCTGTTTTTCTTCAAAACTGAAATAGACACAGAAAAACATTTGAAAAGTAAGGATTTCAATGCAGTTTGAAGACCTGTGAAGAACCAGACTTTATGAATTTTATAAAAGCCTTGCTGGGAATGTTTTAGCAATTTGTACTGGTGCATTTATAGCAATGCATAGTGGTGCATAGTGGGAGTGGAAATAATGTTTTGTTGTGCATTTGTGAGCAAGGATTTTCAGTTGTATTCACTTTATAAAGATGAAAAACATTGATAAAGTTATTCAGTCATGTTTTGAGCTCTGGAACTTGCATTCTTGCAAAGGAATACTACAAATTGGTTTCAGACCATTTGGGACTGTGATTTGGTTTGTATTACCTGTCACCATAGATCTTCAGTGCTGTACATAGTTTAACATACGACCAACGTAATGGTACTAGTAATGTTTCTCTTCAGAGTAAGTTAAGCAAATGTTCAGCCTTTAAATATCCATGATAATTTCTCCTGTTGTTTACAAGGGACTCCCATTGTGACCATTAAAGGAGAACATATGGCTTATTGATACAATGTCAGCTTCTCAAGGTATTTCACACTGTGCCTGTTCTAGAACTGACGTTTATCTGATATGCACTCTGGAAAAAATATCTTTAGATGCCAAAACCAGTTCCCAGATGAGAGCCTCGCAGCCAGTGAGAAATAAAAAGTGCCCTCTATCCTTCCACCATCAATTACCTCCCCTATCCCCATGCCTTTTTTCTAAGATATATTGATTTATATTTAGCTTCCTCTGAAAGGAATTTCAAGCTTTTAATGCAGTTTTTCATCTTATGCAAACCTTTACAACACAGTTTGCCCTTAGTTAGAGGGTGTCCATGCTGGGTGGTGAAAGAGTAAGCAGCACTCTGTCCTTCATAAACTTTATGACAGCCTTTAAAATAATAGTGCTAGAATAAATTTCAAAGTGTGGCCTTAGTAGTTTTCTCTAAGAGCTCTGACAGGTAAGAACTGGCAGGGTTTGCTGTAATCTTTTATAACCTTATATTCTTGCATACGGCCTTATATTCTTGTCATAAGCTGCCTGTGAAGACTACATAAAAGAGCAGTATTTTTCCATTCCTATTACAGGAGCAGTAACCTCTGGCTGAAAGCAAGGTGGAGAAGGAAGAGGGTGCAATTTGGATTTACCATAGCTAAATTCAGGAGTGCCCGTTTAAGGGATTTTTAAGCTTTTTGTCAGGTCATTCTGGATGTGTATGAAATTTTTTGGTTTGTTTCTGTAATAGTTGCTGTCTCCAAATGCTCAGCATAATTCTGCTTTTCTTACCTAAAGTGGAGTCTTGCTTCTGAAGTCTGGGAAGTTACTGCAGTCTAAGCCTGGCCCGAATCTGCAATCCATATTGGCATGCTTAATGGAAAATATCTCAGGGCCTAAATAACTAAGTTGTAAAGATCTTCCTTCTTGTTACTCACCCTAAATAAAAAAAAAAAAAATAAAAAAAAAAAAAAAGGAAGAGCAAGACGTTGGTAGGGTTATGCTGTATTTTATTTACATGGATATTCTGGTGTCAAAGCTGCTGTTTCATGTGATGAGGGGACCTCTGTTGTTCTGTTGTGAGGCTGGTTCAAACACATACAAGCAGATGTGGCTGCCAGGGGTGCAGGCATTCTGGCACATGTGATACAAGCCAGACGAATCAGCAGCTCCAACTCCAGCTCAGCTACAGAACTGAAATGAAGTCCACGTGTGTCAACCACCAGTTTGTTGTGGCACAGCCTTGGCAGAAGGGCTGCGTTCTGTATCGGGGGGGCCCAGCCCAGTGGTGTGGGGATCACCATGCTTAGCCTTTTGGACCAAATGATCATCAACATCAGCCTTAAGACAGGATTCGGATGTTTTACTGAAAGAAAAGGGTTGGTTTTGTTTTATTTGGGGTTGGGAGTTGTTTCTTTGGTTTTTGGTGGTATGGTGTTTTGTTTGACTGGTTTTTTAAATTAGGAAATCAAACCAGGTTGGCCTTGTGAATCTCTGTCCTGCCTTACAGTCAGGTCAACACATAAGACTTGGAATGGCTCTAAGATTCTGGATTGCTGGCAAGTAGTCTGCACCAAGGAGAAACAGTTTTCCAGAAGCACTGGCTCTTCCATGACCCAATCAAGCTCTATTTTTGTTGCAGAGTACCTGCAGTACAGCTTCGTGGGCTGGTTCCTGTAAAACTGTCAGACTCAGCTGAGCTTAGCAGAATGCAAACTTTTGTCTGTGCTCCTGTTCCCTGACACAAGTCTGCCCTGAAGTGACTGTATCTAGGGCTAGGAGAAGAGTTTAGCTTGTCCTGTCTTTAGTACATTCATCCTTGGAATACTCCTGTAGCTATTCCAGGGTCCTGCTGAATCTCTAGTACAGAGCTGGGCAAGTGATCACCAAAGAAACCTGTGAGAGAGGTAAGCCTCACGCCAAAGACAATCTGCTAGGTGTGAGGGTGGCCTTCCTCTCTTTGCCAGTCCTGCTGTTCTTGCCAAACCTGCCAGTGGCAAGCTGTGAGTTAAAAATGCTCACTTCTGGAAAGCCACACTCACAGCCCTGCTGAGAAGCAGTTCAAAGATTGTTTTCATGCTTAACGTGTTTCACTCCTGCCTCTTCAGAGATCATGTTAATGTTATCACCTCTCATCAAACATTAATCTGTACATCATTTGCCAATTGAAGCATGAGTAGGTTGCACAGATTTATTCAGCAAGCAGCAATTGCTGCCTAGACTCTGTGGTCTAGTTGTTAACAGCTGGCTGTTTGGGTTGTGTTTTTGTTAAGTGGAGAGCCTATTTATAGGCAGCAGAACACATGCACATCCTTGTCTGTGCTACTGCAGATCCTGGTTAATCTCCTCTGGTACAGAAGCCTAGTCTACCAGCTTGCATAATGTGTACTAAAATCAGCGTGGGAGACTTAGAAGTGTTGGGTTTTGTTGGGTTTTTTCCTCTTTCTATCACTATCTTGAAGCTTTGGAGCAGACCGATAGCAGAGGGACAGGCTGCCTGCCTGAAAACTGGGGGCAAATGTTTCCCAGGATACAGAGGAAGCAATCTATGGTGGTGGTGTCTGACACAAAATGTCATTAAAAATATTCTTGTGGCAAAGGATCTGATTTTAAACAAGGTATTTAATGTGTATGCATGCATCACACCCCATTCCTTACCCAGAAGAAGGCAAAGTTAGCTTTTGTTTGCTTCCTGAAAATTAGATTGCAGGCAAGGTATCTGTGGTGACAGGAGCCTGGGAGCTGTGTCATTCCTTCTCAAAGGCTGGAGAAGAGGGTGTTGGCTAACACCCAGCAGAGGAAAACCTATCTGTGTCTGCACACTTGACACCATCAGTGGGATGGGGGAGTATGGCCTGGTGCCCCTGAGCACCCAGGAGTTTGTCTGTAGCACTCTGCTATTTAGAGGTGCTGCTTGCCTGAGTCACTCTTAACACTGTTCATGCTGAAAATGAAACACTGTGATTCTAGCAGAGCACACAATGAGCTGCTAATTACAAAACTGAAAACAAAGTTAAAGAGAAAAATGAGTACAGCATAATTTCACATAATGCTAAGTAGCATTGCTTTTTCCCTTGGTTGCTTCAGTCTCCCTACTATGAGGTGTTACGGCAGAGAGTGAGAAACTGTGTTTCTCCCTGCAACACACTTGCTTCTTCCAGAGTTCACACACCTCTGGGCTGCTTTCCTCCCAATTTGTTCAAGAAGGATTTCCCATAATCTTGCACATCATTCTACTGCTCTCATCTTTCTGCAGTGCTCTCTTCTCAACTCATAGTTGCTTGCTTCATATGTAGGAAATAATATTTTAATTCCATCACAGAAATTATTCTGTCTGGGTGGGAAAAAAAAAATCCACCAGCTGCTGTTCTGTATTGTGAAGAACACAGAGCAACCTGGTTTGTCTGTCCCTTCCTTCTCTCCCAGTTGCTTGTCACATGAGAGTTTGGAAATAGTTTCAATAAGTGCCTGTGAAGCAGAAGAATGAAGAATTCTGCAGGGCACTGGAGTGAGCACAAGCACAGACTGGACTCGAGTTAGAATGATGAGCATGCACTCCAGTCTGCACACTTGCTTCTCACAGCACGGGCCTTAAGTGAGCAGCCTAAGAGATGTGTGTGAACTTTTAAATTGTTTCAGTCACTTATCTGTTTATACCTCTCCTCAGGGATTAAGTACTTTGGTAAGTACCATATACATCCGTCTGCATTTCATATTCAGGCACACAGGCATAAATACTAATGCACTAATTCAAATACAGATGAGTAGCATGCATGACATCACAAGGATTTCTTTATAGGATCACAGTACAGCATTCCCTGAGCATCACCTCTGAGGAACACAGGAATATACTGGTGGTGTGTTCTACCCTGACTGGCAATCCACTCCTAGCCAAGGATGCAAATGGATAGGCTCCAGTGCTTTCTGCAAGGCGCTGTGCCAACATGATACAGATGATAGGGAAGAGCTGAACAGATACTTAACATCTCTGTGTATATCCTCCCCATTCTGTCACAAGAGTACCTCATATAAATAAATAAAAGGGATTCTGTTAAGTCATGCCAGTCAAAAAAAAGTCTGAAGACAGACTCTGGCTGCCTGCCCGGTTGTGCTAGGTTTTCTGGGCTATGAAGCATATACTTGTGTCTGAAAAGTATTTAACTGGTGATCCACAGACTTCTGGAGACCTATGATGATTACTGAAGGAGATACTAAATGTAAATAAGAGAAGAAAGACTTGTAATGGGACTTCAATCTACTCTGCAGGAATCACCACCTCTGTTAAAAAATGCTGAGGTCTCCTAAGTTTGTAAAAAGTTGACACCTATTTTCTCATTTATGTAAGACTTCAAGAATGCTGTAGGGCACTTGATGCCAAGATAGCTCTGCCTGTTCTCTGTCACACTGATTATTGGTGGGACTTTGGTTAGTAAACCTGCAGTTCCCACTGTCAGTTAGACTTGAGTTTGGTGTTTGGGTTTTTTTGGGGTCTGTGTGTTCTTTTCTCTCCATGTAGGGCTAGTAACAGGTCACTATTTCCTCAGTTAAGTGACTTCCTGTGGTTGGGATTTGGAAATCAATAGAACTTTTTGTATTGCTTTATTCTGCTGTCCTTGAATCTCTTTGAGGAAGTTGGTGTCTCTGAACCACCTCTAGAGTAATTGGAGGGCAAATGTTCTGTTGTGAGGTTTGTGCTTGTTTAAACAGTAAATTAAATTGCAGGGAAGCTGTACTCGCTCATGGGTATGAGGATTATGATGTTAAAATGCTATTGGTAGGCCCATGCCTACAGCCCCATGGGAGTCCTTAAGGAGAACAAGGAGCTGTAACAGCACTGACCCTGTGCGATGTGACCTTGGGGTGTGTGGCAGAAACACCAACCTGCTGAAACCTTCCCCCTCTCACACTCCAGCGTGGAGAGTTTCAGTGAAGAAGGCGAACAGTGCTAATTTTTGCTGAGGAGAAAGCACGGGCAAATGTGGGAATGTTTCTAGAGCAGAAGCAAGCACCTGACGGCTTTCAAATGTGTGTAACTTTTAAATGAAAATGAGAAATGAGCCCAAGCTGAATTTCAATTATCGTAAGATATAAATTAAAAATAGCGTTGAAGCTTCAGATTAAAATGTTCATTTTTGACTATGTGGTTTCGACTTTGCTACATGAGCTTTTCTTGTGTTTTGATATTGTCAAAATCACTTTACAGCAACAGGTCCCAGTAGATTATAATAACATCTTGTAATATTTGAGTTTGTTAAATTAAAGGTTTACAGCAGCAGGATATGGTTTGAAAATCACGCTTCTGCCAGTCTGGGCGGGGGAGGAGGAGGAACTGGGCTGTTGGTTCCCAATGGGAAAGGACGGGCAGGAGTGAGGTGGTGTGGTGTGTCTTACTCTCACGTTCGGTGCCAGTCTATGACGGGGAGCAGCAGCAGAAGCTCAGAACAGCGCAAATCCCTCTGGGGCTACAGCCGCAGCCTAAAAAACAAATGAATTCCCCTTTTCTGGGTGTGAGTTGAAGCCATCCCACGTTTGCCTCTGTGCGTTCCTACGCAGCATCTTCCCCTTCTCTGCTCCTCTACATTCACAGCCCGTTCTGCTTCGCTTCCCTTCTGACCACCCCTGTTCGCCCTTGTCGGGGTTCGGACTCGGCACAGCCGCCTCTAAGGTGTTTTTCCCTTCCCCTCCGCCATGGTTTTGGGAGTGGGGGGGCTGGTTCACGGGACCGTTTGCTCTTTGATCTCCTCCTCCTCCTCGCCTTGCCCTTGGGCCGCGCCGGCTTTGTGGCGCTGCCGGCGGTCGGTGTTGGTTCGTGCTGGGAGTCACTGCGGCTTTCCCGCTTCAGCCGCTCCGGCCCCGCTCGCAACCTGTCGCGGGGCGGGCCCCGCGCTGCGGCGGTTGGGCGCTGTCCCGTGCCACCGCCGCCACTGCGCTTGTGCCGACAGCGCGCGGCCCGGCCCGCGCTCTGTTGCGTGCCTGTATCTCGCGCCGGTGCACGTGCCCTGTCGCGTGCCGTCTCGCGCCATGTCGCGTGCTATCTCTCGTGCAGGTGCGCGTGCCCCATCGCGTGCCGTCTCGTGCAGGGGCGCGTGCCCTGTCGCGCGCCGTCTCGCGCCATGTCGCGTGCTATCTCTCGTGCAGGGGCGCGTGCCCTGTCGCGCGCCGTCTCGAGCCATGTCGCGTGCTATCTCTCGTGCAGGGGCGCGTGCCCTGTCGCGTGCCGTCTCGCGCCATGTCACGTGCTATCTCTCGTGCAGGGGCGCGTGCCCTGTCGCGTGCCGTCTCGCGCCATCTCTCGTGCAGGGGCGCGTGCCCTGTCGCGCGCTATACCTCGCGCAAGTCCCCGTGACCTGCCGCGTGCCTGGATCCCGCGCAGGTGCACGTGCCCTGTCTCGTGCCTTATCACGTGCCTGGGCCTCGTGCCCCGTCACGTGGCACCTCCTGCGCAAGCGCGCGCGCCCTCGCGCGCGGCGGAAGTTCGCGTGCTACGTCTCGCGCAGGTACATGTGTTCTGTCACGTGCCAGTGTCTCGCGCACGTGCGCGTGCCCTGTCGCGCGGCCGACTGTCGCGTTCTATGTCTCGCGCAGGAGCGCGTGCCCTATGCCGCGCCCTGTCAGGTGCCCGCGTCTCGCGCAGGTACGCGTGCCTTGTCGCGTGGCCGAAGCTCGCGTGTTGTCTCGCGCCCTGTCGCGCGCCATATCGCGCGGACGGCTCTCGTGGCCGGTCTTGCGCCGGGTCTCGTGCCCTGTCGCGTGCTGTCTCGCTCAGGTGCGCGTGCCTTGTCGCGTGTCCGGGTCTCGTGCACTCTCGCATGCACGGGCTCGTGCTGGTGCTCGTGCCCTTTCGCGCGGCGGGTCTCGCGCGCGATCCTGCCGGTGCCGGTCGCGGCCACCAGGGGGCGCGCAGCTCCCGCCGCCCACCCAGAGCTCCCCCGCGCACCACAGGTCGCGGCTCTGAGGGGCTCAGGGGGCTCCCGGCACAGTAGCGGACACATCCAGTGCAATATCCTGCGAGTAATTCTAGATGAAGGTTTATTTTACCCCCGCAGTTTTTATAGTTTTTAAAGCTATTTTAACCCTTTCCCTACGCCCTCGGCACGGTAGCGGGGAGCAGTGCCCCGTGTGCCTTCCCCTGTTCGTCGGTTGCCCCGAGGCCCCCCCGGCGCCGCTGCTCGCGGGGATCCGGCCGCGCGCTGCCGCTCGGGCCGGGGGCACGGGGGACGAATGCCGGCGACAGGGAGCGCAGCGGCGCGAGCGGAACGGGCGGGTTCCGGGCCGGCGTGCGGGCTCCCAGAGGCTGACGTGCCGCCGAAGCTGGGCCGGATCGCTGGATGGGGGCAATGAGGAGCCGGGCGGTAATTGCCTGTTTGACGTTTCCGAGATGCGAAGCGCGGCTGAAAGGCAAGCCTGGAGTGCCCTTCAGGAGGTCATCCTGTACGTCACCAGCTTTTAGGCAGGATCTGCACTTAAACTCTCTTGACAGATGAGCTTCTAACTTAAGCCCCTCCAACGAGGAGGATACCACGATCCCCTGAGTTCTACTATGTAATTATACCTATAGCTGGAAGGGCTCTCCTCCTAATATTTAACTCAGTCCTCTCTATTGAAAAATTACATTCCTGGTAGTATGTGGACAAAGGGTCACATACAATCTCTCAGTGTCTAAAAGCCCAACTTTTTATGCTTTGGAAACCTATTATCATCTTTCATCTCTTCTTTCTTTGACTAAAAAAAACAAGTATTTTAACCTTTCCTACTCATTAATGTTTTCCTAACCTTTTCAGTCTTTCTGGCTCTCTCTGTATTCTATCCTATTTAGGCACATGTTCCACAATTTGCCATACTAAAGTGAATGCAAGTACCATGTAGTTGCTAGCATAACGTGTAGTGATCACATCTACTCTGAGTGCCTGCAGTGTGCACTTATGAAATCTCTGGGAGCATTTCTACATTTATTGTAGTGTAGGTTTTTTTTTTCCAGGCTGGAATCCTTACAGCAGTGTTTTGTATTGGAGGAAAAAATAGCTGAGCTTTTATCCCTAGGTAAAGCCTCTTCCTCAATCACCTGATTCAAGTAACTATTTAATAAAATTAAAGTGAATCTACATTCTCCACGTGCCATGAAGCATTGCTTAGGGCTTGGACCAGCTGTCTCTGTTTAATTAGTCTCTAGCACATTCAAAAGGAAATTCCGATTTTTTTTTTTTATTCTGCGTTAATAAAAGTTTCAGCAGGATTTCTTGTATCGAAGGTTATAGCACCACATAACTTTAATATGCTTCTTTCTTTGGAATTCACTTTCTTATAAGCAATGTGATCCTTGGGTCCCATTGGGTTGCTTGTGATTGTTACCCCACTGTCCAGGCTGAGGATTCAAAATGCCTCTTCAGAGATCCTTCAGTCGATTCCATCGATCATATCTCTCACAAAGCGGAAGCATCCATGTGCTGTGAGGGGAATTAAATTCCCTCACTCAGGGTCGGTGGATGTCAAGTTGGCGTGTCTGCCTTGAAGGTCTACCTTGTCTTGAGCAGGGGTAGCGGTGAGGACGTTAATTGGGTTGTAACTGGACTTTAGGGTGCTCTGACAAGTGACTTCTGCTCTTTTGGGGCAGAACAAGCAGTCTGTGTAAATCTCTAATTGCTAAGAAGGGAAGGCTGACAGCTACAAATGATCTGGCACTTGTTGGTTCCTCCTGCTCCTGGCTGCCCTGCATGCTCATTCTCTGTGGGAGAGTGGACCTTGTTTGCTAGCTGAACTTCAGCTCAGGCAGAGCCCCTTGATCCCTGGGAACTCTTAAGGCTGTGCAGTGGGGAAGGACATTGGCACTAGATTGCTGCTGAACTCAGAGGGGATGGGAAGACAATATGCATCTGCCTCTTCAACCTCCCAGGCTGGGTTAAACGTTTTCTGGAAGCAATGAAAAATGTGCTTTCTGGTCTGTCCCTTGAGTGTATAATGGGAATTTCCCCCCAGCTCTGTGGCTGTGAGAGCACTGCAGCAGGTGCAGCACAAAGCAACGTGCACGATCAGCCACGTGTTGCCTCTGTGTGCACAAAAGGGATCACATATGAACGTGCACACAGCCCTTAACTGTGCTTTCTCTCTGGGTCCCCTGCTGGTATTTTGTGCTGCTTTGGCCACCTCTACCATCCTTCTGCCGTCGGGCCTGGGCTGGTCCTGCCCAGGAGTGCACTGGCAGCATCTCTGATCACTCTGTACTCTGTGTCCGGGATGCTCTTTGGACTGCTGGTGGTTGATGTACAGAGTTAAGGTACTTGGCCTAAAGCAGGTCACATGAGTCTCTATACATCTTTCTGGGAATTTTGTTTAGCATGTCCTTTTACTACATGCCAAGCCCTGCCTTGATGTTTGTAGCATCCCAGATGTTTGGATTTTTTTTTTTTTCCTGCAGCATATTGCTGTGTAACCCAGCAGGCGCAGCACAGATCTTCCTCTGCAGCTTAAAAAATCTCTTGTCTTTATAGACATTCAGAGTAGCGACACATCTGCCTGTTACATTCTCTCACTACTTACACCTTGCGCTTTACTTTGGGTTTCAGTATCTTATTTTAGCAAGCATAGATGCTGCAATGGGGAAACGGCTTGTTACTATCCATGGATTTTATTCTGGCACTGCAGCTGGTTGGTTTGGTTATTTTTTTTTTTTTTACTTAAGGAAAAAGGCTAGAACATGCCCCTTAAAGGTGCTGCTTCAGAGCAACAGTGCTGTGCAGGGGAAGAGTGGGGATGAAAGAACAAAAAGAAATGGATGCTTGATAGTTCCCAAAGAGGATTGTTTCCTGATAATGTCAAGCTCACTTTTTACCTGAATGTGTTCCTTAACCACAACATCTTAGTACGTAATCAAGAGGGATAAGAAAGATAAAAATTGTGCATATATCGGGGGGCGGGGGAGGGGTGTGTGTGTGTTCTGAGGCTCCAACTTTCCGCTTTTCCTATTAGCTCTCTAAAGCATGAACTCTAAAACTCAGTTTGTTCAAATTCATGGAAACCTGCAAACCACATTGGGTCATAGAATGGTTTATGTTGGAAGGGGACCTTAAAGATCATCTCATTCCAGCCCCCTTGCCGTGGACAGGGACACCTCTCACTAGACCAGGCTGCTCAACGCCCCATCCAGCCTGGCCTTGAACACTGCCAGGGATGGGGCATCCACAGCTTCTCTGGGCAACCTGTTCCAGTGCCTCACCACCCTCACCGTAAAGAATTATGTGATTAAGTAAAGATACGAGACTTTGTACAGTTTTTAAGCTAGCTAATTATATAAAATACGGTGTTGAAATTAATACAGTGTGAATACAGCAACAAAATCTCTTTGAGTTGTTTCAGAGAAAATCCTCAACTTTACCAATCCTGTACAAATTATTGGTGTACATAATTAACCGCTTAGAATGCTTTCCAAATAATTGAATGAACTATGTAACATGTTTTATTTTCCTGAATGTGCAACTTTCCCCTCTGCTCTGTGTGAACCACATAGAATAAAGTACCTTACATGATCTAGTTTGAGATGACAGTGAAACACAGAAATATTTTCTGCTCGTTTCACCACAGAATGCACTTGAAGCACAGAGCTGCTTAGTGAATGAATGACAGACTGAAAGATGTCTACTGAAGTGAAATTACTTGACTGTGTAAATGTCTATGTACATTGCTAATTCTGAGATTAAGCAGCTGGGTTGTGATGATGAACAATTGTTGGCTACAGTTGTATGTGCTCAGCTTGTGATTTTTGCACAAAAATATGGACAGCATGAAATGTATCTATTGTTACTTATTTTTTTAAAGGTACTGTCTAATTAGCAGACTTAATTATTTTGCGTCTATTGAAAGCAACAGTAAGGCTTCCAATGTATTGCCTTTGGGGTTTTTTCAGTACTCATTACAATGTTTCCTGGCATTCATCAACTCTTCTAAATTACTGGGAAGACTGTAATTAATCATTCACTTCCTTATGCTTCCTACTAGACAAACACAGATTATTGCAGGCAAGTTGAAGTAAGTAATTTCAGATTTTCAAAACATGCTGCAGCTAGTGGAAATCTTGGGGTAAGCACCACTTTAAACACTCTATCAACAGATTACAGCACAAAAGGTAACTCAGTGCCTACCTGTAACAGGGTTTGATGACAAACAGTTTATGAATTGTCTTTGAGGAAGGATTTCTCTGTCACTAAGTCAATAAAAATTCAGGGAAGAAGTTTATGGAATTTGTTTTCAGTCCAGCCCAAGTACATCTCAAAGCAACTTGAGAAAATAGAGTTCAAGTGTTAGAAGCTCCAAATTCTGAGCCAAACCTTGTCAGCTGACAGTTTTTTCATTGGGATTTATTTAGGTTTGCTGTATTAAATCAGAAGTCATATACATAAAAGTTCTGTTTAGGCCAAAAAGGAAAGTAAACCGAGTAGACAAGTTCAGACTACAAAGATCAGAGTTTTTATCTTTATTCTGCAAATATGGAACATTTGGAAAGCATTGCGTAAACGGAACTTATGCCAAGTTTTCTGAAATAGTTACCATCTGATTTGTCTGCATGATATTTTACTTGGTAAAAATGCATATTGCTCTGTTTCTGGAAGTGAGAGCTTACCCAGGAACTGCAACCTGTAGGGACAGAAAGTATGTTCTTAAGTGGTTTGTCAGCAAAAGTTTAAATCTGCTCCTGTCCCTACCCGCCCAAGCTGCTTCACAAACTCGCATCACTGCTGGAATGAAAGCACTCGCAGCACTCGGAGAACAGCGGCCAAATGTGTTTAACGTGCTGCCCCATGAGGAGGGGAGGGAACAAGCTGGCCAAGAACGAGTACAAGTACGTAGCCCAATTTCTTCTGAAAGAATGAAACAATCCTTTTATGTCCTTGTAGGAAAGTAACAGCTTTCTCTTCTCCCTCTGCAGGCTCCTTTTCTAGAAAACTGTTCTTCAAAAGAGCAGAGTGCAGCAGCACGCTTCAGCCTCCAAGATTCACACTGCTAGCTTTAGGAAGTATGACTACTTTTGAATTATTGCTTGGATGAATGATAATAATAAAAGCTCACTAGCTTAAAGAAAAAAATAAGGACTTTTGAGCATTGTCACGTAACTACTGATAACAATGATTATGTTTATCTTGCCAGTTTTAACCTCATCATCAATTCTCATGTTTCACCCTAGATTCTGGTCTCTAAGAAATCCATGCTAAAATGAACATTGGTTTCAGCAAAGGCTTTCAACTGAATGTAAACCACGAAGGGTTTCTTTTAAGTTGGATATGAGTTGGGTTTTTATTTCCTCCTCCTTTCCTCTGAAGGGGAGAAGACGGGTTCTGGAAGCCTAGTTGCTGGTCTAAAACATTAATAGCATGAAGTCTTTTCCGTGTTTTTGTGTTCAACGCTGTTTTAGAGCCATTACTAGTTAAGGGATTTAGTTGCTGAATACTTAGCTAAGACCTGTGTTCCCCGTTATAAACATAAGAATTGACCTTACTATGTATGAAGTATATCAACAGCTTTGTTCTGTTTGTTTATTTGGGTTTTTGTCTGATTAGTCTTATCTTACTAATGCTTATTATACAATGTCTTTAGGTTTTGGAGGGGTAAAACCTGCTTTGGTAATGGAAGTAAAAGCAATCAGAGAAAGGAGAGTGTCTGTCCTCGGCCTGCAGACTGTGGGAAGTATTTGAGCCTGCTTCAGGCTATGGTGCTTGGACTCAGCTTGTTGAAGGCACTTGGCCAAAGACCGTCTCACACCTGCGCTGTGAAGGCCACAAAGGCTCGCCGGGGGAATGACAGGACACGTAGGTGCCTTGTTTAGTCCAGTTATAGCCCAAGTACATTATTTTTATTAACCTGCCACTTTAGAGTTAAATCTTGTTCCTTTATATACCTGGTAGTAAAGGAACTTAAGCGTTTTAAGTACTGCAAGAGTCCTAGAAGTAGATCCGAGTGGATCTCCATATGAGGGAATTACAAGGAATGGGTCCTATGGGCTTTTAGAAAGGGAAAGGAAAAAAGGGGGGAATGTAATTACCACACTGGCGATGATTCCAGTCCCTGGAGGAATGACTATTGCGTGAGGGCTGCCTGTCGGACAAAGTGAGTTTGTAATCTGTTTGTAGTGGCAAATTCCATGCTTGGCTCATTATGATACCTCAGTCTGAGTTAATTATAGAGTTTGGGATTGGGGGTGAGGAGAAAGACAAGAATGAAAGCCTCTCTCAGAAAACCTAATCCAAAGGAAAGCAGAGTGCAATTCAGTACCTTTTCTTCTGTCTGACGCTTCAGCTGCCGAGAGTGCCGCACCCTTATGCACACAGACAGTGCTGTCTGAAGAAGGTCCTGTCATAAGAACCATGTGAAGCAGCCTATTGTTGGGTGCTGCTCTGAGCTGGGTACGCTTCAGGGTTATAAACACTACCGAGGTGTTCCAGCATTACTTTTTCTCAGATCACTCTCATACTGATGCATTCCCTTGCATGTTTTCTGTTTGTGACCTATTTTTGATGCATTTCACATCTGCTTTAGCAGCTCTTTGACAACTAGAAAACAGGGCTGTTTACTGAGTTCACAGCTGCTGCTAATATCCGTGCAACTAGCCAGAACGGACTGTTTTCTTGCTTAGTTCATCCTGTTGAATGAACCTCTCTGCAGGGTTTGTTACAAGTTTGTTTCAACTGGAATGCTATCAAAAGTTTCCACACATTTGTGAAATTCTCATACTTCAGCCTTCCTAGAAACCCAGAAACATATGCACCCTTACTAATTCCAGTAACTTTCTTCTGTTTCCCATGGCTTAACTACATCAGCTTTTCACAGATAGTGAAAACAGCCTGTTACGAATGGGATGAAATTCCTGCTGTCATTTGTTAACACTAATGCTACTGACAGCTTTGCACTTGAACGGGGTCTTTAAGGTCATGAGTCTTCTTGTCTAGTTTAAGGACACTGTTACCTGTCACTTCATATTGCAGTGTTTCATTATGGTAACTCAATTACTGTTGTAGTCCCCGAGCCACCAGTTGGGATGGCTGGGGGACCAGGGAGCCCAGGAGCTCGGTGGTGGGTGAATTCAGAGATCTGACACCCCCCACAAAGTCAGTTGGTGGGATCCCTCTCACCTGGTCTTGTGACCTGTGTGAATGAGGTCCCTCTGGTTGGCCAGCAGCCAGAGGGTCACTCTAACCCTAGGTCACACCTTATTGGTCCTCAGCTGTTATCCCTCCCCCTGTCTGTACCCGTGATAAGAACCTGTCGGGCTGAGGCCCGTCCTCTTGCTACCTGGCCTGCCTGCGTGCTGGTCAGAATAAACATCGGATTCCTTGGCAAGGGCCGCCTCTGACTCTTTGCTTCTGATACCGCACGAGCCAGCAGCTCTGTGTGAGCGTGGCAGCGTGCCTTCATCGCACGGTGAGAGAGAAGCTGCATGTGAGGTGCCCGGACACCACCAGGAGGTCCTAAGCCGGGATCTCTTAGGGACAAGCTGCAGCCTCTACCACCAGCCAGATGCACAGTGGCAAATTACCTTATTTTTTTTTGTATACAGATGATGTTTGAAGAGGGGTAGGAATGTAAACCCCTCAGCATTTCCTTGTATCACCTTCAGTGACTGGCTTGCTCACAGTGCTTCATCTCTCAGTGAGGCTGCATCCTGTAAGGCTGAATTCCTACCTGTGCTGTCATCTGAGTCCGTGGGCGGTTTGGTATTCTTGCAGTTCATTACGCTATGGATTAGTTACTTTCAGGACACTTGTTCTCACCAAAGAAAGATATTATTGGACATTTGTGGTTTAGGTGCAAGAAGTCACAGCTGTGTGAGGTCTGGGCAGTTTGGTTTTGTTGTTGTCTGGTTTGTGCTTAGGCATTGATTAAACACACAATATTGCCGGCAGTCAGTGTGTGTGCTTCTGGAAGTGAACAGGGGTCCCAATCTCCATGAAGCAATTAAGCTGGGGACACACTTCTTCAGTTCCAGCTGTTTGAGCCCTTCCTGATTTTAAAATACTGTTCAGAGCTGTTACTGATCATCTCCCAAGTGCTCATGTTTTTAATAATTGTGTTTCCTAAGCCACATCGTGGATCTCAACTTTCAAGCCTTTCTATATCCTTGTGGGGTAAACGTTACCAGGTTAGCTGTGATCTGAATTACAGATGTGGGTACAGAGGTACAAAGGGTATAAAAGATCTGCCAAAGTCATTTCAGTGCATCAGAGACAAAATTAGGCAAAAAGATTTCTGACTCCCACCTGTGTCCTACTCTTCCAAGCAATTTTCATGCTTCATTCAATTTTGGAACTTTTGCTGTCACGGTATCTCACGGGTAGCTTTCATTTCTTAATGGTTTTGAAGATTGATTTTCACCACTCCCACCCCCGGTTCATTTCCAATTGTTAATGAAGTATATCTTGAATTTTCTTTGGTCCATTGTGAAGCTTCTGATGGTGACTCTAAAGTACTTTCTGATCCCTACCTGCTTGTTCTTAGACAATGACAGAAAATGTGGTGACGAGCCTCTACTCTCATTTTACCAGCTGCAGCCAACAAGAGATACCAGACCATTTGTTTGGGCTCCTTGTAGATGAACTAAAATATTTAATTGCTAATAGGCCTTTCAGTTTGCATTGTACCCACTTCAGATGACCAGTGTTGTGAGGTTAAAAATATTTCTTGTGGTATTTAACTAAGCTTGGAGTGCCTTGTTTGTAGTGTTGTGGCAATGACAAGGTGAGTGCCCATCATAGGAAGCTCATGAACCAATTTTTGGTACCTAAAAGTTTTTGTCCACTGACGTTAAAGGAAACCTGGATGCACAACAACCTTGTCTGAACCTCTTTCACCTGTCTCAGATACTTACTCTGGGAAGTGAAATCTTGGTTTTGTGAGACATCTGCTTGTTTTGATTTGTTCTAAGGGGAGCCTGGATGAGTACCTGATACTAAGTACCTAAATTTGAGATGGCTAAATCTGTCCAACCAAAATCCCACCTCAGTTTTAGGCAGAATGTAACAGTGGTGGAATAAATGGATTGAGAGTGGGCGTTGTGCAGGTGAAAGTGGGCAATGAAGTGCCTTCTGTTATTTTACACAAGTCTCAGTGTTGCTTTACTGTACTGGGAGATAGGAAGAACCAGAAATTAAGCCAGTCAACACAGCTGTTTGTGGAAGTCATGGTATGAACACAACTCGTTGACTCATAGATTTCTTGCCAAAACATCACCTCTTCTACATCTGTGGGTCTCCTCTAATCTTTCTGCACCAAAACTCATCTTTGTTCCTTTAGCTTTTTTTTGCTCTCTGTGAATTCATTCAGCTGGAGAGATGGCAGGTATTCATCAAGGCAGCTCTCTGCTTCCTACCCAGACAATTCTGATGAATGCTTAGCACCCTTCCATATAGACAGGAAAATTTCTTTCTAGGGCTTTGCTGATGTATCGTTTTCCAGCTGCAGTAGGGCAGTGTATGGATTGGTAAGCTGACACCTGTGGACTTGACTTGTACAGGCTCATTAGGTCCCTGGGTGGTTGCTGGAGAGGACTGTGGAACAGTGCAGGCAGAGCAAATGCTAAAATACAGCAAACATCTTCCTCCATGGAGAAATTCACCCAGTTGCAAAGTAGCTGAGGTGAAAAGAGACCACTGGAAATAGTCCACACCCAGTGCCCAGGTACCTTGTCCAGTCGTGTTCTGTGTATCTTCAAGGATGGAGACTCCATACCCTCTCTGGGCAACCTGTGCCAGTGTCCAGTCATACCTGCAGTAAAAGTTTTATCTAAAAAGGGCATTTATATGGACTTCCCTGTATTTCGAATTGTGCCCACTGCAATTAGAAAGGAAGAGGCAGTTGTCTAGGTGGATTTTGGCAAAGTCGGGAGAAAGGAAACAAAGCATTAGACTGCAGTAAAACAGGGAATTTGGTAGCAAAAATGACGAATTTCCGTGGCACAGTGCAAATCAGCAGATTCTAAAGATTGGAAGAGGGAAATCCTCCCAGCCCCAACTGAGATAGATGAGGTAGTTCACACTTTCAGAACTGCAATTTGAGGCAGCCTGAAACATGATGGAGAGCAAGCTATGTCAGCATATGCTCAGAGCATGTTCTCAGTTTTATCTGTACATGTGTGCAGAAGAAAATTCTCTTATTTTTCAGAGCTGAGCTGGATTTCTCCAGCACAGTTCTGTGGCAATGGGCAAATTCCACAGGAAAGCTTTACAGCCACAGAACATATAAAGTCTGGAACATGGATAAACTGGTTAGGATAAAATAGAAACCAGCAAAACCCTCTGCCAAAATCTGAAGTGAAATGAATAGAGGTTCAAAAAAAGTTCATTCAGTATGCCTGGCTCCTTGTTTCCATAATTTAGGAATAATTACATTTTTGTCACTAACATTGTTTTTAAATGTCAATAGAAACCAGACAAGTGTATTTGTAAACCCAGCCCTGTCACATTGAATATATTAGGTTTCCCAGTACCAACCTCTTTTAAGTAAGGCTGAGGAAGCATTAAAAGCTCAGTAACTCTCAAGTGTTAGGAAGCTATTGAAAGAGCTTGTTAGGCTTTATCACAAGCAGGTTGAAATATAATAGGCCTGGAGCTTTGTGAAGGAGCCGGAAAGCTGTGGTTGAAGAGAGGACAGTACCCAAGACCAGATGATTTGTGCAAAGGGGATGTTGGAAGGTTCAAGGCAAAATACACAAATGGGGCTACCCACAGGGACAGTGTTAAGCTGAGACCAAAGTGCTTCCTTATCTTGGTTTCTAAACATCAGTTAGTCTGTCTAGCCAAAGAAGGCATTTTCAGTTAAAGTTTCTTCCTGTCCACACTCAGGCCAAGGAGCCATTTTCTGTTACCTAATTGACTACATTTGTTCTGACCCAACTTTCCTTAGCCGTTTACCTAGTGAGACTGCAGGTCTTTCTGCTAATCCAGAACAGCACGTGATTCTCTTCTGACAGTCCTAGATGGGTTTAGTTAACTCTGGCCTTCCCTCCTGGCTCTGTTCTTATCCCTCTGCTTTGGTATTGTGCTTAAATAGGCCACCTTCTTTTTACACCTATCATTCATTTTCTGGAGAAGCTTTTTGGTTCTGATGTCTTTGACTAGACCAGCTTGGGTACCTAGGAAATGTAAGTTAGCCTCTGGCAAGATAGATCCTACTAACAAAACAGACATATTTTCCATGTTCTTGTTTCCACTGCCATGGCACAAGCAACAAGAAAAATAAATGAATAAAGGTTGTTGCTAGCATTTATAGTTTCAAATACAAATTTGAAGATGTGAGCTGAGTGCAGTGATAACTTACGTGACTTGCAGGCCTCTTTGAGCTATAACTTGGAGGTGTGTACCTAGTCTTGTTCATATCACCATGCGATTAAGAGCCCCCCAGAAATATTCTTTTTAAAAAAACCTTTGATCTTCAATGGAGATGCATAGTAAAGAAAATGTAACTCTACAGAGACAGCTTGACCTTGTAATAATCACTGCATCCAGTTCATGGGGTTTAATTGTATGTAATTCATAGTCCTGTCAAGATGTAACCAAGCTAAAGTTATCTACCACTTTAAAACTAGGTTCTAGAGGCCCTGAGCATAGGTATCATCATTAGGCTATGTCAGCTCAAGAATGAGTTCCTCGAAAAGTGGATCAGGAAGCTGTTACAGCTAAGCAGTTGTTATGGCTGTTGACGGCTAGCTGGAGAATATTACATTACACTAAGTCAATTTTTTCCCAAAGGATAGGAATTTTTTACGCTTATTTCCTTTTTTACAGATATGACAGATCTGGGATATGTAAAACAGAAGAGAATAGGGAAGCAGGAACATTTAAAAAAACCCCAGTGGTTTGAAATCCTAGCTTTCTAATACCTTTTTGAATTATATATATGTTCTCTCTCTTTTACATAACATAACTGGTTGGGAAAAAAAAAATCTTTCCTGTTAAGGTTGTAAACTGCCAGTGTTTGTTACTGAACTTTCTAGATCATCCCTTGTCAACCTGAGATTGTTTTCCCTAATCCCTGCTACACCTTAAACACATCACCAGGCATTCACCAAAGAAAGGTTACTCCCAACTGCCTCTGCAAGCACAACATCTCTGAGTCACTACAGACATTCTTTGTGTAATCCCGTGGACCCTGAGCAGTTCCAAACAGGCCAACTCATTCCAGCCATACCAACATATTCCTCACTGAGTCAGGAAGGACACAGAGCCTTTGTGTAACCCCGCTGTCATGCAGAAATGTCACTGTCTGTGAACAATACCAGATTACACCAGACAAAACCCAGTCAGAAGAATGAATTTCATCATTAAAAACCAGAACAAAACTAAATGACAACATGCTCTATTCAGAGTACCTGATGGTTACCGGGTATATAAACCTACATTTCTCCAAAGTCACATACTTGGGGGTGTATGGAACCATCCTGTGCAGCAGTGCATGGCCACACCACAAAACAAGGGCAAATTTCTTCACTCCGTGTTTATTTATACCACATCTCTTTGGATGTTCTCTTGCTGAGTGCAGTAGCTGGAACCTGTTCTTCCAGCTTCATTATATGAAGACTCAGCTTTAGAAACCAGCATCGCTGGGCTTGAAAAACATTATCTTCTCCCATTTCATGGCTCAGGAATTCATACTCTGCTACTGACCAGCTCACTGACTTTCCAGTAGCTGAAGTTTTGTTACGGTAAGTTGAAGAATTCGGTGAAAATCTAGAATTATCTTTTCTTTTTCACATTATATATTTTCTAGGCCTTCTTTATTTTACTGGAGGGATAATGAAGTAATCCCAGGAGAGCATCTTACTTGCTGATGGTGTTGTAATCATCATATGCCCAATACCAAGTATGGATTCCTCATCTTAATAATATTCTCCTGGAGGGGAAGTTGAACTCAGGGAAAACTCCCGTGTAGCTAACCTTGGCAGTATTCAGTGTGTCTAGCAGACGCCAAGTGCAATGTTCTGGAATAAATCATTGCTAGCTAAATCTTAGCTAATATAACAAGTAAAATACATGAATGTGTTATTTTAGCAAATGCATGCTGTCAGATCTAATCCTGGGTTTCAAGCCTCTAAAAATGCAGGTGGTGCATATTAGTGATGAAGTGAACAGTTTGAGAAGGAAGGAATTTAAAAGTATCCTGAATTCAAATTACTTGATGTAGAAACTTGAAACGCTTATATATCTATGGGAAAATTTTCCTTTTTCCTTTTTTTTTAAACCACTCAAATGCAGATATACTTCTTCCTCTTTTACTACCACTTGTTTGTGGGGAGCAGGAGGTTTTGGAAATTTGAGAAAATAACTTGTAGTTCTGTAGAACTTTCACTAGCTCTGTTTGGGCTGTAATTTGCAGCCTGAAAGACATAGATATAAAGAAAACACTACCAGGAAATAATGTGGCTTAGATTAATCGATGTTGCTGCACATGTTTAAGTCAATTACTTAGAGGAAACACAAAAATTCTTAACTGTTTATAGTACCTAAAAGCAGTATAAATTAAGGACTGCTCTCCAAAACTTAGAGTAAGTTTTTATCTTAGGAGGATTAAGTGACTTCAGTTATTTTCTTTAAAGAAAACAAAACTAGTATTCTGTCTCTTTTCTAATCTTTTTCAGGATAAAATTTTTTCTTTATGAAAAGAAAGAAAATGAATGAACGCAGTTGATACTAAAGTATCTTTCTACATTTGCTGGGCAGTAATTTGTTTATTTTTCACACTGATAAATTTTGAGGTAAAATTATTCATCTGTGTCCACTTTCTATTTTTAGATATGTTCAACAGTAAAAAATGTACTGGAAAGGACTTAAGAAAGGCTGGTGGGGGGAGGATGGGAGAAAAAATTAAGTGAACTTTAAGGTCAGTGTCATAAAGATACCAACCTAACCTGATTATTGTCTGCCCTCTGGAGAGGGGAGAATCTTACACAACTGCATTAAAGTTGAGAAAAATGAGAAGCTGAAGAGGAAATTGTATTACTCTCTGAGGTAGATTATGTTGTACAGTTAACGAAGGATGGCTGCTTAGATTCCTTAAAAGAGAAAAAGCACTGAAGTCATGTAACTGAACAAGAAAAGGTAACTATAAAAATCTTGCACCCTAGCCATGAAAATGAGGTGAATATCACTTAGTATACAAGTGGCTTCTCTTTCGTAGGAAGCCAAAGGCTCTCCACTAAGAGGAATGCATTGTTTACAGGTTTGGCAAGGTCCATTCTGTATCCCAATGGTAATCTTTTATTATGGCATGGCAAAATCTAAATAGTGCCCTACTGTTTTCCCTGACTCTGCAGCTTCACTTTCCTGAGCCCCCAAGGCAGAGGTGCATTTCAGCAAAGAGAAATTGTGAGGGACCTGATGAGCAGGTCTCTCTTGTATGTACCCTGCATCATCCACATGAGCTGCAGGACTGTCTCAGTCAGGGGGGAAGAACACTAGGGATGGTGCGACTCTTGTCGTGCTGGCTGGTGGCTCAGCCTGCTGTCAGGCAGCATGTAGACTTTCGGATAGGGGTGATAGGGGTGCTGAGCACTCAGTGTTGAAAAATGAAAGAATCAAGGGAGCGCACCTTCACCTGACCTTTGTCATGATGGCTAAGGACAAAGGGATCTCACTCTTTGATTTTTCTGTGCTAATGGGCTTTTTAATCTTGAGTGGCCTACCTTTATGTAAAGCCTCTATCCTCTTTACTCAGAAAGCACAAGATGTTTTTTGATTGATTCAAACTGAAGTGCTCACGTTGAAAACATTTCCAGAGTTACGCACTGTGGAAGAAACACAAAATTCAAGTCCTTCAGTGTAGAAGTATACATGAAATGATGGATATTTCTGTAGCTTTGAAAACCAGCTTGTCCTTCAACTCCTTCTACTTCAAATCCATTCTGGGAAACTTTTTCAGTAAATGAACATTGTTAAAACCTTCAGTCTCTTTGCTGGGTAGAAGGGCCAACAACATTTTTACAAGTTACTGTCTCACATCTGAAATGTGCTTATTAACAGCACTTAAATTGTTTGCCTGTTGCAAAGTAAAAACAGGTGCCTTTAATCAAACAATTTTTCATGCACTGAATGCCCTATTTTGACTTTTATCTGTGCTTGGACTTCAAATGCAGAATTGTACAAGATGCTAATTTTGGCACATTTATTTGAGAAATAGCGTGTACATTTCTGATATGTACATTAAATTTTATGCCTAATATTTAGTGTATATGTTTTCCTTAGTTATTAGAGGGGCAGGGCAAGAGATATCCTGAACTCAGTAGCATGGTTGCTAACGCTTTGATTGGGTGCACTGACAGAGTAATAATACTGTTGGATTTCTTGAAAGTGTTTTTGGTGCAGAGTGCTTGAAAATAAATGAAATAGAAATACTACTGTACCAGACACCATCATCTTTTAGCTAAGCCTGATATAAAGAGAAATTAGTTGTTTGCTGCACTGCTTTGAAATACAAGAACTTAAAATAGAGGCATTGGTTTATTCTGCCTTTTGTTACACTCAGCGCTTTGGAAATGTGCAGAGCAGAGAACACAGACTTTTTTTTTTCCCCCCTTTAACAACTGAGGGTTTAGAGCGGCTGCTGAAGCAGGAGGAAATGCCATTAGATAGATACAAGAAAAGCCAATATTCCGTGTTATTCGTGCAGACAACTAACATTTGAAACTTGCACGAACTGCTTCCACTTAAAAGCTGTCAGTCACATTGGTTATAAAAAGCCCAGAGCACTCAGGGACTGTCAATCACTTAGGAGAGAGAGCTGACATCTTAACATTTACTTTGCCAGTATTTACCAGATGCAGAAAACCAAAGGGTGAAAATTCAAATGAAAACACACATTCTCGCTGAGCATATAATACAAGGGAAACATTTGGATCAGTTACTGTAGCTGCTCACCTAGGAGCCTCCAATCCCGAGAAGGTTTTTCTCTCTTGCTCTATGAATAGATCTGTTGCAGGCTGGCTCTGCGGTGTTGCAGGGAAAAGGCTTTTGCAGACAGTGTCTGCGGAGGGCTGTTACAAAGTCGTCAGCTCAGGAAACAGTTTAACTGTGGCCCATTATGTCTAGAGGAGTAGCATGAAATGTGCAGAGGACTTGGAAAGGGCACATAAAGGGCATCTACCTTGCTTTTTTTCTTATGGTAATAGGGATGTGGGTGTTGTAATTATCAGGATGATGACGTTCTCGTGCAAGAAGGGGATTGGCAAGGAAAGGAAGAGGAGGAACCAGTAAATTCAAATATATTCTGATCTTTTTCTGTATGTTTGTAGATCTAGTTATCCCTGGATTACCCTGATGTTTTAGATACTGATCCTGGTGCTTCAGTGGGCCTGCAGCTGTGGGTAACACTGTGAATTCAGCAGCTGGGACCTCTGGTTAGAACTACTGTTGTTGTTGTCACAGAGCAGGAGGTGTAGGTGCAGCTGTGAGCAAGGTGCAGAGCTGGTGTTCACACATTGCAGGCTTATACACGTGCTGCGCTACTGAAGGTAAAAGGAGTGTTGTCCCTGAGGCTGCCTCCAGCAGTTCACTGGACCTGAGTGCCCAGTAATGCATTCCCACAGCTGCATGCTTCTGAAGGCATCCATGGGACTCTTGGTCCATCTTTGACCAGACTGCCACTCTAAGTCGGCATGGCCAAACACAGCAACTATGGAAATGTTCAGAACCCTGCTTCAAATAAAGTCACTCATGTGAGTGCCTCTTTACCAGAGTCTTCTGGAAGCAAGCACCTTCCAATGTTTACATCTCTTGGAGTGGTGCAGCCAACATCTGCAGTGAGTTGTTCACCAATGATCCCAGAGGTTTTGCTCACTGTGTGCATCCAAATGTTAAGTCTCACAATCCTAACACAGCCTTTGGTTCTGCAAGTCATCTTCTGTGTGGAGTTCCTCCTGCCATTTGGAGCAGAATTTTGTCCCAGATCAAACCTCTAGATGAGGTTTTTAGAGAACTTCTGTAACTGTAGATACTTAAGTATAAATTCCTAGAACCAAAGTCGTTCTCATTCAGTTTCCATTGTAGTCAATGGAAGTTAAATCAGTGCAGTTTATGGAATCAAGTGATTTGGTTTACCTTGGAGTAAACATGTCTCAGCTGTCAGGAGAATAGTCCTATAAACTTCATTGACTGTATTGAGTAGATCTCCTTTGGCTGTAGTAGGAATTCATATACTTACGGCATATTAAGTGCCTTAATCTTGAACTAAATCCCACCCTTGTAGCCAGCTGCTTAAGTGACTTTGCCAGTTTGGAGGACTTCCCTACTGGGATTATAGCCTTGTCTTGAAACTTGTGTTCCCACAAACGTGGAGCTGCCATATTTTCTTTCATTACAGGGCTGTCTGGCATGGTATATACACACTTTAACCTTTCAGGCATCTTTAACTGGCATGCAGACAGTCCTACAGCTGTGGCAGCCCAAAGCCCACTGTGGCTAAGCAGACCAAGTATTTACCAGTTACTCCAGATCTTTCTCTGTGTATTTGTGTTTCAGGTTTATATATTAACCAGTGGTATGAAGAATACCAATTTAAGTTATGGAATATGGGTAAACTAATTATGTGACAATCAACAAGGTCTTGCTGCTGTAAGTGTGTATAGGTGCAAGGAAACTGTGTTATCTGTCACAGATTACTGTAGGGTTCAGGTAGTACAATAAGACCAAACAACGTGTTTGGGGACTTGACTGAAGAGAAAAGCTTCCTCTGTTTTCCCCTTGAAGGGGGGAAAAACTGGACCAGTGTATGCCACTGCTTGTGACCTTTAGTTACCAAGGGAAAAAGCATTTTCCCATTGTTCCTTACATGTCATGTCTATCTGTTTATACATGGGACAGGCCTGTATTCTCTAGTGCTTTATTTTTGTGTTAGGAAGTTGTTTCTTCCCCTTGGGAGACTTTTCATCCTCCTTTCGAGAATAAATAAAGAATGCTATTCACCATAACAATAAGTCTAGAAAAAGTAACAGAAAACAAAATGTCCCTGTATACATTTTGAATAGCTGAAAGTTGATTACATCAATGCTCTGTTAATCATCTTCAGATTTTAATGCCAAAAACCAGAAGGCTCTGATTTGTATGAACCAGAGGTTGGGACTAAAAGAAAGATCAATAGGTTAATGTAAGAAAATGTAGACTGTGTGTTGAGTAATTTCCTAATAGAAGTAACCACTGGTATGCAGAACAGACTACTGTGGTCCACAGAGGATGTCAAATGAAATGGGTATTTTTTTTTAAATTTCTCAAAATACTACAGAAGTTATATGTGAAAAATACAGAGCAGAAGAGAGCTTGTGTTATATCCTCATCTCCTCTATGTCCTGTGGTCCATGTCCTAGGGGTACTTTATTGTACAACATTTAAGATACAGAGCACATGGGGTCAGGAAAACAGGTAATGAACTACTGTATGTACTGGTTATCCCTTTGCTCCCCTCCTCTGATGATGTAGAAAATTAGAAAACTCTTGATGTTGTAACCTGAAGTTGAACCTGTTGTAACCAGACAAAGAGGAGACTGTAACAGAGAGAGTCTAGGACTTGCCTGCCTGGGCAAGAGATGGCATTCCCAGAAGTGCCAGTTCCTTATCTGCAGATCATGAGCTGGAGACCTGTTCCCATGCTGTGCAAGTTACTGCTACTGGCTGAATGCCAGCCTGTAGTATGGGGGATCCTCTTGTGAAGTTTCTTCCAAAAACTAAATATAAATTCCATTAATTCACTCTTACCAGAGAACATGGGAGTTAACTAGTTATGTGCCTTAACTTCTGAAAATCCAGTCTGAGGTAGTTCAAAGAGCTTTAACAGTGAAATAAAAATAAAGTCCTCTTCACCTCTAATGTAGTGGTTTTAGGGTAAACTTAAGGTATTGAATCATCCATTCCTTTGGAAAAGTGAATGATTCTAAATTGTTGGAGCAGCTTCCCTATTTTCATCTAGTGATCATAGCAGCATTCAAGAGGAATTCCGTCAATATTATCCAGGTGAAGGAAAATAGGAACTGACCTAAAAAATTCATGTGATGTTGGGTAAATCATTGGCTAACAAGGCAGCATGTACTTAAGACTGCTTCTTTCTCTGGAAAACATCCAGAATTTTAGACATAACCTTAAAGATAAGGAAATGGCTTCTGAAATGGTCATTTTACTGGATGCTTGTTGAGAATGAACAGAGTTTTACACCTTTTGGAAGTCTTTTTTACTTAAAGCAGCTGTGACTGTCAGTCATTGCCAGTGCTCATAATGTTTTGGGAAAACTGATTACAATTCTTACGTGTGCAGATATTAAAAGGAGGCAGAGTTTTCCCTGCTGTTAAAAGCTAATTTTGTCTTAAAGTGACAAATAAAATGAAATTCTAATAAATGTGGGAATTTGAGAAAACCAAACATATTATTAAAAAATCTTCGGAAAAAGACACAAGGCAAATGTAAGTACTCCATTTGCAAATTTCAAATTACTTCTTAGACTGTTGCAGTGAAACAAAATTAGTATTGCTAATGTAAAGGCATGATGTCATGAGCTTGGCTTTAAAAAAAGCTGTGGTAATTTCTTGTTTGTTTTATGTTGCCTTTTGATTTCTCCACTTTTTTTTAATCTCTGGACTTCACACTTTCAAGTTTTCTCCACAACAGCAAGGCCTATGTATTTTATAATAATTATGTAAGTATGTATGTATTTGGTAAAATATATGATTACTGGAAAACTAAATGACTTGAGGAAAAGGGCCTTCAAGAGAAACATCAAATACTCTGAGATTCATAACAAAGTCTTAGGAGTTGGCAGCATAAAAGGAGGGAGTATTTGCAAAGGCTCCATAGCAGTGAATAGAGAGAAGGCCTCTGGGACAGTTAGGTTGGGCTTCTGTTCTGGATGACCTTGTTCGCCACTGGGGTCACTTCTCCTCTGCCTGTAGAAGGAAACATGGTCTCACCAGGCTGGAGATGGCTTTTGTGAACAGCTCTTAAAGGGAACATGTGGGGAGACTTTTAGTGTAACAAGCTGCACTTCTAGTCCCACGCATCTGTAGTGATCTCAGGATACATGAGGGCTCTAATTCCGTCCTGAATGAGATGCGCTGGTCCAGCCTACCAGAGAGCTAACACTTACTGTGTGCATAGATCCATACTGAATAGCTGCTGCTGGATACGTGCCGAAGCTTGGGAAAGGGTGATAAACAGGTTTGTGACAGCCCGTTTGATACGCTGTGACGCTAATAGCTGGAAAGAGTGCTCTGTAGGTAGGGAACCGCTGTGCGGAATTAGTCAGTCACCAATCTGCTCACAGTGCCGTACCAGGAGTAGGCTGCGAATTTGAGCCAGACAGTTGGTGCTCTCCTGTAGGCATCCAGACAAGCCCGTTCCGAGATGACATTTGCTACGCTAGAGATATGTCATGGATCATTTTTCACAGCTCTGTTGAAGTGGCTTATTTATTATCATCTGTTCTGGTGTTATATCCTGGACATGGGAGAACTGTTTACTGTACCACAGTGCCAAGAATTCCTTGTTACTGTGCAATCTGATTCCAGGAGAAGGCTTAGGATAAGGCTCGTCGCTTTCCTCAAGGCTGCCACTGCTACTGCAAGGCACTCCAGACTGAACCACCAAGTCAAATCCCTGGAGTTACAGCTGAAGTTAGTGGTTTGATATTTAAGTGAATGACCTCTGAGTGAAGAAGTACTGGATTCGTCATCATTCCACTTGCCTCAGCTTTAGAAATCAAATACCAAAATTGTTGCCAGCAGAACAATTTGACCTTGGATATAGGCAGCTCTGTCATAAGTCCACTTGAGATTTGCTGAAGTCACATTATCAAGAGCAGTGATTCTCAGCTATGCTTCACAGATCGCTAGCGGCTCACAAAGCCATGCTGCCTTAAAAGGTTGGTGTTACAAGGCAGTGTGGTAGCCCAGAGTGCATTCAGAAAGTTGACAGTATCCATGAACAGGATGCCAAAGAATTGCTGCCATTACTGTGCTAGAGTGTGAGGAGTTTTCAGTGTTACTTTTCACAGGGAAAGGAGCTAATGACTTTCGGAAATGGTAACAGGACATGGTTGTTGTGTTTTCTAGACTTAGTATGTAATTCTTACAATTTTCTTTCCTTGCCTTGTATCAGAATAACACTTACTACAATTAAATACTGTAAAAACAAATTTCTGGGCAAGTCACTCACTTTTCTCTGGGTCTGCTTGTCCAGTTTGATTTGTGTTGCTATCCTAGAGTATTATTTCCCAAAATTTCTATCAGTATGATTAATTAATTTATTGGCTAATATCTGTCATCCACGATGACTCTGTTGTTATTAGGAAGGAATCAGATTGATCTTAATGGAAAGCAGGCTAGTGCAAATGCCAGTTACCGTGGGTAAAAGTGTGCTGCTGTATGTGCTGCAGGAAATCCCACTGAATCTACCGGAGAACACTTATATTCAGTGCACAGGTTTTAAAGCGACCCAGCATAAGAATGCCTTTGCTTCCAGTTGTTGTTACTGTTGTCTGTATGAGGGTAGGACTGGGAGACGCCAAACAATAGCGTGGCCCCATTGCACCAGGTCTTGGTGACCATTAGAAGAGTGTTGTGATGGAAACAGCAGATAAAAGCAGTCATCTTTAGTGTGCAGCTGGAAGGTAGGATAGATGGTTTGCCTGAGATGGCATGGAGCCCACCCCTGTTTCCCTTAAGTACAGAGTTTCAGCCATTTCCCTCTTCCTGCTACACCCCAGCCTAGGACTGGAACAACACAAGCTGGGACCTGCTGGGGAGGAAGCTTCCCATGACTTGCCTGCTGGCTTCCAACTGGTAAAATGAAATGCCAGCAACTCACGATTAAGGACAGAAGGTGAGCAGGCTGCCTGGGGGAGTTTTGTGTTCTTAGGAGTCCTTAGGTCAGCCCAGGAGAGGGTGCTGGTTTGCCCCAGCAGCTGAGCACCTGCTGGGGTGTGACAGCACAAGTTCCCTCAGTTCACAGTTAGGAGAAGCTGCATGCCTGGGACTGGCTTCCCTGCTTTCACAGGAGATATTAGCGCTGCCCTGACTAGCAGGGTGACTTTTGGGGCAAGTGGAGGTGCAGTCTGTTGTGTCAGGAGAGGGCTTGTAAAGCTTTTTTTTTAAACATCGTCACATCTTGGTTATCTGTTGGCAATAACAGGTTTTCCTGTCAGAACAGTCAATGCAGAGGTAGAAGCAAGAATTCAGCTAACTAGCTAGAATAAATGATCTGGGGCCTGTGGCAATGCAGTGGTATAAAGTGTTAAAAAATGGGCTGAAGACAACTTCTGAAGAAGTGTTGTCATTTACTGAGAAATTTACTTTGCCAGCTAGTATAAGTCCAAATATTAAACTTGTTAAGATTTTTATTTTTTTTAAAGCAACTGTAGCATGAAGGAAAAAATTATAGAAGATGTTGAGACTTCGTTCTTTTTTTAAAATGGAGCCTTGTTACTGAGCCAGGACATTAAAAGTGTGTAGAAAGAGAACGCAAACAAATTAATCTGTTCTAATCCAATAGAATACAAAAGTAGGCATAAAACAATGGCTGAACAAAATGAACTCAGATTTATAATTCTTCTACTATAATGTAGCAGTGGTCAGTAACAAAGGAAATTCATTTTGCTTTTTTCACTTTGTGATGTTTGTTAGATTAGGAATGTCCTATGAAAATGCTGTACCTCAGACAGCACAGTACAGCTTTTTCTAAGATATATATAAATATTCTTATTTCTTGTGTGCTACTAAAAAGGGAAAATTAAGACATGCCATACTGTACTCCTAATTCTAACCTGCTATTTCAGATGTTTTAATTTGCCAGACACAAGTGAGGAGCCATTCAAAGATTTAATATGTGCTGCCCCCATTGCTTCTGATAAACATGTACTCTCGCCTGCTAGTCAGAGAACTGCAGTACTTAGATGGTGTGTATATGTCAGTCTGGTTTGGTGCTTCAGGTTATTCTTTGTTGTCGCTGAAGTTGACTGGTGAATCAGAGTGATTCTGTGCTTACAGCTATATAACCAGAAGCATAAGTTGGCCTATAAATGGTTGTTAATAGAGCAGGAACGTGTTTATATCTTTTTGTTAGACTTGCCTCCTAATGAAAAGTCATTATGCATTAGGACACACTGTATTAATTGTTAATCTCTCCTTCCACATGGTGAAACCAATCTTTTATGAACTCACAGAATGTTTCAACCAAATTTGACAGTGGCCTAGGTTTTATTAAGTGTCTTAAGTTCTCAAAAGCACGTGGTCAGGTAGAAGGGAGAAGGCAGCAAGAAGATTTCCAGGCTGCAGGACCCAGAACTCAGAGCCTGTCAGACCTCTGAGTGCGCATGGCGGAACAAAGCCCTAAGGTGCAGGTGCTCATGGGATCTGCTCTCACAGAGCTACTTGTCTGTAAGGAAGACAAAGAGCACTTACCAGTCCTGATAAATTCTGCTTCTGCTCATGATTCTAAATACTTTTACATTTTAAAAATATCTGCTGCTTTTGGTTAGAGGGGGAGAGAGAAAGAGCACTTAGGACTTTGCACACACCAGTTCTACGGTTTCATAAATGTCCCTGCCAACCTTAGCAGCGTGCTGTCCACAATGGAAAGTCCCCACTTCCCTCTGCTACTTTTCACCACCCCTGTCCTGGCTGCACCAAGCTGTTTTCATGTGAGCTCTGGCCCTCAGCACTTTTGCAACCTCTTCTTTTTAGCTGGGCTCATTTTTCTGCAGATTAGCGAGTTGAACCAGCACATAGAGATAGGAATCAGTGTCCTTACTGCACACTTCCTGTTTCACAGAGCCTGTCCTCAGTCCCCAGCATGGTAAGATGCACGTGAATGTCTTAGCTCAGGCCCCTCTGCTGGCCTAGGAATGGGATGCAGAAACAACTTAGTTGGGATATTGTAAGGTCTGGTTGTGCAGCTATGTCTCACAGTTAGTTTGAGCAGAATCCAACTGAGCAGGAACTCTGAGGGTGTTTTCTTCTCTACCTCCTCATTCTTTAACAACATTTGCTAGAACCTGCTGCACTGGTGGAAATTACTCAGGTCCTCCAATGGTCTCAGAAATGGGACAGGGATTAACTGAAGCACTAACAGCCGAAATGGCTACTCCACCAGCAGAAACAATAAGAGACATAGAAAGTGACCTGGGTTTCTGTGTGCTCTGTGTCTCACAGCTTAAAAAGCATCCCAGTGCTGGTTGTAAGATGCTGAAATAAGTAACAGTGCTATCTGCTGTGACCTCACAGGGGTTCTCAGACAAAACCTGGACGTACACATTTTGCTATTTGTGTGATGTCTGCGTGCATGATAGTTGTCTTGGCAAACCAGAGAACACTTTCTTTAAATCTTTCACTTTTGGATTCATTTTTTAACTAATTGCCTTTGTGCAGCAAATTGCAGTACCTTTCTCTTGTATTCAGGGAGCAATATACTGCTTGTGGCTAATTTTAACATCTCTGTTCCTGTGCACAGAAAGCTGAAAGATTCTGCTTTCTTAGCAGAAAACAGCAGCAAGTTCAAATCCTACTAAATTGAATCAGTAGAGTGATTTCTATTGCAATGGGAGAAGCATTCAGAGGTAACAATTGTACCAAGCTCCCACCTAAGGCAAAGAAAAAGTCTGGCTACTAAAAGATCCTGACTGAGGCTTTTTCAATAGTGCCTTAATCTCCTGGGTGTCCAGCAGACATTGGGCATCTACAAGTGAGGTCTTGACACGTGGAGCTCATTATAGTTTTGGGATGGGATGGGATAGAATGGAATGGAGTCTGGAGCTGCCATTCAGCCCTTCAGCTCTATATGTAGGGATGCCGAACCCATGGTCTGGGTGCCATATCTGCTGTCTGTACCCTCCTGCTGTGTTTTTTGAGGGTCTCACAGGTCTGTCAGTGTCACCTTCTAAGGAACTCTCTTGGTCCCAGTGACCCAGCTACAGCAAGTGGCTTGTTTTGCAGCACCAGCCTTACCACCCAGTTTCCCACTCACCCTACCATCTTTCCAAGAGCGTGCCCACCACCTAGCTCACAGACAAAAGAGCTACAGTATCAACTGCAAGGACATTTCAAGTAAACACTTGGCTTCACTAAGGCGGATTTTTGAACGATGTACACTGAGAGTGCCAAGACCAGCCACCACAGCTGAAACTCGTGTACTTTGTCTTTTATCACTTTCTGACGGTGGCTCTAAGCAAGGTTGTTCTCACAGTCCTGCCTCAAAGCTTGTGTTTACTTCATAGGGCATGGAAGCATGTCGCAAATTGATTTTCATGGAAATAAGGGGACAAAAAAGTACACATTCTCATGTTGTATCTCTTTTCTCTGGCACTATGCTAATTCAGTCTCACTTTTCCCTGTTTCTGTTTTGTAGTGTATTCCCTGTCCTCTTACTCTGTTTTCCTGGCTGGCCCACCTTTGCTAAACATCCACATTAATTCAATCAACAAGTAAACCATCAAATGAGGAATCCTGCAGTTTAAATACGAAACTCTGATTCATATGGGAAGTGGGTTTTTGAATTTGCTTTAATGAAAGCGGTCTCAGCAGCTCACAGACACAAAAGAACCCCCTACACATGGAAAATATGCGTAAGCTGTTATTGCTTCAGCTTTGAGGAAAATGTTTATGTTGTGCCATGGTTAATACAAATTAAATTATTGTTGTTAAATCCCCAAATGATTTGGTTTTGTTTTTGTTTGGGATAGGCCCATGCCGTTCTTTATTTGTAGGAACAAGCAGAAGACAGAAAATGATCTTACTGAAATGATTTATTGTTTTGGTTTACAACCATGAAAGGGAATGGCATTTTCAAGGCTGTATGTGTGCCTAGCTGTTGGCAGCTCACATTTCTATGGTCAGAGAATAAGATTATTCACAGAAAAAAAAATTTATTTATCTTCTATCACACTTTAAAAATGGTCATTAGAAGTTAGCTCCCAGCACTACCAGTCAGGCTTTATTGTCTTGTGGATGTGAAAGTGGCTGAGGTGCACATGCAACGTCTCTTTTCTAAAACTTGATCATCATAAGCATACTTGAGCACATTTCTGCCCTGTTTTTCCTAAAGTTTCTAACATTTACGTTGAATTTCTGAGTGAACAGGATACAAATCATACACAATTTAGTTTAAGTACAGTCTACCTGTATTGCTTCCAACACTACTAGTCTTGCTTAAAAGAATAGCAGTTTCATAATAGTCAGATATTTCAATAATAGTCAGATTTAAAACACTGACAGAGGTTGGAACATTAACATACCATTTTTTCCCTTTTGCTTTGTGAATTCCAAATTCAATTATGCTTTCTGGAGACTGAATACAGTCACATTTTAAATTCAAAGGCACAAGTACTATTTATATGGGCTGACTGGTTTCTGACCAGAAGAGAAGGATACCATTTCTAAGTGTAGTTTTCATTTTATTCTTCGCAGCTACTAGCTTCTCCTGTGGCTTTGGAGAGAAAATGCTAGCAGCAATATCAATATAAAAAACTGAGGAAATAGCATTATTTGGAACAGAGTAATCTGGTCTCCTTCCTACCTCTATTGTCCATCTGCCATGGGCTAGAAGAAATTATTGGTGATAAGGAAAATTATACCAAGAGAAACTTAAGTTCCTTTCTCATTTATGGGGCATATAGAAGTCAAGCTGAGTGTCCAGGTCACTTCTAAATAAATAAAGAATGAATAAAACATGCAATGCTAAAGTAACAGTAGGAGCAAGCCTTGTCACTATCCTTTCCTTTTGCCGTAAACGTGTGAGTCAGGGCAGCCAGGTGGACTTTGTAGCATGACCTGCAGGGTCTTTGGGGCCAGCACAGAATATTAATTCTGAAACCATGAAAGAATCTCTCTGTAGCTACTTCTTTGCCCTTCATTTTGTAGCAGTTTGCTGAACAAAAGCTCAAAAATCATGAGCTTTTCTTTGCTCTGTTAAATTTTTCAGAATTGTGTGTTTGTGTCTGTGTATGTGTTAAAAAGTTACTTATTTTGCTGTTCGTTACTTCTGGCTCTCAATTTTCTCTACAAACAGAAATAAAAAAGCTTTATTTTTTAGTAAGGTCACTTAAATTTTTCTATTAGTGCAGTAACTTTTGATCTTGAAAAAATTTAGACTTGTAAAATTTCAGTTTTGCAAGAAACAGACTCCTTAGACTTTGGGGTTTATTGTTGTCAGAAAAAAAAATTAAGAATTCAATTAGTGTTTTAGAAGTATGCTTGATAGTGGTTGATTTTTTTTAAAAAAATTCATTTTTAAAATAAGGCATAGCTTTCAGGACATTCAGGATTTTATACTGTAATAATTTGAGAAGTTGATCTTCATTCCAGTGAAGTTTAAAATCAGCAACCAAGGGTCAAGCATACAAACTAAGCAACACCATGGAAAATATGGAAGGCTTACAATTTGCTTTGTATTATCTGCTGCACACGTGGAACTAGGAGACTGCAGATCACAAGGGGTAGTGAATTCAGTTGTTGCTTCTAAAAAGGACTTCTCATTCTCTAAAGAGATGTGCTTTTGTCTGAGAGAACCCTTGGCATCTGTGTGATGTACTGGAATGTATCGCCTTACTTGCAAAGCTGGAACTGTGTGTTATGTTCAAGATTTTATTTCATAATTTTTTTTCCATGCTAGTTTTCTGGAAGTTTCAACTTTACATGTTTATTTACAGATTAATTGAAAATAGCCTTGTATACCTTTTTATCCATGTATCATCTCCTTTAGTGTTTTAGGGGAACTTAAGTGTTCTTATTTGGTGTGATTTGTTTTCTTTTTTCTTTTTTTTTTTTTNTTGTTCTTTTCTTGGACTTGGGTAGTAATTTCTTAAATGAGAAGAAAGTTGTTTTGATTTCTTTTGTTTCCTTTCCTTCTCCCTGTCTATACCTCTCCATGGAATTTGATTAGCAGAACCAAGATTTTTGTCTCTATAATCATACACTGTCAACAGTGACAAGAGGTGTAATTAGGTTCATAACCAGATTATATCACAGAATCACAGTCTCTCAAATGTTTAATTCCATTGGCTGAGTGTCCAGACAGCTGCCCGTAATTGCCAAGTACATAAGTGTTTGCAGGTCTGTTACTGGTTGCCATAAACTTAAGTAAGACTGATTTGTAAAAAAGTGATATTCTCCTGGCCTAGATTTTAAATAGACATCTTTCTATGGTGAAGATTCAGTCCCTCTAAAATCATCAAATATGCAAGTATCAGCCTCCGATTTCAACAGGGAAGGATTTTTAATTTTTAGACTTGTCTGGGGTAAGTTCTCAGTCTGCAAAATTAAAAGTTCTGTCACTTAAAAGGCAAGAGAGCATGGAGGAACACAGCTTACTGGATTCATCTGAACAAGGCTGAGTGGACTGGAGAAAGCCTAATGAATTAAACAGGCTTTTGAAATCGCTGGTATTTTAAATAGCGACTTTGGGCCAGGTCATTTGCTCCAGAGACTTTAAGTGGTGCGGTAGGCCGCTGTTGGAGGCTGTAGTTGTTAAGAATAAGGGTGAAATCCTGGTGTCATGGAATTGAAGAACAAAAGCCCCAGATCTCAGAAAGGGGCCATGATTTAACCCAGCATCCAGCTTTTCCCCCTTGCCAAAGAAGACACTAAAATGCAAAGCAATTGCAGGAGAGAGCAAAGGAGAGGAGAAATTTTCCATGCGAACAGGCATTAATCAAGCAGGCCATTTTATAAAGAAAGACATAATAATGAGGGCTTACTCACAGTTAAGGGAATTTTTACGTCCCAGGGTTTTTCCAGTTTTGCCAGATGCTAAGTCAAAAACAAGGCAGGAGGAAGAAGAAGGCTATAGAAAGAAATATTTTGGCTACTTGTACACTGCAGAGAATCAAGTTCTTGTGCTAGTTTTTAAGTATTATATGTCCAGAGGGGAATAGCAGAAAGAAACACAGAATTGTAATGAAAGTATAAGTAGACCCAGACCAACGGGAAGCTCAGTGTGATTCTGACAAGCTTTAATTTGCCAAAACCTTTCTTGTGCTGCAGTAGTTTCCCTGTATCCCCACAGTGCAGATGTCTTTAGGAGTAGGAGGCGTGCTCCTCCCATTCCAGTTTCCTAGAAATGGATGAAAGCTTAAAGATTTCCACATGCAGAGGGTTATTTATTTATATATTTATTTTCCTCCCACCAGCAGACCTATTTCTCAATCAGAAATTTTCATTTCTCTCTCTTCGCCAAAGTCTTTTACAGTTCCTTGCCACTGGGGGCAATCCAACACAGGTATTGCCGTGGCCAGCGCTCCTTGTGCTTTGCAAGCACAGTCCTGGGGAGCTCGTGACATTTCAACCAGCTAACTTGAAGAAAGAAATGAATACAGTAAGGCCACATAGAAACAACGTCTACTGTGTTTCACTAGAAAATGAGGAGATATTTATCTCTGAGGAAGAAGGAAAGATGATAGCAACTTTAAGATTTAAATCGATCCAAGTATATGATGCTAAAGATCCTAAATGGCTTCAAATTGCGGAAGATTATCTTGTAATTTGTATATATTGCTTCTGTAGGCTGCTGAGGAAGCTAATTGCTATACATCCTGTGGTTAAGTTATCATCTTTCTCAATGACTGAAGATCATCATTTTATCTTTAGGTGAGTTTATTGCTACCCGTCTGTTACGTTCATTTGTATGCTGGAGCAGTGCTGACAAGCCTCCTGTTGTTCCCTGTGCAATTTGTGTCAGCCAACCAGGTTAGTGAAATTCACCTCTGTGAAACTACTGTATAGGAAAAGCTGAGTCCCCAGAGAGAGCAGGTTTTCTTTTCTTTTTCCTTCCCCCCACCCCACCCCAGCATGACCAGTGAGTAGACCTCTGAAGCTGGAAACGGGGTCTTGGGCTGGGTTCATGTGCATTCCAAGCGAACTGACTGCACATTCACAAACAACAAAGTGTGTGATATCAAAGCAGGTGCTTAATAACTGCACAGCTGTAAGTGGAAATGAGATATCGCCGTGGTGTTGGGAGAAGCTGGTGGTTTTGTTGAGCAGCTTTCACCCTGATGCACAGTGACTCCATGATAAGAGCAGCCTACACAGAATGAGTGCTGAGAAGATGGGATTGCTGTTTGCCCCCATTTGCCCTCACCTCAGCCACATGAGTACTGGCACCTGGAGGAGAGTCACACACCACCAGCTTTGTTCAGTCTTACATTTTATTCTGCAACTGGTGTACTAAATACAGATCGGAGAGACTGCCAAGGAAACTTTTGTTTCCTTAAGCAGAAAGGTAAATGAAACAATGGAAGGATTTATTAATTGCCAAATAAATTTATTCCTGTGATATACAGTTAGCGTGAAAGACTATGCCAATTCTGTATATGGAGCACCCTGTTAAATGGTTAGGGACTGATGGTAGAGACAATAGGCTCTTTTGCTACCTTGTCTGCTTTTTCTTTTGAAATGTTCTCACAGTCTTCCTTTTCTAGCACAAATGTGGATCTCTTGCATGTAAGAGTCTTTTCTTAGCTTCCTAAAGGGAAAAGCATGTTAAGAATGACAAAGGGAAGATGCACGTTACTACAAAGAAAGGGCAGGAACGTATGAATGCCAACTGTTGAAAAGACACACTGGTTTGCAAAAAAACCCCAAAACCTAAACAACAGACCACAATCAAAGCCCAACACAAAAAAGAGAATAACGTAGATGTGTGTGGTTGTTTTTTTGTATTTCTGACTGACCCAAATGAGACAACAAGGCAATTCTGCAGAGAATGCTCTGTAAGTGAAATCTGAGGAAAAAATGCTAGAATAAAAAGAAAAACACATCTTAGCACTCTTGGGTGCAGAATCAGTTTACAGGGGAAGTGAAACCAAACCCCCGCATCTGAGTACAGCCTCCAAAAATGTTAAGGAGTATTTAGTTTGGGTTTAGGCCTAACTTCAGATTGAATGAAACTCCAGGTTTTCTCCCAAAGTTTGCCATTATTCATGATAATTAAAGGTAAATGTCAGGTCTTGTTGTCTGTATTCATCAAGAGAAGATGAAGTGAAGGAAACTCTACTTGATGCTCTCCTTAAAGTCAGTAATGAGATCTGATGTCAACACATTCAAGCAAATGTTGCATTTAGCAACCACGGCAGGAACATAGCTGTGCATCGAGCTGTGGAATTTAGGCTGGGTAAGAGGCGGATTCCAGTGAAGGTGGCCAGATGTTTGGGCTGCTGGTTGATGAGGTGTGGGCTGGAGATGGATGCGGGATAAGAAGAGGGCAGGTGACTAAGAGGTGTTAATTCTTGGCACAGATAGTGTCTGGGCATGGCACCACTGTTGGGCAACTTGTTGTTGGGAATCATGAGACATGTTGGGAGAAAAGAAGTCAGATAAAACAACTGCTCACGTTTCTGAACCTCTGAATAGGTTTGGGGGTTTTATGAATGTTGATGGTGACTTGGCTGTACAACAATTCTTGCTTTTGAAACACTGAAATGTAAGACTGTGTCACTTTCTGCTAATACACTCCATTTGAAGTAACCTTTACAAATAAATAGGTATGCTAATATGTGTGTGAATGACAGCTTCCCACACTGGCCAGCCCTCCAGGCAGGGAGACGAAAGCATGGGAGAGACTGTCCGTCCTCACAGGTGGGATTCAGTTAACGTACATGGGTGACCCTGACGGACATACATTAGTTTGGCTAAAACTTTGGAAGCTGCCTCTGAAATCAGAGTGTCAAGGTTAATCCTGTGAAATGCGAGGTATCTGCAAAACCAGGAGTGAGCTATTTCTCAGCCATTTTCTAGCAATGTTTACATCCTGGGCTGGATGGAATGGCTGCAGACAGATTTCTAACCAGCTGAAAAGACTGGACAAGCTCGTGCATGCCAGCTCTGCTTACCCTAGGAAGCTGTACAGCATTTTCCTATGTGCACAGCATGGTAACTGATCCAAGGAGTAACCAGAGCAGCTCTTGTGTTGATTAAACCAAAGGGTCCAAGGGCTTGCAAAGGCTTAAGCGAAACCTCACTGTACAATGTATTGGGATGGCAAAAACTCAGAGCCTTTCAGTTTTGGAATGAAAATGTTTCTGATGTGGCTGTCTTGCTCACTGGCTGTAGCAAGGAGCGGGTTATTAGGTGCCCTCCTGTCTTTGCTCCACCGTTTGGGTTGCGACACGCCTGGGTGGTGGTTGGAGGGGAAGGAAGCCGAGCGCCCTGTCTCTGACTTTGCACCACATGTTTCAGAGCGCGGTCGTTCACTCTCACATTTTACAAAATCAATTTCCATTCTGTCATGGTATTTCACACATTTGCGTTCTGAATAAGTTAGAGAATATTCTACAACTTACAAAAATAACTTTAGTTTTAATTTTTCCTGTTACATGAAGAAACCTATCCTTACTTTATCTGTTACAGATGGAAAAACTACATATGGAGAAGTCAGATCTATTAATTAGTTTATAGGCACAAAGTCCCCTAAAGAGTGCCATGAATCCATGTGTTATTCTTAAGAGCTGTCTGAAGTACTTGCACTGAATAATTTATTTCAATTTAGCCCTGTTTCTGCTGTTAATTATCCAAGATCAGACTTTGCTTTTTGGAATTTTATTGTTTTGGGGTTTTTTTCTTAACAATTTTCCCCATTTACCTAAATTCACTGAAACGCTCTCTGAATATATTTCAGCCTACTGAGGTATTCAAGCCATCAATGCTCATTGAGTGTGTTCTGTTTTTTCTAATGCATGATAGGGTGATTATTAACTTCTGTTGTTTTTAATCTTTCCATCATTATTTAAATCCTAGGAGAATGAAGAAAGGGGGAGGAAAGTAGAAGAATGGGAAAATCAGCCACATGAGAACTCCAAACTGTTTTACTGTCTATTTCATCTTTAAGGACTCTTTCAGGACCCTAGCTAAGAATGTGGCTCTGTTGCTCTAGGAAAAGAGGGCCAAACAGCATCTTCCCAATGCTGTGTAGCTCTTTGGTGTTTGGAGAGAGTTAGAGTCAGGTAGGCAGGAGCGTGTAGTGGGACTAGGGAGCACTTATTTCCATGCTCAGCCCTGATGACTTTCCCCTGAATTCAGCAACTTTAGACTCCCCTGTGAGATCCTTTCAGCATGAGAGACAAGAAGGGCCAGGGCAATAGGCTGGGAAAGAGTTGGGCAAACAAGGGTGAGGTAGAAGAGTGGCAGTAGTTTGAGGGTTGTGGTTTTCGTTGTGGATTATTTTACATGTGAGGTTTTAGTTGGCCTGTTTATAAAATAAAACCAGCAAAATGTATGGTCTATTTAAACCTTCGTACAACAACGTAACAGGGTAATGTAATCTTTACCCTCATTGAATTGCTGTTAATTTTGCCTGCTAAATTAGAATTATTCACCCACTCTGTGCAAAAATGCTTTTTCAGCATTTTTGATCCATCTGCTATTGTGCTGTGTAGCTGTAGTAGTAGTAATGGAAAAGCTATCCTGAAAAATTCAATTAAACTCTACTGAAATCTTTACCGCTGTATCTTTTATTCTTCCACAATCGCTCTGTGAAACACCAGCAGCCCTGTGTTAGGTAACGTACATGTTGGTGGGCACTCATCTTCCCAGAGCACAGGGCCAGATCTGGTGAGGATCTCCAGACACTTAGAGATAGGATATATTTGCTGTTGTTCTCAAGGGCAAAATGAAGTGACTGATGGGATTGGCAAGAGCACTGGTTGCAGCTTTAGCAATCAGAATACCTTCTAAAACCTGTCTCTGATCCTAGATAGACAAGAAAAGCAAAGAGGACTGGAGAAACATGTCTGTAACTGTGTCTTTCCCAGAGGACCTCAATGGAGAAAGTAACTTTCCCAGAATTAGCCAGAGAATCTGAAGCAGCATTGGACTTTGGACCCAGATCTTCCAGTATGTTGCCATAAACACAGGACATAGAAATGCTTTTGGACAGTGAATGGGGGAAAAGGTCAAAATTCAAAGTAGTTCACAACTGTGTATGAGAAAATATTTGCAGATATATCCTCTTACTCATTCCTCTCTATCAGTTAGTAGTAAGTGTTGCATTTGGGACTCTGTAAGAGCTGAAAGATTTATTTGAATGTATATGATTTATTTTTTCAGGTAACTCCCTCTGGTACTATTTATGTAGTTGTGCATTTTCATATTCCAGTAACTTAGTGAAATGCAATGTGTTGACGCACAACTGGAATGTTAAGCAAATAAGCAGTGTGTTGGGCCCCACTTTTGTTGATTAGGTCATGCTTTAATTAAGTTTTCTGTATGAATTCATATCTCTTGCTGGATATTAGGACAGGCAGCAGGCTCTTAATGCTGCCACAATTTGGCACTGGGGCTTCTGGGTTACCGCCAGTCCTTGTACACAAAGACTGTGTTGATAGAATTGTGATAAGGGCTCAGGGGGAGATAAGGGCTGTGTTTCAGCTCAATGGCTTGACCTTGCTCTTGTTGATCCAACAGCAAGAGTCCTATCGATTTCAGAGTGATTGGGACACATGAATACATTTCCATTCTGGAGAGCTGCGTGCAGGCAGATGGGAAGAACTGCTGGTGCTGATGCTGAGTGCAGTTTGTTGATACACAGGTGCCTGTTCTTGCGCAAATCAGTCCTTCCTTTGGCATGGCAGCTTTATGTATCCATGTTTTGTGTGTGAACGCAATGTTTGTCAGGCACTTGTTTGACAGTCCTGGAGACAGAAGTTCTCTGTGCGCTGGGTGTCTGCCTTGGTGGTGCTAATTCACAAGCTGTGTTGCGATGCTTGCCTGGGTATCAGAAGGCAGGTCCGAGACACTGGTGAGTGTTCACCAGGCCTGTTAACCCTATCAGGCTGTAGCCACACACTTGAGTTTGGTATTCTCATCACCTAAATTCCTAAATGTACTTCTAAGGCACACTCCCTTCTAACACAAGCTGCCCAAACATCTGTGGCGAGACTAAGGAAAACATGGAGAAAAAGACCCGAAGATGAATATTTCAGCAGAAACGTGGGAAGGAATGCAATGTAGCTCACGCAAAACCTTCTGTAGTGTATGCCATAAATTAACACAATATAAATTTATACATATTTACACCACATAGACTAAAATATATAAATCCTCAATACTCAGCCTTCTGTAGTAGGTGTAAGCAAGCAGTCCATATGTTTAGCTGATTTCTGAGGAGCTCTAGGGAACAAAATGTATCTTTGTGGAACTTGTGATATTAAGGAGATTATAAACTAGGGTAATCAGTGCAGTTCTCAAAAAGGGTTGGCTTTTCTGCAGGCTGAAAACAAGCAGCCATCTCCTGATTTGCTATCTGAGGCTTTAATTCAGCCAGGTGCTAAAATACACATGGAATATATAAATGCATGAATAGTCCTATTGATGTTGAAGGCCCAGAGATCAATCCTCGCTCGTTGGATTTTCCTGGCTTTAGGCTGCATGAGTCCATTTTCCTCTTACATTTGTGTACTTTCATTGCAAATACAAGCTTGTAACATCTCATTAGGTACCAGGTGTTTCCTTTTCCACCATTTCATACAGACTATTTTAAACCAGTAACATATTAGCCCCCTTTTGTACAGCTGTGCAGCAGAGAATTGGATATCTAACATTTGTTCTGTCTCTTGGTTTTTTAAACAAGAAGAGGAAAAATTTTGGTATGTTTAAGATGTGACATCTGAAGTCCAAATGTCAGGATTTTTTTCCCATCTATACCTAGTTTCCAGGAATTAAGAGGAATCATGTGATTCATGAGTAATCTTTTATGGTTTGTATATCTGAAATGTTGGGAAACTCTCCTTTTCACAGGGAAGAGGAGGAGAATGAAGGAAAATGGGGAGAAGAAAATGGAGAAACTGTTTGTAGGTTTTGTGATAAACTGTCTTGGTACTTGGTCTTTAGCAGAGAGACAGGTTATTGACAGCCTCTCACTTTGGCTGTCAGAAGGTCTCAGAACCTAACCTGCACTGGGCCATTTCAAAAGGCACATCAGTGTTTCCTGCAGCTGAATACCTCCTTTGGCAGGACTGCAGACAGCAAGCTTCTCATCACTGTGGTTCTCTGCAGTCAGGGATAAAGATCCAAGACCGAGATATCCTTCTCAGTCACTTTGGGAATAGAGGCAGACAAGGACCAAATGGAGGGGATACTATTCATAGGTCAGAGCATCCTGCCCTGCCTTTCCTTCCAGGCCATGGAGAAGCCATGAAATGTGTGAGCAACAGACTGCCTTTCCAGCATACTGCAAGAGTGCAGCCCTAGTGAGTGTCCTAAGGTGTCATCTCCTCCTGATGGAAGGTAGGGTGACTGGAGAGAGCAAAGGAATGCAATTAATGTGGATGATATTGTAAGGAATACCTGGCAGCTGGAAGTTAAGCATCAATTAAGTTTTGGGCCTTGAGGGAAAGAAGTAGTCCCTATTTTATTGCAGAAGGTGAACCATGGCCAGTATGCTGAAGAGAATCGCAAGCCTTTTTGTTTGCAGAGCACTAGGAACCAGTGTCACTCTACATTACAACAAATCTAATTGCCTGTGTTGCTGATGGCCAGTCATAGGATATGTGATTGCAGCACTCAGCACTGTCCTGTCATCTCCCCAAACACCTTTTTTTTCCTTTCCTATTTGTCTATATGTAAGAACATAGCCCTATCCTTTGGCATATGTTTGTGTACAGACTAATTCTTATGGCTGCACTGTCCACAAAAACTGAGATGACAAAGTGTGCTCTTCTGACTTAGGGGACTTGGACCTCGTTGGGACAAGGCCGGTGATGCAGCAGAAGTGAAAAACTGCTTTTGCACAGACCTCTCTTCTCTTCCTTGCTTATACCCATTAGCTCAGTAAAGTACAAGACGTTTCAACAGGGCTGGGAGAAATAAGGCTTCTAGTTGCTCTCTCCCTTTGCCAGTGTTGAGAAAAAACACAAGTCATTTGCTCTTTCATGAATATATGGGCACAGGGCCTTTAATGGAACACTTTGGTTCTCCTGGCCCTTTATGTGGACATAAGTGCTTTGCTTTAACTGGGAAGGAATCACCTAGAGGGGTGAGAAGACAGTTCAGTCATTTGTTTACTTTAGCTCATCCTATCTGCACATTTATATTGGGCCAGCTTTGTGCTATCTGAACACTTCTGGTCTGGTGTCATCAGCCTTTGACCTCCAGCGGAACTGCTAGCAAAGATGGTCATGACTTGGAAATTATTGTGAGGCAGAGATTTTATCCCTGCCAGCTGGACTAACAAACTTGCTCTAATGTCAGCACCTGAATGAGGCATGCCTGGTAACCCCTTTGGTAAGAATCTGACCAATAGAGATCAATAAAGTATGCTTACTTACCCATCATCTTACAAGTCTGTGATAGGAGAGGATCAGTTTGACACTTCATGTCTAAGTGGATGCAACTTCCTTGAAGAAAAGCAAGCAGCACCCAATGAAAATGCGAAAGAGAAGGCTGGTGTGGTATATCTTTTAAGGCATTAAGGCAAACTAGTTAACTCCTTTTTTTTTTTTTTCCATAAGAAATATGTTTGGTGTCATTCCAGGTGTACTAATGGAGTCCCGGAGGAATGAATTTCAACCCTGCAGTCTCAAGAGTTGGGCTTCCAGCTGGCTATATACAGATACACTTAATCTAAGTGTTGTCCTTACTGGAACGAACTCCTCTTGGAGTGATTCCCATCTAGTCCATAGGGAGAACCCAGCGTCCAAGTGTGTTCCCACAAATGACCCAACATTAAGTGTCAAAGGATAAGACCCAGCATGTTCAGAATGTTCAGAGACTCTCACCCACACACATTTCCCTTCTGCTGCCCATCCCTTGCCAAAACCCAAGTGCTTCAGCATGACTCTGTTACCTGTGTTTAGTTATGATTTGCTGTTCTGTTCTGAGGGAGGTTGGTAAGCAGCATGAGTTTACATGGAAAAAATGTTTTTTTAGATTTTTTTCCTTTAGTAGCATTTCTCCCCTTTGTTTTGCTCTGTACAATTATTATGGTATTGTTTGATTACATTGCCTTTTTTTATCCCTCTGTGCAGACCAAGCATGCTGAAAATGAAAGGCAGCATGTAACCTTCTGAAGTCACTAATTGTAGTACTGCAGGTGAGTTGAATAACAGACTATGGTAAATTTTGGTCTGAAGTTCTTTCCTGAAGTATAAATTGGACAACAGCAGGAGAGAAAACTAAAGCTATTTCCTACCTGATGTTGTTGGAAACCTATTCCCAGTTCTTCATGGAGGACTGTACTTGAATATATTAAAATAGGGACACATGAATGACATTGATACTCTGCAGTGGAAATAGCTGTGCCTTTTGTATTTTTACCATTGCATGAGACTTACGATAATCTGCTTCCTTCTCTAAATGGAAACCCTCCAGGGAAGTTTTGTGTACTCTAAATAGCATCTCTGTGTGATCAGAGACTTGGCTTCGTGTGCATGTAATACATAATAGATAAAGATACAACAATATAAATGCAGATTAGAGGTTATTCAGTCAAGGCATGCATGTTTTGTGGGTGGGAGGCAAATTATAAAAATGCCAAACAATACAGTACTGTTGCTGTCCTTTCTGGCTAATCTCCATATTTTGCCAAAACGTTGTTATAATTCTTAGAAGCAAACAGGATCTGTCTCATAAGTACCTGTGTCTAAACCACTTACCGTCCTTATGTGTACACTCGGCAGATAATCATATTGACTTTTCTTTAGCCTTGTTGCATTGAATGTCATATAGCTATTTTGAAGTGATCTCGGTGCTGAAAATAGTCTGCCAACAGATATGGATATAAACTTTCATAAGAATATTTACATCCTCAAAACAATGCATAAACATCGGTTGATCAAACCTGTTAGAAGCACTGGGATATGAATAAGTAGCATTAATCTGTTTTCTAAGGTCACTTACACAGAGAAAAGGCCCTCAACCCTCTCAGCACAAAGAGCTAGGTCTCAGCTTTGACTTTAGCAGAGCCAATGGCTTCTTAGTTGGGTAAATAAACTCCATTATTCTAGTTGTTCAAGAGATGATCAGGGAATTTTCTTTGCATTGCAGTTGTCTACATAAAAAAGTGTTTATGGTGCACAGATTAGCTGTGTGGACTAAGTCTTTCTGTAAATTCAGTGACAACTCCTTTTTTAGTGGTAAGAAGGCAACCCCAAACTAATGCTCGTAGAGGAGCATCTCTGTCATCTTACTGCTATTTCTGTCTCTTTGTGAAGATGAGTTTTCTTTTTATCTCTGTAAACTCTATGATGGAAGAACCAATGATACATTTCACATATGGTCATGAACTTACTGTAGTGAGTATGGAGGAATAAAGGTAATTTCCTCTCCTTAGATGAAAATTATGGTACAGTTATTCAAAAAAACGATGAGGGAGAGAGGCTTGCTTAATACTATCCTTAAACACTTCCCTTTTGACCCAGTTGATGTTTTAGAGGGAATCAGCGGTTACAGCAAGAAACCACTTCCTATTTCTGGATAGGAGGCTCTGTAATAAGAAAACAAGTTGTTTTATGACCAATTGCAAGGGAACACACATCCATTCCTGCAGCAACAGCAGGTGGACATGTTTTGTTTGACCCTAACTACATGATAAAGATTCAGGCAAGTAGTGAACTTAACAGTATTGCCTAGGCATACCTCACACTGAGCTCCCATTATGAAATCCTAGGCCTGGAAAAGTGTAAGTCCCAGCATTAAGTGTAACCAAGGACCTGCCTGGATGTGCACAGTGGACTGGCTATAGGGAGATAAATAAGTTGCTGTGAGTTTTCTGTATTTAAAAAACTTTTGTAGTTTGTAATCTCGAAAAAATAACGCCGCTTTTTTTTTTTTTTTCCAGTTGAAATAGGTTTTGGCTTTGTTAGGGATCTTGCTGCAAGAGAAAACATAGGCAGATCAACCTCAAAGCTTCGTCCAAGTCAGGATCTCATCACAGACTGAATTTCAGATTTTCCTCCATTCTGTAAAAGGCTTTGAATTCTTAGCTTTTTACCAATTCTACCATGCTATTAGGCATTGTCAGATGAAGTGATACATTATCTTTTTCAAATTTACATAAACAGCCTTTAGTGGAACAAGAACAGAACTTTAAACACACATCCTCTGGCCACTGGCTCAGCTGTCATTTTCTGTGTGCCCTTTAGCCCAAGAAGCAGTTAAATGTTTACAAGTAGCTACAACAAGAGGCTTCACTAGAGCTTTGGATTCTGCTACTTAGAGCAGAGGCAGAAAATTGAACTGGTGAGAGACTAAAGCAAGCTGATGGTTAGGGCTCTCCTCTGCTAGTGAATGTGTATTTCCACAAAGTAAAGAGGAGAGTTTGAGGGTACCCAGCACAGTGGCGACAGATGGCAGGTTAGTGGCAAAGGGATGCTCCCAAATAAGGAGTCTCCTGTTCTTAGGCAGAGAAATGAATTGTCCTAAGTGCTTGGGTATTTTGTAAATGGGGTACGTATAAGTAACAGCTTTGTGAATAGTTTACTGAAATAGGATACCCATCGCTAGATGAAACTGCCTGATGAGCTCAGCATACATTTGCATATACTTTGCAATAATCCAAGCTGAACACTCATTGGCTGAATTTGTTACTTGCTGAATTTTGTACCTAATTCATGTTTCACCTCACTTTATGGTAATTTTGTGTATGGTAATATTTTGCCCTTCTCTGTCAAAGTAATTTAAAAATGAAAGCAGGAATCCAGAATGGCCTTTAAAGCCCTTCATACATGCAGACCCTACTGCCAGTGCATGTGGGGGGCCAAGTTCTGCCTTCAACCACAGGTTTTTTTCTGGCCTCTATAGGAGTCTAGGACTTGCATCTTGGAGAAGAATTTACCAGTGAATAACCACCTCGGTCATGCCCCCTGAGGTTGCAGCAGGTGCGGTCACCACAAATTATGTATTCACAGGAAACCAGGAGCAGATAAATGAATGAAAGCCTGGTTTGCCACTTAGAGAGGCCAGACAAGAGTAGGGTAAGTTTGAGTTAAGAGGCTCTTAGCACTAGTGCAGCCTTGAATGATGAAGACAATTACAAAAGTGGGGTTCATTCATGCAGGTGTAATTGCTGTGTGCTTAAATCAGTTTTGAAGGTGGAACTTTAGCTTCTAGATCTTGTCAGAAATTTTCAAAAGAACCTACTTCTCTGAGCTACTGCCAGTTTCCTATTGTGTGCATATACAGAAATCTCATTTTGAATCTTGATAAGCTCTTGGCTTTAATAATGTCTCCAGACTGCAAGTTTCCTTGCTTATTTATCATGCACTGAATAAAAAAATTCCTTTTGTTGTTGGTAAATTCACTGCCTTTCAGTTTCCTTGAGTATCAGCTTGCTTTGTATTGTCTGAGGAGATAAAGGGGAACACCCCACTTAACCTCTCAACATCATTCTCTGCTTCCTTTTCAAGTAATTTTTGTATGCCTGTAATACTGTATAACTGGTATAAATGCTACCTTTTAAGAGAAAATAATGAAATCTCTCAGTATCCATATAATGAACTCTCTCTGTTACATTCCACTGCCTAATAACATTGTGTTTTTTTCCATTCAGGGATGCCTTATTTGGTCGTTCTGACAAACTGCTGTTTTCTTGTAGCAAAATTGTTCAACATAGTGTTTTTACTGTTTTGTCAATAAGCAAAGGAAATAAAAACCTTATGGGATTTGAACAAGAACATTCACACTCCGTATGTGAGCTGCGTTTGAATTGGAGTGTGGTGGGGAAGCAGAGTATAGTATGCAACCTGTTTACTGAAGTGCATGCCAGCAAGTGAGATTTCATTCCCGTTTGCTAGGATCTCACTTTAGACCCATTTTCTCTCTCTTTTCCTTTGCACTGTTCCCTCACAATATCTGATGCTAGCAGCTTTTTTAATTGCTAGCTTTGGACAAAATTATTTAATTTTTTTTTTTTTAAGTGCTCATCCTTACATTGGACTTCCAAGATCGAATTACACAGTATCTGCTGTAACAAAATGATCTAGTGAGACCTGCTGTTCCTCAGGGCATTATCAGTCAATTGGGAGTTCAGCAGCAGGCAAGAGGTGGATGTGTCTCTGAGCTGAGTACTTGAAATCTCTCTGAATTTAGACCATGTCTACAACAGAATTTCAGCTTTTTGATGACGAATTAATGAATCGCATAAAACTGTGAATTGGAACTATTCATTTTTTTCTAATCACATGAGGAAAAGATGGAATGCAGGAAACCTGAAGTTGATTCAAGTGACGCAGTGTTATATAAACGTATTAAGCCTGTGGAAAGCATTGCCATGAGCTATCCACAGATGCTTCTGAGGATATAAAGATCATCCAGAACTGCCTTAGATAAGATTTAAACTGTTTCAGGGGACTGTGAGTTCAAGGTGGAATAAGCCTTTCATCAATTATCTGCTGTTCCTATGTGTCAATTAACTGACCACGTCAGGTAATATTACTTGCTTGTTTCTGGCCGCTCATTGGAAGCACATCAAATGGAATAGATTTTATGCCAGTTGTCTGCTCTGATGCTGCAGTTTCTGTGTTTGCTATCAATTGTGAATTTAGACAGGTTCAAATTATGTTAATTAGTCTATTTTGATGTCAGCGTTCCCTATCTGTTGAGACTGACACAGCTCCACCCACCTATTAATGAATATGTTAATTAACTCATATTAGACACCTAAATATGGTTCTGGAGCCAGGGGAATAGTGACAGCTGATGGCCCTTCAGGGCATAAATGGTTTCTCACTACGATCAATATTCTCCACTGCTGAAAACGCTTCTTACTTTTTTGGACTTCCACTCACTTAACTCTCCCTCTGGCAGTTGTTTACAATACTGAAGTGCAACCGAGAGTTCAAGCAGAGTAGCCTTAAAAGCTGCCTTAATGACATCTATAGAAAAATCATCCAACTCAGCTTTCATCTTCAGACAGAAGGTCAGAGCTCACAGATTTTGTTGTTAGGCAGCTTCTGTTTTGACCCCCTTTTCCCCTCCCCGCCCCATCTAGCCAGTGGGTTAAAAGGCTGCTTAAAATACCCAGTTTATTTCTTGGTGCATCAGAAGTCCCAGATACTCTGGAGATTAGGAAAGTACAAAAACAGTGTTTCAGCATTCTCAGTTCCAGATGGACCTGTTTGCTAAAGCTGTTCGCTCGGTTTCATGGGAGGAATGAGCCCTGTTTGGAGCCGGTATTTATGCTTGGCTCAGAAAGGGACAGGCAGTGTTTGGGGTTAAAGTGATTTCATCAAGAGACTTCTGGGTGGGCTCTGGATTAGCACACCAGAGGTGTGGGCACAGACAGAAGGTGGGCTGTGCTTCAGGTCACTGTCTCTCCAGGCATGTGGTCATGTTTCTGCTGGGTACAGTAGTATTCCCTCTGACTGAAAGAAACCTGGAAAGGAGGCCATAGCGCACATTTTGTTCCCTTTCCCCTACATCACAAAAATACAGGGAAGCAAATACAGTCAGGGCAAGGTGGGCATTGTTCTGGCCAGAACCTGTGTGGGAGTTTTAGCCGATTTGATTGAACTCTGGTGATCTCATTGAAAAGTTTTCCAACATATTCATGTCTTAAGACTCAGAATTTTTGTTTTCAGAGATGTGTTAGGCATGATGGAGCTCAAGAACCACTGACAGAGAGATGTAGACTAAATTTTTGTCCTTGTTATTATACAGATCTGATTTTTCAAGAATGCTGCACACACAACATCTAGCTCCAGAAACTTTAGCTGTAAGGATCCCTTTGTAAAGTCGTATGCCATGTGCAGCAAACCAGCTATAGCTCCCCCACCTCTGGGTCCCAGAGTCCTTCTCTCTCCTTCATGCTTCCTTCATGCAGTCAGTTCTTAGTATCTATTAAGACTCTAAATCCAACTACCCTTCATGTAACTGTAAAAAAGTCTATGGAGCAACAGGACTCGTTGGGGTATAACTGGGATATCCTGGCACAACTGTGATACGAATACCATCTTGGAAGAATGTAGGAGATAAACAGCAGTTTTCCTGGATGTTTCTATATGGGAAAGTTATAGGAATGGCAGCACTGAAGTTATTTACTCATTACAAGCTACACTACTCAATTGTGTTTAGTGTAGCCTGAAGCAACTGCTCTGTCATGGGAAAAGAGGTGTTAATTCCCTTTCTGTGCCACAGCAGTCCAGGCTTTGAACAAAGACACTGTGTACACTGAACTGTGGAAATGTACAGACTTGTAATTATATGTTACACTATTGACAGTGATTTGGGGGGGTGACTGGGGATGCGGAAGGGGGTAGGTGGGTTTGTTATCTGGTTTGGATGAGGCAAATCTGTAAATATGAAAGTTAATTGGTAACTGAGAAAAGGACCCAGATATGTGAGTTTTAAAAGTCTGTCAGTTAACTTGATGGACACAGCAGTTTTGGTCATTTTGTGTGGAGCTGACCTGATGTCTGAACTGACAGCTAAAGGTGAAGGAGCTGCAGAACCATACGACGTGAAATAAGAAAGATGATTAATTCAGGACACTTGGAAATCAAGGAGTGCCAGTGAAAGGAGCCAGGCTTTCTTGGCGGATACAGGCACATTAATCGAGGAAGATGTGTTTGCTTTAGGGCACGACCAGTCAGACATCAAGCAACACATGATTTCTCGTTTGGAGGAGGAAGGGATAGCATTAAATGTTCTTCACAGAGGACAATGGAAACCCTTGTCCTTGTGTCAGACCACGGTATTGTTTAGAGCAGGGAAATGTAAAGACCTTGTTGTATCTGTATACTCTTGACGTTGAGCTCTGGGGCGTTCTGTGTGGGAGTTGCTTTTGGTGCCAAGGAGCAGGCAGTGATTTCAAGATTTTGGCTGAATAGACCTCTCTGGCAAAAAGAGACTGCAAAAGGACATAGGATGAAATGACTGCAGTACTAGGAGGAAGAGGGAGCCTGTGAGTCCTGTGTGGATTACAGCAGAGGCAGGGCTTTCATAATCCAGTACATATGTGGGCTGAGTATTTCTAGCAACAATTGTTTCTGCTTTGGTGCTTCCAGCAAAAATTTCTATACTTTGTGGTTAAAACAGCAAAGCAGAACGGAAGAAACCTGTATGCTGCTCTTTGGAGAAACTGATGGGATGACACTGTTTCTCCATGCACTGATCAGTTCCTGTTCAGATTTTGGCTTAAAAATGCCAGCACTTAGAGCAAAAGGCATCAGTCAGGCTGCAGCATTAAGTCAAGAAAGATGCACCGGTCTAAATACCAGACCAAGGAGACTAATGTTTGACCTTTCCTACAACAGAGGGAGAGAGTGAGTCAGTATAGATCGGGTGGCCAAGCAGCACCCAAGCTTTGTCAAAGCCAAATTACACATAGTGAGGATCTATCTGATAGAGAAAGACTGTAGAGCACTATTTGTACACAGGAGAGAATCTCACAAAGGCAGATATTAATTCACTTCATTATTTTTTTATTATGACTAAGAAGTTCCAGACCAGCTGATGGCTTTGTTCAGAGAGTTTTACAATACCTCTTACCACATTTAAAGTTTTTGTAAAAGAATGCACGTAAAATCCTAGAGACATGTCCAGTCTCTATGTGGGGTATGTTGTAAAGCCAGAAGAGGGTGAAATTTTAAAGACATTCCAAAATAAATGTAGAGCCTAGATATAAAAATATTCTGAAAAAAAGGATCTGTATTAACTTAGAATGAGAGAACTTTCATTTCTATCTATAAGGATGCATGCATTATTCTTGATACCCAGTTCTGTGTGTCCTGTTGAATCAGCTGTATAGGCAGTTACAACTTGGAGAATTTCTTTGTAATGTGTTTCTCTTTGCAGCCAATCCTCTGTCCTTAATGAAGCCATCTAAAGGGGAAAGGAGAATTTGTGATGAAGTCAAAAATCTCCTCAGACTGGAAAGATATAACAGTCATTTCTGTATAAGAACAAGTTTACAACATACTCTGTGTGTGTAGCTCATGCTGTAAAATAGAATGATTGTAAAAACTGTGTTTGCATCAGATGATCAGATAATCCACCTATTCTGAAAAGAGCTACTGTAAGATTTTTAACAGAGATACTGGTATGAGTTTTGAAGAGAAAATTCAGGCAAAAGATCATCAGATGCAAAGAGCACTTGCATTAAAAGCAAAATCTGTGTTTTGTTTCTCTCTGTTTTAGATTTGACCAAAAGTTTGGATGCATGCAAAACTGAAGATTTTTTATGTTTATCATCTTGAGTCTTGCAGATTCTGTTCAATGAAAAGTCAGATTTATATATGCATCGAGGTAGGTCAGAATCATTTTTCTGACTTCTTTTGAGCGTGTCTGGGAATCAGGGTGGTGAGATTCTTCAAAGTGCTTAAAGAAGTATTTGTTAGTAAGGAAAGTAGCAATTCCAAACAGAATGAATTATGCTGCATTTTTCTTTGTCTCCAGGAACCACTTCGTTTCCTGAAAGCATCAAAACAGCCAAAAGGCACTAGTGACCAAACAGCATAATTACAAGTAGAACTAATTACACAAATTAATCTTCTGAGACCTACTGTAGACATGGGGAATACATATGAAGTTAAAATTTGTACTCCCAAAGTTCGGATATGTTTGAGTCTCTGGTTTTGGTGTAGGCCTGTCCTACTTCCAACTAACTAGTTTGCTCATGTTTTCTTTGGATATTTTTCCCAAGTGTGCTTTTTCACTGTGACTCATGCAGGATAAAGCAAACAAAGTTGGAGTGTGTGAAAGCAAGCTTCCGGAAGAGTAAGAAGTCACACTATATAAATCCTACACGTACGAAAAGCCTGTTGTCTTTGCAAGCCAATAGAGACATTCTCTGGATGGAGCAATGCCTACAACTTACAACTGTTTGGTTTTTTTGGTTTTTTTTTTTTCTTTTGGGATCCCATTAGACAATGTATTGTGCATTGCATAGAAGGGTGGCTTGGAAAAGAACTGAGAGAAATACAGTCCAGTGGTTAAACACTAAATGAATCCGGAAGGTGGGAAAAGTGGGAATTTTTAAATAGCCCTCTTGAAGCTATTATGTTTTTTTCTTTTTTTCAACTAGTAGGGGAAATTTATGGTGGCATGCAAAATAAGCCCGTAACTGAACATTTTAATGTGAGACAAAACGGAATTTCATTGGCTTTTGATGCCTTGTCTTGATTTTGTGTTATTCTAAATGGTGAACGCCATATAAATTTTTTTTTGCTGTCTTTTAATTGTTAGGTAGTGATCAGATGTTTCATCAAGAAAATATTAGCGATATTTTAAATTTTCATTTACAACTTAAGTAGCTGCAATGCTCTAATCCTCCTATAAGCATCTCTTAAATTCACTGATGACATCTTAAAACTTGGTGTCAAATTACACTTAGGTACTGGGGTTTTGGGGAGGAAAAATGTGTATATTTGTATTAAAAGTATATTGATGTAGTGTTTGTGGCCAAGTAAAGGCTGTAAGAAACGTTGGTGATTTTATCCTGTTCTACTGTATCAAACCCACCAATGACACAGCTATTAGACTATGAAGTTTTCCCTTTATTTTGAAAATACATTTTTCCCATCTCTCTCTCTGTGGGATAACCAGATGTTATGACTTCTGCATTTGTTAGTATTCCTATAATTTTGGGAGTGTCCTCCCACTTATTTGATTGCCTTCTAGCAGTGCATGTCCAATGGAAGAAGAAAACACAATTATTAGATGTGCATTTTCCTTAAAGCTTGTACCATCTGGGATTGCGGGACCAAGGAAAAAGAGCAATGAATTAAAATTTGGGGGGAAAAAGGCAATTTTTAGTCCCTGTGATTCTGCTGAAAAATCTCTGAAACTCTAAAGCTTCAGAATGCAGGGGGCAAAAAAATCCAGAACTCAAAAAAAGCTGCAAACTTCTTCTGGTTTAAACCAGTCTCATTATTTGAGTCTGAGTGTAACTCATGCTTGTTAAGTGCTTCAGATTACTGTTTCTGAGGTTTTCTAGGTTGTATTTTTTGGTTATATTTATGCTATGAATTACTTTATAGCTTGTTGGGGTTTTTGGAGGTGGGAGGTTGTGTTGTTTACATTTGTGGATTGATTGCGAACAGTTTCCCAGAGAATATTCAATATCTGAAATTTCAGCTGAGCTGATTAGCTGTGAACGCTCACATATGTTGTGTGGCTTTGTTCCAGTTCCTGGATTCAATGAGCATAACAACTGTGGCAGATTTTGCGAAGTACTGATGGTATCTGGAAGGCACCAGTTTTCTTCAAGTCCCAGTGGCAAAGACAGAGAGAGGGACAGGTCCCATTCAGGGACCTGAATGGAACAGGACATAAGGACACTAATGACACTTCCCTCTACTTTCCCAGGTAGCTGTATACACTCTCCCAAGTACAGGTTCCTTTATGACCTTGAGCAGCAAAGGGGTTGATGCTACCACTCGCTGCTTTTTTCCAAGGCTTACTCAGCTGTCAAAGGTGAAGCTCCAAGACTGAATTTAAGCAGAAGCAACAGTGTAATGTAGTGGAACTAGGGAGAAATGCTGTCATGAACACAGATTTCTGCAGATAAAAATTATACTTCAAGTCTTTTAAGCACATGTTATTCTTTGAACATAAAGGGCTGTGTTCATTCATTTTCTTTCTTTGGCATGATTGGCAGCCTATCTGTTGAGACAAGACAGAATAACAGCCAGGGAGAGGTTTGGTGGGTCAGAAGAGTAGGCAAGCAAATCTGTCCAGCATATGGAAGTCTGAATGTTGCAGCACACAGCCTGGGACAGGCACTGCTCTCTTAACTTCCCCAAAATCCAAAAGTCAGTGCCATTCCTTCAGTCCAAAGGAAGACACATTTGGCCTAAATGGGTGGGACCTAACAACTGTGATCAGACTATTTGTGGATGTATTTCCTTTTCTGGAGTTTACAAGCACGTGTGTTGATAAAGGGTCTAAATGGTAAGTAAGTGTGTTCTAAGAGAGGTCAACCAAGAGGTTCGTATTAGAATCAGCAGTGTTCTCCTTATTTCACTGCAGAGCTAGTTGCATTTTCTTTTGTTCTTTCAACAGGTTAGTAATTACTGTTGCAATAATTAGGCTTGATGGAGAGTATATAAGACAATAAATGGTTATTCTGTGCAGTAGTGGGGGATATTTGGTGCCAAGCTTATTATTTTCAGTCAAAGCTAATTATCTCTATTATAATACATGACTCTCTTCCTTGAATTATGAGTGGGAAACTGCTGAATAGATTTTATTTTTTTCAAAGTGCCCTGAACCATGGAGAGAAATGAAAATTAAAAACAATGAAAAGCTTGTTAGACAATGAGACGACTCATCTATAAAGCTATTTCTGATAGATTTTTTTCCCTCCTCTCTCATCTGCAGTTATATAAATATCAAATGCTTATCAGGAAATAAATTGTTGCATTACACGTGGTATGGGTACAAAAGTTTAGTTCAGACATCAGAGAAACCACTTTGGATTCAGTGGATGGCAAGCAGGGAGCTGCACGGCCGGTCGAGAGCGCTGGCGCTGGCTGAGGGGAGCAGTGAGATTGCCCCTGGACCCAGCCTCGCTGCCCTCGGCCCGGCCGGCCTCCGTGAGCAAGGGATTTGCAGATGTTCCTATCAAGGGCCTTTGAAAAAGACTGGCTGCCCAGAACTGGCATCTGTTTTGCTTGTGTTTAGGGCCTGCCCTGGAAATCTGAGCAGGGAAGCAATGTCAGAAGGGATTATGCCCTCCGGCTGGCTTACCTCGAGTGATAAGGCCGGCAGAGAGCGTGACTTTGACTGGTAGGGTTTGTCTGCTCGGCAGATGCTAGCTACCCTGTCATTGATTAATAATGCAGCCGTCCCTGCTCCCCTTACATCATGGTTTCAATTTGTAGCAGTGACAAGGCTGATCACCTTTCCAGTCTTAGCCGGCTTACAACATACCCTAGGTCTGCTTTGCCCCGCACATCTGAATCATGCTGTAACTTGACCCCCTGACTGGTGAAACCCGTAGTAGAGCTGCAGCTCACTGCCAGAGCCGGCGGCCGAAGCTCAGCCGGCTCACCGCACCCCTGGTCCCAGCCCTTCCGACCGCGTGCCCGAAGCGCCTTCCCGTGGGAATTGGGGAGCGAGGCTGAGTGGGAGGAGGTGGTACACAACCACGCTTTGTCTGAATGCACTGACAGCCACCAATAGCGTGGACAGCTGGACCCAAGAGCTGGGAAGTGCTTCTGGGTTCTGTGTTCGCAAAGCAGTCATTGAAATACCCTCCTCAGGCTCTGTCGGGTGATTGATGGGGCAGTGGGAAAGGCAGCTGGTTGCTGTTGCTGCTTGCTGTTGAATGTAAATACTCCTGTGTTAAGAGGGCATGGGGCAGGGAAATGTGTGTATGTGTGTGCGTGCAGAGTTCTGCCATTTCCTGCCTTTCACTCAGACTTTTCCTAATTTTAAAAATTTTGGTTTTAATTGAATTCCCTACAGAAGAAATCAGTAAAGCTTTCCTGCGAATTTACAAGGCAGTTTTCCTTAGTGATTCTGTAGTGTGCTTTTGCATGTGCTACACAACAGATGTTTGAAGCTGATCGGTGTCATGTGTTGCATTTTGCGGTACTTTAATATGTGCTTTTGAGAGACAAGCAGTACAAAGAGGAACTGAGACTCTAAGATGGATATAATTTTCACAGTACTGTCTTTGGTTACTCCAGTAAAACCACATCAAACTATCACTGTGCTGCTCATCTGCAGTCTTGGCTAAAAGCTGCTTGACTCCTGTCAGAAATTTCATCCTTTACCTGCATACTAATTCTTCCAGCAGTCCCTTGCACCACACAAAAGCTCTGTTTATTGACTTTATAGATTTTCATACTTGTCATAAAACTGCAAATCAGACGTTCTCAATTTTCTTTGGTAGTGCCATTGTTAAACAGAGGTGATGTCACTGGACTGCCGTTTTGATGATGTAGGTTTTATTTATTTAAATTTATAGTGCAATACAAATTGTCTTTCTGAAATTAAACATGATCTTTTGATGTCTCTGCGGTGAACTTATGCAGAAGATTACTGTGTCTGATGTTCATCATTGTGCTATCCCAAATCTTAGTTCAGGTCAGTGATGGCATTTTGAGAGCTGCCTTTTAGGAGTGGCTGAGCCACTCCACTTAAAAAATAATAAAAGCAGATGCTATTCAAAGGTGGTGTTTCAGATTTTTTCATAATGTCCCTATCAATTAAGGTAGTCAGTGGTTGAGGAAGAATTCACATCTGTTAGCATTCAATAATGGTTATTTACATGAAAGAGGGTTTTAAGATAAGGCCCTGGAGTGGCTAAAGGCTAATAGAAGCTGTGTAAGAGCTACTAAGAAAGCATTAGTATGTAAAGTTAAGACAACACAGTCAGCTGTACTTTAAATTGCATCTAAATGGGGATGTAAAATATTTATGTGAGATGCGGGAGAAGCATAAGCCTCTTGACTTTCACAAGGCAAATATATCTATAGCACAAACAGATGAAAATAGAGACAGTTTTCACATAATCAAATGTGTAGCACTCAGTCCTTCATTCCTTGGCCTGAGAATCCAAAATTTAGTAGCTAACGAGTAAATATTGTAAAACATGGTATTAGCTGATTAGATCTGGCAAGAAACAAAACTCCAGACTAGGAACCTACAGTACCAGAGAAGAAGAAAATCCATTAAACATACACAACAGTAACTAATAATGATAATCTTGTAGAGATGTGCCTGCAAACTGTAACTCAGAAAGCCAAACTAACCCATTTATGGCTTCCAACATCTCAACAGAATACTCTTAGATGCTGTTAGCCTATTTTTATGTCTCTTTTGTAGTGGCAACTTAACTGTTTTAAAGTGTCTCTCTGTGGGAATTGATGGGTTTTATTATGTATGTTTTTGTACTATAAGAAGGAGAGTGATCGATTTTGTTTATGCTTACACTGGTTGTTGTTGTTTGGCTGTGAGACAAGGTTGCTATCAACAGAAGGGATGAAGCATGAGGTAGTGACTGCAGCTTAAATGACAACACTTGTCATACCTGCTTTTTGCTTGGACTGATCATCAAGTATTGGGGCATAGTCAAATGCCATGTGTGTTTTCTTTCATGTTTACAAACTGGCAAGCTTAATGGCATTAATGACATTTCTTAACTGTTTCCTTTGCCCTTGAAATCCAAGCTACTAGTACTGTGCTAAACTATTTAGGACCTACTGAGAGTCAGTGGAACAGTTTGCATGTCCAGTTAGCTTAAGTATTCCCTGACCTGATTCTCCTCTGCTAAGGGTGTATTTCCCTTGTTCCAGCTTTTCTCCATAGTCTCTAGGACCTGGGATTCCTGAAGGCCAGTCCTGCTATGAGATGAAGGCGGTGTTCAGTACTTTGGCCTTTTCCACATTCTGTGTCACCAGGTCCCCAGTCTTGCTGAATAATAGGCTCACATTTTCCCTAGCTTTCCTTTTGTCACACATGCACTTATAGAAGCCCTTCTTGTTGTTTTTGATATCCTTCACCAGATTCAGTTGCATTTGGGTGTTGGTGTAACTAACTTTGTCCCTGGTACTCAGACAATGTCTCTGTATTCCTCCCAGTTTATCTTCCACCCTCTGTATGCTTCATTTTTGTGCTTGAGTTTGTCTAGGATCTATTCTTTCATCCATGCAGGCCTCCTGACATTTTTTTTAATTGTTGGGATGGACCTCTTTTGATCTTGGAAGAGATGATCCTTTAATATTATCCAGCTTTCTTAAGCCTCTCTTCCCTCCAGTGCCTTGTCTCATGGAACTCTTCCGAGCAGATCTTCGAAGAGGCCAAAGTCTGCTCTCCTGAAGTGTCCAGTGTTTTGAGCTTGATTTTCACCCTCCTCTCTGCCCTCAGGATCCTGAACTCCCCCATGTTCTCTTCAGCCAAGGCTGACCTTGATCTTCCCATTCCTGATGAATCACTCCCTGTTGGTGGGCATGAGGTCCAGCAGAACATTTCTCCTCATTGGCTCTTGTCATTCATGCTCTCTAGAAACCTCCTGGATTGCCTATTGTCCTGCTGTGTTGTCCCTCCAGCAGGGATGGTGTAAGTCCCTCTAGGAGGTCCAGGCCTGCAAATGTGATGATTAAGTTAAACTGTTAGGGCAATCCAGTGAGGGAATGGAAAGAACCCTACTGATGATACAGAATATTTATGTTAGTGCAGAACTGTGGAATTACATTCTCTCTTGCAAACTGCCCTGCCAGCTGAAAAGGTTGCTACAAGTAGCCCTCTCCCTACTGGAGACTTATTACCCACACTAGAGGTTACTGTCCCCTGTGACCTGTGGCTCAGTATCATGGGGACCACTTAAACCTGTTCACATCAGAAAAAAACCTGAGTGAAGAAAGACTAAATATTTAAACATTTTAAGCCAACTTCACTCATTTTGCCTGACGCACACTTGCTCCCTAGCAGGTCAGCTTGCTGTAACCTCTGCCAAGGGTGAGAGGCAGCTGGGAAGATCATCATCTTCAGCTGGCATAGCTAGGTCTGTAAAAGGACTTCTATCTTTGGCTTTTCTCCACGCTAGACATACTCTACATATGACTAATTTGTTTTTTAAAAGAAACCCACAGAACACTTACCCAAAGAATTCTGCTGCCACAGCATTCCTGCTGCAAGGAAGACTGAGATATGGTCTTGTCTTGGTCTGGGAGGTGAGAAATCTGATGGTATTTGCAGTTATTGGTCTAACCTGGAGCAGAATGGCCAGTCAAGAATTATACAAAGAATGAGAGAAATGCTGCTCAGAAATGAGACCTTCAACATTTACTTATACCCTTGAACCTGCCTGAGTGTTGAGCAGTGGAATCATGAAGAAGAGACACCATTTGAAGAAGACAGAAAATAAAAAAAGAGAGAGGAAATACTGAATAAGCTGGAGTCTGTCAAATGCAAACATGAGAAGACAAATGCTTTGCGAAAGGGTCTTAAACTTTTGCTCTTTTCTTTGACTGACAAGGAGTGCCACCATGACCTAAAAACTTTCATTTCTCTACCCATGTGGACCAGAAGTGCTAGTTTCTTCTTCTAACTTCTTAGCTAGCTGCAATTTGCTGAGTTTTGCCTAAAGTTCTTATAATTTGTATAAATTTTAATTTATGAAACAGTTGGACTCCATTGATGGGACCACATCACAAGAAGGATTGATAAAAGTAGACTCAACTACAGGAGAACTCCTTTTCATGTTAAGGCAACACCTGGTACTGCTACACCAATGGCCGGATGGACAGGGACTTCCTGAGGAGTCTGCAAAATCTGGTGTAAAGACCTAAACTTCTCTGGCAGAGATTCATGACAAATTGCCAGAGATGAGAAGAGAACCACCCTGGTATGTTCAAGCTCTGTACTCCAGGCAACTGAGTACAGGGCTCTTGCTTCCAACATGAACTGTTGAAGAGGATAAAAATCCTTCAGCCTCCGATATCTGCGACAAACTAGGCACATTCTGACATCCTAGCAGCCATACTCCCCGCTCTTTGCTCTTCTGCTTCATCTTTTGTGGATTGTGAATGCCACAGGCCTCAGAAGTTCACTTGCAGGCTTTCCATTGTGCTCCCACCACTGTCACCCCTACGTCTTTCAAGGCTGAGTGTTTTGTCAAGGTTTCCTGAAATTCTGTATTGTAAACCAGAGAATAGTATGCTTTTTTTCATAATCCAGCAGCTGGGTCTTAATTCCACACTGCAAATCAAACATGAAGAATGGTAACAGCAGGTGAGGAGGTGCCTTAGCACACCCATTAGATGCAGAAATCAGATTATTTCAGAGTTGGAAGTTGTTTTTAATAGATTCATGTGGTAGTACTAATGATGGATGTTGTTGCAGTTATTAAATATACTTTCTAGAATAATGGAAAATAAGCGTGAGTGGGGTCTCACGTGAACCCAAGAGCCAATGTCGTTACAAGAGTGAGAAATAAAAGGAGAAGCAATAGGTATTAAGAACTTGTAATAACTCAAGCAACTGAATTGTGCATTTCTGGATGTGTTGGAGATTTTCCACAGATATTTCCTATGGAAAGAATTTATGAATCAAAGCATAAGAGTTGTCCAGGGAAGATTGGTCCCACATGGATACTGTTGCTGTTTTAACTCATCCAAATCTTCAAAACTATTCACTATGAACAGATTGTATTCATAAGTACAGGAAGCATTTGCATTTAGCATAGCTAAATTAGCTGAAGCAGAAATGAACACACTCCATGTAATGTTTAACCAGAAAATAGAACAGTTGTATGGTCAGAGTGAGACATTTAGAGGTGGAAGATAGAGCAAGCCAAATTTTGCTCCTGGTTGGGGTTATCACAGGATTGTAGCAACATTGTTCGTAGCAAAACATGGCTGGATTAATTTGCTTTCTACTTGCACTGGCATTCCTACCAGTTACTATTTCCTACTTACGCAGAAGGGGAGCTGAAACCTCCATTTTTAGCATCATGGAAAATGGCTAAGACTATTTACTCTGAAGGGACCTATCTAGTATACATTCGGGGAAGGAGATACACCATTTATTGTATTTTATTTTAAATAATGCTACCTGGGTAGCATTCAGTATCATCAGTACATTTCTCTTCTCTCTTTCCTGTTCAAAAACTCCAAAGCAATACCATTCTTAGAACAACTTTTTAATCAAGACTGTGAGGTTACGAATCACCTCAACTGTTGTAGAAGTTAGTAGGGTTAGAAAGATTTGTGGATACCTTTGCATTCTCAGACACAGTTAGCAATTCACATCACTGAAACTTCAGATTGAAAAAAAAGGACCTGGAGTTCTCTTTTAATTATCTTTCCTGGAATAAAAATTTTGCAAGCAGCTTATCTCTATTAGAAAGGTTGTACATCTTTAATTTTATTAGATAACACACCTACACTTGCAGGAAGATTAAGGATGGGCCAGGAGTATTACCAAAGTTTCATAATGCTTATGCAAATATTTTTCATCCAGAAATATACTGAGTACTAGAATCCCTGTTGTTTCCCAGCTTCATCCTGGACAGATTCAGTAAAGCACATCATATTTATGACCAAACCTTTGGAAATGCAAATATACCTCAGGTTAGGATTTTAGGAGTTAAACTAGACTTGTTTAGTTTGTTTGAACCAGTATTCCCATCATTACAAAGTTTACTGTTTGTTGTCAAGTGATGTAGAGAATTGCGCTGAAAGGTTCAAGGTTGAAGTCTTCCTGGGGTAGAAGCAAATGTGATTCTCTGATGCTGTTTAGCTCTGGTGGGTGTGTCAGTCACATTTTTAATACACCATTTGTCCGACACTGGGCATTTTCACTCAGGACTGAATATGCCATAGGTTTTTACTGGCCAGGTCATCTTGAACCCTCTGGAGCTATATGGATCTAAGCATATGCTAATGTCACATTTGGAGGAGTCAGGGGGGTATATCCCTGCCCTGGTTCCTCCCTTCCTACAATCCCTCTTGCACTTTGATTTTCATGCCCACCATGTGAGCTAGAAGAGAGTGGCAGTGTCCAGTTTCCCTTGATCTGGAAAACAAGGTGACTGGGACTGAAAGGAGCACTGCAGTGTGTGCTGCCACAGTCCACCACCTCATGTTCAGTGTGGCATTTTACAATGAAGTTCTTGCATGCTGATGCAGTGTCATGAAGTGTTTACTGCTATTGCAATATGTTCTCTAAGACATGGGATATCATCCAGTTCTTTGGGTTTCTCTCTCCAGCATCTCTCCAAGAGGAAAAAGTGAAAGCCTGATATGGCAGTATTCAATTACTCTTACTGTACAAGGTACAAGCAAAACATCTACCATTAATCATGGATGTTTTAAAACCATAAACTCATTGTCCGTATTCTTTAACCGTTGGGGGAGAAAGTTGATCTTTCCTGAAAATATTGAAGCAGATGGGAGCAGTGTGAATGCCAGAATAACCCTACAAATTCTACTAATGTGAAACCGGTTTGGACAGTTCAGGACATCTGGAGTGAATACGGGAGAGGGAAATGAAAAATTTCTTGAATGTACTTAAAGGCTGAAATAGAATTACAGTGGCACAGACATGCAGAAACTGAATGAAATACACACATGGATATGGCAGAAGGCTTAAAAGGAAGTCAGTCTGCTAGGAGCAGAACTATTTTTAGTCTCCTAATGAAGAAAGCAGCTGTATTTGAGAAAGCCAGTCACTCACTGCTTGGAAAATCAGCTGGAACTCTTTCTGGGTCCTGGTGTTCTGGTTGTGAGAGGAAAATCTTATGTGTAAGCTCTTTCAGCCCTGGAGAACCTTAAATGGCAGTCATCTTGGCTTTTGAAGCACAGTTGGGAGCTTCTTGGGAACAGATTCACAGACTTCTGTCGGAGACCGTGGTCACTTTGTGGTGTTCAACCATTCTTGGAATGAGCATTTCTTCAGGAGACAGCAAGGATCTGGCAAAGTCCTCTGAGATGTGCATTGAATATAACATTGAATTCTGCTTTTTTTTTTTTTTTTTGTTCTGTTCTCTGCAGCTTGTTATACAATATTTATTTCCGTTCTTAATTTCCCCGAAGCTTTGCTGGGGTGCAGCAGGCTGTCCAGTTCATTGTAAAAGCCCTGTTTTCTTGTCTATATAGTGCTTGCGTTAGGTATGGGACTGGAAGAGAGCCACTTTATTTTACTGCTCTAGTGAAACTTGAATTGTGAAAAAATGTGTCTCTGATCTTAATGTACCATCTTCTTTGTATAGAATAAGCCTTTTTGTAAGGTTTCTTTGGTATAAAAGAGAGAGATGTCTTTTTCTGTCATATTGCTGAATTAAACAATCAAACTGAGTTATGTGTGTCCTGGCTGTGACAAGAATGGACAATAGTTATGACCATGTCAAAACCGTCAAATGTGCTTGCTGGAAGTAAAAGAGACAGCTTGATTTTTCCCGCTGGCTTGAGGAACCATTTCTGAACTAGTTAAAGTAGATGTATCATAAAAGGATGAATTGAGAGAAAAGGGATTTTAGCTTCAAGCCAATGTCGGGGAAGCCTGACCACAGCCATCTGCCTGAGATGGCCTGCCATGTTACAATGAGAGGATGAGATTAGTGAGGAGGGCAGCTTGGGTTTGGAAACCTACTCCTGCAAGTGATCAGTCAATTTCAGTCAATGGTCACCTGCCCATTTCCACAACAGGAATTGAACAAGATCTTTAAAGGTGGGAGGAAGGCAGGGTATTGGAAGAAGAAATGCCATGGAGACAGAGCTGGGACCTGGGCTTCATGAGTATCCCAGCCCCCAGGCAGGTTTGCCAGGCTTCTTCAGTCACTTCCAGCTCCCAACTTTGCATTTGGTCTCTTTAGAAATATGATTTTTCTTTTTTGTCACATGCTTTAATACATGAAGTGTCTTACACAGTGGAGAACCATCTTGTATGTAGGTACTTGAATCCTCAAAAATTGGAAGGAGAGAGGGGGTTGTATGCACCGGATCTTCTTTTATAGTAAGACTATGACCTGGGGAAGAAGTTGATGCTCTCAGCCTCTTCCCATTTGCTTGTCACCTGCCATGTGTTTGCAGAAGACTATCCCTCTGATTTCCTGGCACAGCTGTCTTGTCCCTAAGTCTGTTTCTGCTTGAGCAATATAGTTTTAAAAAATAACCTGAAAGTATTGAAAAGCAGGAAGATCATCAACTGAATTGCATAAGGGGCAGTTACATGAGTATTTATTCTGGCATCAGTCAGGGAGCCTGGGCACAGTGACCAGCAGCTAGAGAGGGAACTGGAGCCTCCTTGCCCAACTCAAGGGCAGTCAGTGCAGGTCTGACCACAGCCTTTGCTTTCTGACACAAATACCTGAAGTTCTTAGATGGTTTCAGTAGAGCCTGTTTTGCATAAACCATTTCTATTTTCCCATTACTCATATGTCCCTTTGTTAATAACATAATGTAAATAATTCTGTGCTGGATTTGGCATTCATTTAAACAGGTGTAACACTAAAGGAGTCGTAATTGGTTTCGGTGTTCCCAGCCTTCTCTCCGGCTGCAGTTTCCAAAGGAGTTTACTTGTTTTTGCTTTTGAAGGTTCATTATTACCATAATTCACTCATCAGTCTGCTGCTTTTCATGTTAATTCACTTTTATAACTTGGTAGGAGGCAAGATGAAATGTTTTAGGCTGCATCCTAAGGTTATTCTTTGAGTGGCCGGTGTTTTAAATGGTTGGGATGGGCATTCACAAGAAGAGGTTTGTGATATTTAGTCTTCAGGAATCTGAGTAAAAGTAAAAAAAAATGCTTATCCTGATTCTGTATAAATACCACATCCAAAGCACACCTGTCTTCTGCCATGTGGGCCAGCTAATTGGTTTTTGATCTATTTTTGCTGTTCTTAGCTGAAAGGCAGTTTTTTTGTTAAGTTTCACAGAAAGCTCTAGAGCTGTTTTAGGGGTTTGTTGCTGTGAAAAATAGCCATGGTTCTGTTTTTTTAAAAAGCATTCTCAAGGAATAATTACAATGATTGAGAATGCTCCTTAGAAAAAACCAGAAGCATGTACATTTTTCATAGCTACATGTCTCTAAAATGTCTTTGTGGGTTTCTTCACATATTCAGGAAACTTTTAAAAATAAAAAGGAGCAAATCTATCTCTGAGCTTGGCAACAGCTGAAGTTTATATTTCACAAGTATCTGAAAATGGGTCCCTCCCCATTTGCAGACACAGATGCCAAAGTTTTAAACTGGCAGTGCAAAGTTTATATCGCAAGCTTGCAAAGGCGCAAAGCAGCATTTTTCTGCTCTGTGCCAGTCCTGCACTTAGGCATGGCTGGGATGAGGCCTTGTTGGACAGTTATTATTATTATTGTTTATGAATTCCTAGCCTTGCAGTCGTGCAGAACAGCAAGTCGGCATTGTTGAATCGGGAACTATAGACATGAAAATAGCAAAAAGGTTGCCCCTGCTGCTAAACTTTTGGCAGTATTTTGTATTCCATTCTTGTCTGTATTAAAACACAGAATGTAGTGAATGGGCCAAACCCTGAAATCCTTATTTGATTATGAAAAGAGAGAGAAAAGGCTGTGATTCATTAGGAGAGAGATGAATAAGAGACTGCAGAGAAGGTCTATGCAAGGTAACTCAGAAGCTTCGTTTCCCTTGTGTTATAACCCAGCAACACAAGAGTTGTCTGAGCATAGCAAATGGTGGCTCTATCAGAAATAATGCTTTAAATAGTCTTCATGCTGGGGCAAACAGATGAGCGATGTAAGGAGATGCCTGCTCCTTATGTGATATGTCTAAGCATGTGTGTGCAGGGTCAATTGGAAAAGCTGTGTAAATGCATGGCCCTGCAAAGATGTCTTGGGTGGAAATCATTGCATGGGATGCTCCTGAAACCAACTACTTCAAAAGATTAACTCAGGGATTTTTAATTTATTTTTTTTTTTGTTACTGGGAGCACAAAATACCTGGGGTTACCTATTATCTCAAACAAAAAGGGGTCATGGAGAGGGAGCAAAACCTGTTGTTCCAGCAGCAGAGCAGTTTCTAAGTGGCAGGTCACTAATCCCGCTTCAGTATATTGCTGGGAGCAGCAGGAGTTACTGATGTTTGATTGCATCATCACAGTATAGTCTCTGATGATGGTGGTTTGGGTTGTTGTAATCCCGCTGAAATTATACTTTGGCTTCAATGCTTTGGCCTGCCTGAACATGACTGATCGTTATCTGCTCTTCAAGATTAGCTGAAAGTGCCTAGCTAAACGCTCTGAACTTTGTGGCAGAAAAGGATGAATTTGGGGGCCAGGTCTGTGAAAACGTTGCACAAAAAAAGCCTGCTGTATGTATTCCCTTGTGCTCCCTGGCATAAATGGAAAAAGGAGAGCAGTGCAGAGCTCAGCCTGTCTGCTTGGGACACATTCAGCTACTTAACTCATGGCACAGGCCACTGCAACCATGGTAGTCTGCATTTCAGCAAAGGCCAGAGAGTGTTGTAAATAATACTGGGATGTGAGGTTTTGTTCCTTTCTCCCCATTTTTTACATCAGATGCTGAATGAATCGCACATGCAGGCTTGTGAGGGGGGTGGCTCAGCTGCTCTGCCTCATGCTCCCCAGCCCTCCCTCATCTTGTGTCCCAGAGAATCTCAAAGATAATTTTAGTAAAAGGCTGTTCTGAGTGCCCTTTGGCTCATCTGTTTATGAAGTCACAAAGTCTCTTCTCATTATTTTTCAGGGATCAGAGGGGACAAAAGTTTAAATATTAGCTCAGTTATTTAAACCCTGTGGCAATGCCAGTCTGCTTGGCACACAGTGTTGAATCTAGTGATAAGATATTCAGTCGACTGATGACCCTCGCAGCTTTGTAAGAAATATGCTGATTAATTCTCTGTGAGGGATAGAAGGGACGAAGTGTCTTCTATGTTTTATGACAATTGCTAATCAAAAAATCTGCCAAAAACCTGGGCTTAGAGGTCTATGCTGTTGCCCTCCAGCAAACCCTGATTTCCTGGAGTCTTCTAGAGTATTCCTAGAGAAGAAGTACTGCAGATGAATAACTAAATAAAAAAAGAGTTCTCCCGTAAAAGCTTTGTGCCTCAAAATATTTTCTGGTATATAATTACATTTTTGTCCACTAGATGGCTTTTCTCACCCTGCCTGCAACTTGATAGAGCAACTGGAATTAACTAAATGTAACCTCTCTAAAATGCTGTTACTTACAGCTGAATTCAGATGTTTGTAGCGCTTTGGTCAAAATTTTCTATTTACATAGAGCATGCAGGGCATATATATCCTGTGATGTAAATCTTCCTACGTGGAACAAATCTTCTGTATGTTGGCACAGAGAAAAATGCAAGTTAAGATGTTTTACCAAATTGTTTGCCAATAAACATTGTTTGCTTATTATATGAAATTATTAAAGACCACGGGGCACATCCTGTGGTTATTAAGTCTCTAACAGTGACACTGAAAAAATAATGTAAAATCTTCCAGACCTTGTTTTGGTTTGATTGGGGGTTTTTAGGAATCAGAAACAGAGGAGTTCCTCCCCTTACCCACCCAGTCTGTAGTATAATATTAATTAAGGATGTTCGGAAGCAAATTTAGGTTCTGCAATCATTATAATTAAGTAGGGAAGATGGACAGAACTCTGCATTATGTGGCTTAAGCCAAATCAAATGGCTTGCCAAAAAAAAATTGTGCTATTTACATTGAGAAAAGTCTCAGTTTTAGTGATTGTGTGAGTTCCTCTAACCACTGATGAGATATTAGCCTTTCCTGTTGACTTTGCTACATGGATGAGATAGTGGTCAAGAGACGAGTACCCTGAATTAGTAAAATATGTGGTATTCAGGTTATGATAACAAAAATATAATAACACATCCCAACAAGCATTTTATTATTATTTTATAATATTTACTCTCTTAAAAAAATATTACATGGTAAAATTAAAAGTAGTCACCAGGCTGATGTTCACCATTTCACTAAAGAAAATAAAAGAGAAGGTACAATTTTATATTAAACAATTGTTCTCAAGAAACATGCTTATGACAACAAGTCTGATGTGGGTAAACATACTAGATGAAGATGAGTGAACCAGCACTTGGGATTTGGGGGATTTCTGCAAGTTACTGCAGGAGCCTGCTTGGAGGTGCAGTTCTTCCTTTATAGCTGGTAAGTATTTGTTCAGTGGCAAACTCTCATTTTTAGCTGCTGAACCAGAGCAGCTCCTTTTTTTTCCCCTGTCAACTTCCTGATAGTCACGGGAGGAAAAAAGAAGTAGTGTTCTCATTTCAGCATCCCTCGCACTCCTCCTTGCTTCTCTGGAAGATGAAGCAAGCAAGCTATTTCTGTTACTCATCTTTTCCTTCAGCATCCTTCCTTCAGGTTCTTTCTCCCTTATGAATCATTCCAGTGCCCATTCCTGTCCCCAAGTCTAGCTTTTTTAAGCTTCACCTTAGGGGGTTTTTGGGTTTTCCCTGCACAGCATGGGGCTCCACTGGAGACTAGGCTGGGATCTTGGTAATCTCCATCAGTAGGTGCTGGATGGTAGCACTGGGATGGAGGAGCAGAACAACCACTGAAGTTATTTCTCTATGATTTGGGAAGCCAGTGTTGCTACAGTTTGCACTCAGTTTAAGCTTGGAAAGGCAGTTTTTGCTGCCATGAAGTTTGTTTTTTATTTCTCTTTTTCTTAACAAAAGCTTAGATTCTGTGAGAATCCATGACTGAGACCAGTGTACATACTTGCAGGGAAATCTTGCAACTGCAAGCATATGAGTGGATTTTTAAGCCGCGTTTGACTAATACTAGAAGGATTAGTGTGCTATTTTGTTTGATGCCAACACAAGAAAAATGTCATGTGCTTTAAACTGAAGGGATACGTTTACTTGGGTAGTGCTAAGCTGAGGTGATGCAAGTCACTGTGCTAAAAGCCCTGGTATGCTCATAGCCCTGGGTCATGGAGATCTTCAGGCTGAGCCAGCTGTTGTGCTACCTGTCATGAATGAACGGGGTGGAGGAGCAGCTCTTTCGGCTCACGGCTCGCGAGAGAGCGGACATTGTGAGTGCAGGAAGTGTGAAGCACTTGCTAATCCAGTGGTGGTCAGCTAAGCACTTTGGTCAGAAACGGTCGGGGTAACACACAAGCTTAGATCTTTGAGCCTCTAAACTACCTTCTGCTTTCAGTTACAGCAGTATAAATCCATTGACTTCCCTAGCATTCCTACACCAGACTTATTCCAGTGCTCCCAACAGCAGAGTTGAGGCAACACAAGGGAGGAGAAAGAGGTGATTAGAACAAAATCTGCAACTTTGACTATGCACACTTTCAACCATTTGTCTTAGAAGAGGATGTTCTTTCTCGCCACCAAGAATGGTGTGGCCACAGTGAAGCCTCAGTAGCACTTCTGCAGGCTCATCAGTGCTGACAGGGAAACCCTTCTCTAGTGTGTATGTGCGTGCTACTGAACATGCAATAGTAACAATCCCATTTTTTAGCTCCACCCTACTCCAGTCTAGCTATCTGCTGATCATCGCCAGAAGAGACCATGTGAAATCCTCCAAGCCTAACTAGAGCATTCCAGAAACCATATTAAAAATAATTAAACAGTAGAAATGCTTTGGCTCAGTTTAAAAATTCTCTGGGAGGTGATGTGTGGGGTTCCTGTCCCTGACACAGTGGGTATCTGGAACACTGTGAGGCCACAGCTTTTGCCAAGTGCAAAGGTAATTGGGAAGAGCCAGGTCATGCTAGTCTTCAAACTTACTGCAGCAGCAGATCTAAAAGGCAGTAAGTAATAGCTCAGTCTTACCTGTGCTGATCTTAGGGAACTTGGGATAAGGAAGCAAAGGTTGACCGAAGTCACCTTTAATCCATCTTCAATCTTAGCATTGGCCAAAGATCTCCTTTAACCAGTGCCAGTTCATTAGAGTTCTGCAGCACTTGTTCCAAAAAAACGCCAAACTCGGTCACAGCAAGTGCTCAGCTGGAGGCAGGCAGGTCGTGCACAAACCAGCTACGTTAGCTCACAGTTCTTCTGTGCCACTGTGCACCTCTGTAAAGACCATGCTGAGGTCCTTTCAGCTTCTTCACTGGGCCTTTGATCTCTACTAGCTTTGTGCATTCCTCTCTCCATGTCAAAGAAAAATGATTTTTACCACCAAGGAAATCTGTAAAAGAGATGTTACTAACTCAAACACCTCCACTCTGTGAAGGAAATGTAGATTTGATTCCTTTTGTGCATCTGAAATGCTGCTGCCAAACCTGTGCTATGAAAGGTGAGGGGAAACATAGAAAGCTAATAAAAAATAATTGGTGACACCAGAGCAAGAAGATGTGCATGTCACAGATAATAAATTTGGCTCTGCACTGAACATAAAAGGGTTTGCCAAAGTTTTTGTCTGTCTTCAATTCAGGCAGAGGTTTACAACGTTGAAAGTAGCCATCCAGGTTTGATCTCGGGTTGGCCTGAACATGGAATGACTCTGCTGACCTGTCCAAGCACAGGAGCTTGGCCAGTCCTCAGGACTGATTTTTCTCTGAGTAACCCCAGAGACCAACCCCCTCTTGACACAAAGATTTCAGGTACACAGGACTTGCTGTGGCTGCCCTGCAGTAACGGATCAGCTTCATCAACACAGTATCACCTTGCTGTTGTTTCCTTTTAAACCTGCAGAAAGATTACAGCATTTGTTCTCTGGGTTTGATGTGATCTGGTTTTGCTTACACCCTGATGATCAACCATGAAAAAACTGAGTGACATATACTTGTTATGAATTAGTATATGCTGTTAGTTAAGCTTTTGAATGTGTGTTTAATTTTCAGGTGGATGCGTAATTACTCTGTGACCTGTTTAGCATTGGAGACTCATTCCTTTCAAAGAGTGGAGAAAAAAAGAGGTTACATCCAAGCTAAAATGAAAAACACAAAGGATTTTTTTTCTGTATCACTTTAAAAAGATTCCTGAACAAATTTGTTTTCAAAGTAGTTTGCTCTCAGTCCTAAGATGACAACTGCCAGCAGCTGGATGGGAAAAAGCAAAAGTTAGTCTGAAAAGTAATGAAACTCACATGACCTGAAATTGTACAATACTGAGACCATTTGTAACCACAGCTAGAGTTATTTGTCATTCTGGAAAAAATAGTGAAGTGTCTGGGGGTTTTCTTTGTTACAATTTTTCTTAAAAGGGATTTTCTTTTCCAGAGGCAGCAGCAGAAGGGATTTTTGTTGGTTACTTTTTTTTCAAAGCTTAGTGATAGCAAATAAGCAATGTGATTTTGGCAGGAAAGTATCGCATCCCATGTTAGAGAATAAATTGTTCCCTTGATGATGTACTGAGTGATAACCCTTCTTGGATTTATAGATTTTTCTGTATATTTGCATAGAAAGTCATTACAGCACCCTTTAACCTGATAACAGTACCACATTGTGGTATGTTTCTGCATGTCTTACAACTCCCTGGACAAGCTATTGATCAGGTAGGCCACTTCCAGTGGAGCAGACAGTCATTCTGTGCACTCTTTCTTGGATGGGAGATAAGCCTTTTTGCTAGTTTGCAAGGTCCTGTCTCCCCTCTCTCTTTGCATAGAGTATGGTACCTTCAGAAATCTCTCACTCCTTTTTGTTTAAGATTTCTAGTCTGACACATCACAGGGTAAGCAAGAGAAGAAGGAAAAAGCACAGCTTTTTAAATGGAGGAAAGTCAGTCCTCTTGCCAGATTCAAAAAAAAGCAAAGCTTGTCCAGCTCTGCTGCTTCAGTGTTGATTTCAGTGCTAAAAATGATGCATGCCTGTTACATTGGAGTGGATTTCTCCAGAGAGCATATTTTCATTCAGATTCATGTAACTATTGACCAGGAACAAGGTTAAATTGAGCCTGTTTAAAAATTAACTCATTAAAAAAAAAAAATTACATAACTCAGTGGCACTCTTCAAGCAATCCTTTAGCTTTCTAGCATCAAGTCATCTCTGATGGTGTGCAGGCTGTGTTTAAAGGCAACGCGTTCCCAGCACTTCCTATGCCTGGGAAGTTCTGTGCTGTTGCTTGAAACTGGTGATTCTCTGATGGTCTTTATAGTGTTATAGTGTGGAAATGAGTATGCACACTCATTTCTGCATTTATTTTCCTGGACACCATTTTTCAAAAATATACCTTTAAACGTGCCCGTTCTTAATTCCATGCCCCTGAAACAGCTCAAGCAAGGGATACAGGAAAATGCAGGAAACCGTAAGTGCTTTAGGAATCCTCTCTGTCAACACAGCTACCTTCAAGGCTGTGTTTTGACTATCAGAGCAGGGGCAGGTGCCGGAAGCACGTTAGGAAGCAGTAATCCAAAACTCGTAGTAAATTTAAATCCCCTCGTTCAGAATTAGCTGTGATTCCTGCTGTCAGGAAAAGAGCTCAGTAAAGGTTAGATCTCTTCTCCTAGTGTATTTTCATTCAGGTTAATGTTTAAGCCGTGCCGGTGGCTGTGTCCAGGAGAACAGTGGGTGCTTGTACAGCTATAAATGGCGAGAGGCTGGGTGCGTGGGAGCTCGCCCGTCAGCTGTTTGAGCCCGGCGAGCACCTTGGCTGCAGCTGGCCCCAGCCCCGGCGCCGTGCGAGCGCTCGGCTCCCCGCTTCCACCGGCTCGCTCATTGGTCGCAGCTATCGCCCTCCTCGCAGCCACTGCTGCTGACAGGGTATCTCTCCTCGGCTGAGATTACTGCGTATGACCTACTTTGAAAATGGTGTGAACCAAGGTTCACAAATTGTCTTGGAAGGGTGCCACGGGGTTGGTGTGCAAACATGCGCGGTCTGGGAGGCTTCTGGCGGAGCAGAACTGGCTGTCTCCGTGTCCTTCCAGATGCAGCGCGCATTCCTTTGCCAGCCCCGGCTTCACAATCCATCTTTGTGCTCTTGAGTGTGGCATATTGATTTCCCAGGCAGGCCTGCTAGGTTAGAGAGCCTCTGGCCAATAAGTCCTCCGTGCCTTTTTGCTCTCAAAACAGCTGAAGTAGTAATAAAGATGAATAAAGGGTTTCAGGCTGAGCTGTCAGCTGAAGCCTAGCAGTAGTAGTAGTAGTCGTAGTAAAAGCAGTAGTAGTGGTATCAGAATACAAGTCACAAAGGAGAGCTAAGCAGTGACATTTTATTTATACAGTTCATCTGTTTACTCTAATCCAGTTGTTTATAGTGTAATGTAAACTTACAATTACCAAAGCTGCTTTCCCTGCCAGATGAACAGTTTAACCTGTATGCCATTCCAAAATACTGATAGAGGAGAAAATTCTGCAGAAAGGAACAGCAGACTGGAGAATTGCAGTCTGAAAGCTGTACAGGTCTGGGATTTTTAAAAATTTTTTTTCTTCATTGTCTTCCTTACATAAGCTCTGTGCTGCAGAGGAAAGTTTCCACACTCAGATCATATACAGTTTCAAATCTACTGGAAAGATAAGCCTTTTTTTTTATCCCCTCCCCAAGGCTAATATATTACATACCTACTCAGCACAGGACTGCCTGTTATCTGATAAGATAATTAGCATCAGACACGAGAAGAAGCATATGTACTTTTAAAAGGAGCATTACTGAACGTTCACAGAGAGTTAAAGAGCACGCTTATCAGAGCTTTTCATGCAGAAGACTTGTGCTAGTATTTGACTTTGGGTCAAGAAGTCCTTTAATAAATTAGCAATGCAAATGTGTTTTACTTTATATATGTGGAATTTAAGTGTTTGGGACAGCCACAATAGGGCACTTTGGGGCTTTTTACAGATTTAACGTGGGCCAAGAATTCTAACTCAGACTCTGAGTATTTTTTTGTTTGTTTGTTTTATCCTCTGTAATGACATCTGTTCTACATGGCTTTTCACCTTGGCTGCAGTTCAATTTTCATTGACTTCCATGAACTCCATTATGAAACCCAAGTGCAATCCTCTCTTTGCACCAGGATCAGCCTGTGACTCCTGAACACAGACCTGCAGCTTACAGATGCCCTCAGCCACCTCTCCCGAAGCACATGGCTATGGTGAGCAGCCACCACCTTGAGGAAAGTACACCTCATCCTCCAGCTTGCCCCTCCCCTGCTGATTGAGTCACAAGCCCTTGAAGCCATGCTTTAGTACTTTAAAAATAGAGAAAGCTGAGACAAAGACTTCTATCAGCTCTAAAAGCTGAACAACCACCGATGCTTACCCTATCTGAGGTGGTCTTTGCCAGTTGCTAAACAGCTAAAATGATCCATTGATCCATGGTGATTGAAAGGGAAGAGGCAGGACCTGAAATGAGAACTTGACATCTGACATTTGTCGGTCCTGTTTTTGAAGCAGCTGGCCCAAAGGCAGGAGCTCCTGTCTGAGCGTGCCTGATGCATCTGCTGCAGCAAACCCTTCTGGCCTGACAGTAGTAATAATATATCCCATAAACGAGCTGACATTTTGGCCTGGCAGGGCCTTTCGTAAGCATCAGCTGGGAGAAATTATTAAATGAAAAATTGTAATAGATTAATAGTTTGCCCATGAGTTGTTACTTGTAGCATAGAAGGCACTGGGTTGTTTTTAGTGATGGTTGTTTTCTTTTAATAGCAAATGTTTCTATTAAGCTTTCTGGGGGATGTGGCAGTCTTCCTCACCTAAAAACAGGGGATGGGACTCTGAAATATGTGTGGTGTCCTTGTCACTTTCATCGTTTGGTGTGACTGTGCAAGGTGTGATGGCAACCAGGGGAAACTGCAGCCAAAGCGGGGGTTCAGTTCTGGTCCCTGTGACAGAGCTGCTGGCAAAGGATAAGTGTTTTCAGCCTACCCTGAAGGAGGCACAGGTTGTAGCAGATAGGAGCATCAACTGCATGGGAAATACTTCTCCTCAGAATGTTTTTCCAATGAATTTCAAACGAAGAAATGGTCACTGATGCAGGGACGAGGAAAATCCTTCCTACCTGATAAGTCTTATTAGTCTGACAGAAATATGTGATGCATCAGCTCGTCATGCTTTGCTGTCTAAGCAATCAGCCGTTCTGTTGAAGAAGCAGACTGTAAAAAGCATGTGGTTGGAGTGGTACAAAGCAGGCCAACCCAACATTTCTTTGGTGCTGCCTATGGTTTTAGAAAACTTTCTGGAGTAAGAGAACAGATCAAGGAAACAGAAATGCAGCTACTGCCAGCCTTCAGCTCCTGCTCTTCTGTCTTCTTCCAGTTCCTCCCAGAAATGAGGGAAGGCTTGAGCAGAAGACCTGAAAGACAGTCAGTGAGTACCAGTGCCAGAAATATTGCTTGACACAGACATGGACGCGAAGTACTGCAATGTACCTTGCCACTGTCAGATGCCTACTCATCTGATGTTGCAGAAGCTTAATGTTGCTTTATAACCCTCAGCTGACACTACTCACCTTGTCACATCTTTTGTATGGGGTGGTGTTTTTCACAGCCTCTGTGAAACATCCCAGGCACTCAAGCTAAATTGGGAGAAGAAACGTAACACGGTCTTTCCAGGTTTGAGCAGATGGACATGGAAATGGGGTATTTGGGGCTTCAGTGAATGGAGGTTGTGATCTCCCCCTTTGACTTGCACCTTCCATCTAATCTTCCAGCTAATGCGTGGTCTGGTAAGATTCATTCATGGATCGGTCTTTCAAAGAGTGAGATCCTACAGCTACCTCCCAAACTTTAGCTATCCTCTGCTAATCAAGTTGACAAAAATTTATCTCTAACATCAGCAGTGAGGCAGCCAGTAACTTGATCCCCATTACTGAAGTCTCAGGGTAGCTCAGGGTACTGATCCTGCCCTTGTAACTTTTGCCAGTGAAAAATGGTAGTGCATAATTTTTTGTTGGATTGCTCTTGATATTTGATACTGTAGATCATCAAATGCTGCTAATGTGTATGGAGGAACTATGCACATAACTGGAAGCTCCTTGAAAGCATTCTGTTCCTTCTCCTAAGGTGGAGCCAGAGGAGTCACAAGGAGCAGTTGTTTACCTGTTTCCAAACTCCTCATCTCTGGAAGCTGACAAGGCTTCTTCCATAAGCATGTGAAACCCTTGGAGCTGAGGAGATCACATGGTGAACTAAAGTGCCTGCTTTTCTGTAGATGTTATCTAAGTTTTCGTATTCATTATTGCAAGCATAATTACTGCCTTCCCATAACTATCTCAGTGGCTACCTGAAGCTGACATTGCACTGCAGAACAGGTGGCCAGAAGTGAACCAGACAAGTCAAAGATATCAGTTGGGTTAAAGAGCTGTGTCAGTGTTGCTTAAAAATCACATGTAAACCAAATTGATTGTATGAGATAAAGACTCTCTTATTTGCAAATACAAAACCAATTCCTAAAAGATTTAAGCTTAAACCAAACCAGACATAGTTTAGCACTGGAATGTGAGAATGCCCATCTCTTCTACACTGGTTTAACCAAAATGGATTTAAAATTATGCTTTTAGAAAAACCAGGATACTTTTTCCTAGCAGTTTAGACCTAGATGATGACTGTAGAAGCAGAGGAGTGCTTTGAAATTCTTCCTTTCGTAACTATTTCAGGTGCTGAGGGCCTTTGTTTGACATCTGTTGCACCTCTGTGAACTTTCGGGCTTTAGTATTTGGCTACAGAATATGCACAGAAATAGGAAGACTCCATCTCCATTTCACAAGGACCTGTGTCTAAAGACAAAGGCTGTTGAGAGAGGAAAGAGGGGTTCAGTGCAGCTGCGATGGTCCACATAAAATGATAACTGCATTTGTAACCACATGCTTGGAAAACTGGAACAAACGGGAGCAGGCTGTCAGTTTACCATGCACACATTGCCATGGGTCTGTTCATAAACATCTCCCCATTTTTTTCCTCCCTGCTATGCATGGAGGTTCTGCTTCATTGCATGGAGTCCTGAGTAGGTTTTCAAATTTGATCCTGGAAGGCTTCCAAGGAAATGGCCTTAATTTTTTCTGAGATTGGGTTGCCCTTTATGATCATGATAGCACACGAGTGCATTTCACAGAAGCAGTGAAACTGTCAAGCAAAAGAAGGAAGCTTCTGGACACAGGACGTTCCCAGAAGTTTTATCTATACTGAGGAACTTCTGCAATGAATAAGATGTCTGTAGACATCATCGCTTTCCAAAAATGTCAAACTTCCTCTGTAAGTTATAGAAACACACAAGTGCAAGTGTAACCCCTACAGATTTAATCAAGCTCTTTCTCCTATGGGGTGCTAAGGAAGGAAAAGTGGGAGAAATTATTGTTGCTATTTTTACATGCTTGGGAGCTGCTAAGCGATTATAATAACGGGAGTCATAAATTACTTCACCAATGCGTTTGGAGATGAGACAGTGAACTGACTCCTCGGAGGAATACAGGATATGTAATCTGAATGGCAGATGCTGCAAAGGAGAGGGCTCAGGCACTGAGAAAGGAAAACTATGGGTGAAATCAGATTTCTGTTCTGTTCCCCTGCTTTAATTCGTTTGTGTTGCAAGCAAAGGAGGCACTGCATTTGCAGTCTGCAAGTTTAGTGAAAGCCTTTGCACCTGCTACCTGAAGGATGGTTCAGCAAAAGAAATTCAAAAGTTTATTCAGTGGATTCTTTTTCCCTTTTGCAGTTCCCGAAAAAGAAGCTCATTCATATGCACTTGACAGTGAGAGGTAAATGTTCTGTGCAGCACAAGGTGACTTAACCGCATGATTCTCAGGAACAGTAGCAGGAATGCTGCAGCAAAATCCTCATGCCAAGGCATGTGAAAACATCTGTAGACGAATCCACTGCCCTGTGGCAATGGGAATCCTGGTCAATGAATTTTGTTGAGAGTGCTGAAACAAACAAAATCCATGACACAAATCTCCTGTCTGCAGCACTGTGATTCTCTGTCTTTGAGATTCTGTGCAGACTTCTTCCTGGTGCATTGCATTAATATTAAATTAACAACACACTACTCACATGGAACTTACATTCTAAAAAAAGCTCACATTATGCTGTAAGCCTTTATTACAAAATAATAGCAGTCGTGAGGTTAAAGTTTGTTCATACAGTTTTCTATAGAACATCTGTACATTTTTTATAGAGGATAAAAGCTATGTTCCACGTGTAGCTTAGTCATATGAATATAGATAATGAGTAGTTTATTGAATTTCCTTTTAGATTTTACCATTTACTTATATTCATATAAAGCATGCAAAACATACCAGATTTTTGTAAGTGGTACTTGCTTTTCAGAGACTCATTTCTCTGTCAGTGTTCTGCAGAGGATGTGACCTGATATGAAAAGGACCTATTCCTGTAGGATTTAGCTTGTAGCTAGAGGCATAAATCAGAGATTCTCTGAAGTGGATTGTAATCCACACTGAAGAGAATAAAGAGAAATCACTAGGTCCATATGGAGCAGGACCTTGAAAAGCTTTATGAGGACCACATTCACTGGAACAGTTACCCAGCATCCAAACCATGGAAGCCCACACAGGCTTCAAAACCAAAATATTTCAGGGCTTTTGTGGCCTTCCGTGATGCAGAAGCTGGACAGGATTTTTATTGAATCTGGCCTTAAATGAGCAAAAGAATTTTGTAATCAGTGCATGGTTTAACAGGAAGCCAGAAAAATTCTTTTAATATTGGAATGATATGGTGGGAAAGCTTAGCCCTAGATACAGTCCTGGCTGCTGAGCTCAAAAAAAATTTGCCTGCAAGCAAAAGTAGCTGGGAGTACAGTAAACTCCTAATTAACCTGAATTGGAAAAGGTATATATTGCAATCTCGGGTTTTTACTCATGTGTATATAAGCCATACCTTACTTTTCAAATGCTGACCCGTCATCCCACAAAAATGTTTTCAAGACCTTAAACAGACCTGATCCTTGAACCCTGATCACCCTTCTCTTTTTCCCATATTGTAGAAGCACATTCAATTATTGGTAGAGAACTCTGGATATAGTGCCAGAGCTCCTTAATGCCACTCAAGGTGTCAAACAGCAGGGACTATTATAAAGCAATATGTAGCAATCCTCAGCCCTGATGGTGTTTCAGTATTAAGCCTTGATCCTGGAGCAGTTGCTTGCTGTATTGCCAGAAGTCTTAAAGTTTTTGTAGAATGCATGTGGAGCAGCAAGTAAGTGACCACTGCATGATGGTGTGGATTCAAAAGGGATTATTACATTATGTTGTGCTGTGAACTTGAAATTATCCCACTGTTCCCCAGTGAGACGTGTGCCATGGTGGAGCCAGCAGCAGGGACAGGTATTCTAACTGCAATTGTTTTTTCTCACCTTGAAGTTCTATTTTCATATTATAGATGCAGAGATTTGGGTGGCATTCAAAAATATCCAAAGGAACATTAACCAATATGTGAGAGCATTGTGGAGACTCAGATAAGTGGACAGGGCTCATTTGGGGTCTAGATGAGTGGATCTGAGCTCATTCCTTTAGCTTCACAATATACCTGTAAGTGATGATGATTTCACCCAGAGCAGCATGTAAGTATTTCCATAAACAGGGTGTGCATTGTGTAGCAAAATCAAAGCTATGCAGTAATAACTACCCTGCAGCTAAATGGATGGTTTTTCCACAGCTGAATCCTTAGAGGGATGATGTATTTTTTAGTCATTCATTGCCATGTGACTTATTAAAACAATTAACAGGCAAAAAAAAGTGGTTCTTTTGAGTGGTTTGGCAAAGACTATGCAGTATGAAGTTCAAGCAGAGTGAGTTTCTACCTCTGTTGGTAGCAGTGTGTGAAGTGGCCAGGGCTGTGGTTCTCTTCTTAGCTCCCCCTCTAACTCACTGTTTGACCTTGGAAAAGTCTCCTGGCCACTTTGGGTTTTCAAGTCATTATGAACTCAAAACTTGTATCAGCTTCTCTAAAAGATTTGCAGGCTCTCCAGGCAAACCTGGGTCCAGCTCTGGGGTTGGGCCTGATAGGTTTATAATTTGAGCCCTGTGTACACAAGGTTTGAGGTTTTGACATGTAACCAGATGAAACATAATGGTTTCAGCTGAGTTTTGCTTTGAATTCTTGGATTCATCTGCACTCCTCACTTAAAAAGAAGGCCCGAAGGTGGCGGTGAAGAAACTGTCCACTGAGGGCTTCTAGGAGAAAACCAGATAGGTTCACTTAATTCTGATCTAAAATTAAAGCTCTAGGTGTATAGTTAACTGTGGTTTTATATCCAGTGCAATTGCCTGTACCCTGTTCCAGGAAATTATGAGACACAGGTGCATAACATTTAAAACCTGCACAATGAAAGAACTGCAGACAAACCTGGAAAGCTTTTGAGTACAACACAGATTTTCCCTTTTTGAATTGCCTTGCCTTGCCTCCACTTCTTCCCTCCCAACCATCCAAACAGTACTGTGCAAACATAACTTGTGATTTTCACAGTGACTTACCACCCCAGGACTTGCAGGATGAGTCTTTTAGATTTCCTGCAGGATCTTTGCTAGTCTGGTCACAGCTTCGCTCAAAATGCACCTCATGTCCATTGTCAAGGTTGCTGTATTTAGGTCTTACTTTGCTAGACCTATGCTTCTCTGTCTGGCCCTGTAGCTGTGCTCTGAACCTGCAGATGTTTTTGAGGTCTGTGAAGCCAGTTGAGCCTGACATCAGCTCTAGTTTGTCAGTGATTTAAACTCATTTCCATGCTGTAGTGCTGTGGACACTCCAGCTTATAGCCCACGCCTTGGCACACAGTTAATGTAGATAGCTAAATAACGCAGGCTTAGCGGAAGAGCTTTCCACAAACAATTGTTATTTTCTTAGGCAACTTATTTCAAGGACATGAAGACTGGGTGAGCTCTGGGTCATGATTTGCTCAGGCTGTATTTGCACCACAAGCACGGAAGCAATTGCCAGTGCTAGATTTAGCTGGCCACACCATGGGCTGTGTCCCAGCTCAGAGGAAACCCAGGTACTTCTCCCTAGGCTCCTGTGCTGGAGGGACCCTCGGGGGCTGGGCTGGCTTGGGCCAGTGTCACAGCCCTGATTAGCACAGCCACTGTGCAGGGGAAAGGAGCACGGGACCCTCAGGGCCAGTCGGCTCATGGGGATGTAGCCGCTCCCCAGCACTCAGGGGGAAACTTCAGGGGGCAGGGTCTGGCACTGCATTGTGTAACTTTATTTTAAAGAACAAACTGTGATTTTTATATGGAGTGTTTTTGTGCCAAAAATGCAGTTCTTTTTATTTAGTGAAATATCCTTTGGAAAACTGTAAAATCATGACAGGTTTTTGTATTTATTTTACATTCAGTTCAGGATTATACACCATCAGCTTTAGGGCCTTGTAGGAGCCAAGAGAATATAAAGGTTGTCAGAAAATTGGAGGCTTTATACCAGGCTGTTCTGATTTAACTGGCAGACCGTTTAAAGTTACTGAGATTTGGGGAGAAGCAGAGCTTTTCAGAATTGTCAGTCTTCTGAGTGCTGCAATTTCTGACTGGCACCCACTCTCCAAAGTACTGACCTCAGCACCGACAGGAGAACGGCATCAGCATCTTTAAGCTGTATTTTGTTATTTTCAGAAGTTTTGCCATTTCTGAGTAGATAAGTTTCCCCTGGAGATGTAGTAGCATCTGGGCTTTCTTGCAGCTGAGTTTAAAGCTGCCTGGTTCCCTGAAATGAAGTGACAGCTTTTAGTCTTCGACAGGAACGTGTGAATGTATTCGGGTTCATTTATAACACACAGAGAAGAAAATTGATATTAGGGGGGAAAAGAAAAAGAAAAAAAAAAGAGAGGAAAGAGAAAAAATCTTTTAGGGCTTCATCTGCCCAGGGAGGTAGTATAATGCATCCACATGCTTCAGTCCACGTGAGCAGAGTAGTAATGGGATACACACGCACACACACACGCACACAAGCTGGGATCCTTTTCAGTCAGTCAAATTATTCTTTTGGTCAAAGGTATTTTTCTTAGTTCTAATAATAAACACTGAAATCTTGGGTTAGTGCAACATACAAAGATAGACTTTAATATACACAATGCAGGTTACGTCGAACTGTTTCCAGTACACAATGGACACATTGTTTCTCTTCTTTTTTTTGTTTCCACAAAAGTATAAAAGAGCATCATACTACAGACAGCACATTTTAGTCTGAAGTGGAACTGGCAGAGGATTTCAATGGAAAGTTGATTTATTTCAAGGGATTATGGGAGTCCAGGGATAAAGCTGGCACCCGGCCACAGGGAGAGCCCTTGACCTAGAAGCAGGAACAGTTTTCAAAGCTGTACATGTACATAACTGAGCAGAACACTTTAATTTAGTGCAGAGCATAACCTGAATTCCTTCTCTGAGGGAAGATGAAAGAAAGAAATTTTACTTCTTAGTAGGACGTTGGAAGCTGTATCCAAAGCTCTTTGCCTATTTTACATCTTATTCTGCAGCATTGCAGGAAGCAATTGTTTGTGACAAAAGGCCACTTTCTTCCCTGCTTAACTGGGAAAGCAAATTGAGCTGCCACTCATAAAACCGACTGGATACAGAATTAATTTGCTTTTCCTGATAGATTAAACAAGTTAACAGACCACTACAGGTTACTTTCTAAATCAACATATGAAACATAATTTCATTGTCTTTCCTCCCCCCTTCCTCTAGGCCTTGAGCGGTAATTATAAAGACTTTAAATCTCCCTAGTGACATCAGCTGGTTAAAAAAATTTGGATCACAGGAATAATGTAACACAGAGCCTGCTTTCAGCAGCGTTGTTCACACTCCAGAGAAGGCAATTCTATACAAAATACTCTTCCATAACTATGCTCTATTAATTTTAGTAGTAGTTTTCAGTAAGCTTCACATTGGGATCCACATCATCAGGCCTATTCCTTAGTCAGAAGGTACAAAGCATAACAGCAACAAGACCTGTCTTTAAAACGCTATTTTGGAGCATTTTGTGAAGACCGTGTATTATATCAAACATGCCATAGTAATTACATTTACTAAAACTTCCTAAGCGATAATAGGCTTCCAGCTCAGCTGCCCTTAGAATCCGTCATAAACTTCAGCCACCTAATTAAGTACTTTATTCTGCAGCTTCCAGTCTGGCCAAACGACGACAGGCATCTGTAGGTATCTGACCTGAATCAAGGACTCTGGGTTTGAGCCCTGTGTTTCCAGACAGTGCGTCTGACTGATACTGCAAAACCACAAAATGCCAGATGGTTTCAACATATTACACAGCTCCCTGTATGGGCATCCAGCGACAGTGTGTGCCTTCCTGCAAAATTTCACATGCTGAAACAACTTCTTGCAGTGTGGAGACAACACTGTGCCTGAAAACAAAGATTTAACGACACTGGCGTTGCTCAGCCTCTTGTCAACTTCTGGTCTGGGAAAAACTGTCAGCTGTTCTAAAATTAGAAGATAACATAACATTGGTTAGAATAGGGCATAGGCTGGGTAGGCTTCTTCATTATCAGCGTCCTTGTTGAACTTTAATCCTTATTTTATGACCCTTCTGCTTGTTTGGGTATAACTTGCATCATGGGCACAAACTGCCTATCGTGGCATATTTGCACAGTGAGTTTGTTGTGTGCATTAAGATGAGACTGGTCTCATAAACAAGTGGGGACTGAGAGGCTTTCCTGCCATCCAAACTGTGGCTGGGTTGGATCCCACATTAGGAGGCCCTTTTGCTATGTTACCTAAAGCAGTCTTCACTGAGACCACCAAGTCCCCATGCACGCTGACTAGTCTGCTGGTTTCCTCCTAACTTGCATACAAATACCTGGATCTCTAGAGAGATGGGAAAGAGCACATCCTTCTGGAGAACTTGGCACTGGGATTTCATGAAGAGGTGGGGACGAAAAAAGGAATGCTTTATTTTTTTAAAAGTTTTTTTAAAAATTATCTTTGTGCATAGAATGCTTTTTGCAGCCAGGTTACCAGGGACATTCTGTGAAGAAAGCTATGCTTGAACTAATTTTCAGCTTATGTTGTAACACTTCTCCTTGGCATTATTACCAGTATGTTTATAATCAAATACATGGCAGCTGCACCACTGGGCCATCAAGGTCACTTTTAATTCACAGTCCTGTCTGTGGTTTGGTGGAGAAAAAATAATTATGAAATCCCTTGGGAAAGGGCGGTCTTGATGTGGCCAGGCACATACCAGTAGTAAGCATTTATATAGCATCTTTTCTACTGATAGTAATTAATAAAAAGGAAGAACAGAAACATTTTATGTAGCTTTTCCATAGCAAGAAAACATGTAACTGATTTTACTGTGTGTTGCTTATAATTACTCTCTTTCGTATCTACCAATTATGGCAAAGAACAGGAGAACTCTAATGACAGTAATGCTAACTGAATAAAATTTTAGTTACTTGAGCTTTAGTGAATAATTTGTCTTCCTCAACCTGATTTACTAATATCTTAGTTGACAAGGCTCCCCATTCTGTTTATTCATTTTGTAGTTAGAGAGGGATTGTTTATAATTTACAGTTTAAGTCTGAGTGCTGTTATTTTGCCCTGTCAAAGAGCATCTGTTACAGTAGATAGCTCTTCATATGTTAGTGCCACAAAAAATAAAGCATACCAGCCATGTTAGCAGCCAGTTTATGAGCACCCAGTAATGTTCACCTGTGTAAAGGGGAATTTCTTTTGAAAGGGCAGAAAATAGAATTGTGTAAGTGAATTCTGTGCAGAAATCTACAGTGGGGTGAGCTTGTGCAGGACTCATTCACACCAGCTGTGTGATTCAGGTTCAACACTCAGGTTCTCTTTGTGGGGTAAAATCCAGGCTAAAATTTGTTTGTAGGCATTTGATTGTTACCTGATCATCCCTACAGGCTTCCTAGTGTTTTAACCACAAGTTTTCCAGAAGATAGTGTACATACTTCCTGATTCTGTAAGGAGAATGTATCTAGAAGACCTGATTTAGCTATAACCATACACAGGCAAATTCTAGCATAGTTTTCGTGGTTGGCTTTGTCAGTACAGACAGGATGAAGTAATCTCATAGCACATTGGAATTAATGCTGTTTGCCTTGTGAGAAAACCCCAAACCTTTTCAATGAACCCTAGCAAGAGACTTGTATTTAGGGCTGGTTATGAAGCTTTACTTCTTTTAAACTTGATTATATGGGTATATTTCTGTCTGTTTGTTTGCCTGAAGAGAAAAGTAAAAGCTGTAGTTTATGAGGCTTCTCTGTACTGTACCTTGGTGAAGGCAAGCAAGGGCTCTCGACAGTGAAGCTGGCACTAGGCAGCTCTCATCTCATTTGCCCAAATGGTACTGTACAAGGTTTTACCACTGCTGATAAGATCCTAACCCTTGTTCAGTCATGCTTTGAACTCATGGATCATACCATCACCACAAGTATTATTCCTCTCTCTACAGAAATATTAGTTGTGACTTCATAGATCAAATCAAACCATATACTGATTATAAGTGCAAAACTGTGTTTACTATGGGCTTCCTGTGCACCTAAAATTTTAGCCTAGCCAGCTTTAATGGAGCTCTTTATTTCAGAGTAAAGCTGATCATCTAAAGCCCAGAATACAAGTAGCCCAACTTGATCTCAGCTGTGGTTGTGGATCCTCACAATTTTATGATATCAGGCCTCACGTTACCTGTTAGAGACCACACAGCCAGTCAGTGACACATGTTGTACTTTTTCCAGTTACTCATAGACTCACAAAAGTATGAGTTTTAAAAGAACATGAAAAAATGTCTTCAAATGTAATAAAGTTTAAACAACAAAGAATTGCACATTGCTAGTTATATCAAGCACTTTCTGTTCTGCTCTACCTCATGTTTCCTTTGATCTACTTTAAAGTAATTGCAAACTTTGTTAAAACCCAAATTCCACAATCTTTCCCCCTGCCCCCCAAAGTGTCCTTTTGCCTTGGACTCATATTTTGAGAAGCCTACTTCTTTTGTGTTACTAAAATGCCAAGATTTTAATGGAATGCTTTATTAGGTTTCCAAATGCTTCTGGCCAATAACAAGCAAAGTTCAGCTCAGTAGTTTTAATCTCACAAACATCAAATCTGTTTTCCCTGCATGTGAGAAGAGCCATGCAGCTCTTAAGAAGATTAAAGCTATAAATTCTAACATTACAAGGGCCAGTACTTTCATAGTCCAGATCAGGATGAGTTATTTTATGCAAGTTTGTCCTCATGTGAATTTCTAATACTACTCCTTGAGTTTTGACTAGACTTTCCCTTCCTCTTATCCCGCTGTATAATAAGGTATGCTATTTGTAGAAGGTGAATATATTGCTTTTTCTTTTATTTTGCCTCTCTACTTTATTTTAATGCTAAGAGGTAAATTATATCATTTTCATTATCAATGCAGCTCAGAAAACCATCTGTTGCTCAAAGACATCAGGATCAGCAGTCAGCCACCCTCAAAGTAAGCAGCTGTAAGTCTAGAGTGACTATACTTTCTAAATGCAGAGAGGCTTTTACATTAATCTCCTGGACTTGCTGAGTAGCTGGTACAGTGCCCAAATGCAAGTAAACTCAATTAGTAAAAATAGACGTGATGTGGCACTTCAATATACGGTGTTTAAACGTGTGTTCTACAAAGCAGAAGTGCTTGATTCAAGTCCCAGATACTCTGTTGTTCTGTTTTGCACATATGATTCAGTTATTTTCCTGGTTGCCAAATATCTTGTAAAAAGCAATAGCAGTGTTTTGTTTTCACAAAGATGCAGTACTGCTGTCACTTACATAGGTGTAGATCTTGAGAAACTCAGCTGACTTGTTAGGACTCTGGATGTTCAGCAACTCTGAAAAATTACACTTTACAACTGTCACTGGAAAGCTACTGTGCAAACCAGCTTTAATGTTCTTGTGTTTTGTATGTGCAGAATTACATGAAGCGTACTATTACAAGCAGATAAGAAACATTTGCAAGAAACATACTTTTTGGAGCTTTGCTCTTCATAACAGGGTGGGTCTAGGTACATTAATTTGCAGCTTAAGACTATGGGCAAGTTTCCTTCTTTACCTCCTTTAGCAATATAGCAGGCTACACCTCTTTTTTTATGGCAAGCTGATCAAAGTCAATTTATTCAAGTGCAAGTTCTCTGAGATCCCTGTGCTCCACTGTATAACAGAAGGGCTTAGGTCTGGGTGTGGTGTTCTTGACCTTCTAGTCTTTTGTCTTTCCAGCCTGTTTTGCTTCCTCTGTCTGCCCAGTTTTAGCCAGGAGAGTGATCTAAAGAGACCCTGTTTATTTTCCGTGCACATTACGATAGGCTGCCATTGTGTAACGACATACAGTATGCAGGATAAAACACCCTGCTTATTATAGTGTAGTTAAAAGGCCTGTCACTATTTCCATTTCAAATTCCTATTTTCAGGAGTTTACTACTGAGCCGTAACAAATTGCAGGCAGGAAACTTGGCAGTCACATTCCCAGCCTAAGAGCAAATGCTTTTACCAAGTTTAAATAAATAAATAAATTAATATTAATGGCATGTGCTTCCAGCATGCAAAATAAAGGAGGTTTTGTTATTGTTTTGTTTGTTTTGTCCTTGAAACAAAAGATGACGATTTAGAAGAGTATTTACATACCAACCACCGTTATACAAAAGTTATACACCAGACCAGGAGCAGTGTTACCAAATTATTATCTAGTGGTCATTTCTAACTCTCCTAAAAGGAATATCAATAAAGAAGGGCTATTAATCAATGCATAAAAGGTATTAATTCCTAAAAATTGGGAAGAGCAGAAGAGAGTTGTATATCATAAATACTTACAATGCTGACAAACCACAGCTTGATAACTGTGGTGGGTGAGAATGAAATTCTTTGGGGTTAGCTTAAAAGGAACAAACATCAAAGAAATCAAAATAGTAACACTGCAGAGTTGAAGAGTTTGAAGTAGAATAACTAACGTGTGAAACATTTAAAGGGTAATGTATTTTCAGTATATTTTAAAAATCCAAATTCTAATTATACAGCCAGATATTCAGAGTTTGAAGTCTTGAAATAATTAAAAACCAATTTTTGGTCTGTTGTCCAGACAGTAGGGATTTCAACCTGGGAAATTCTTCACACTTTCTGTTCATTGAAGATTTGAGTACTAGAGGGAATCTAGGAACTAGTGACCATAAACTACACTAATTCAATATGCTACTAAGGGAAAGTGCCACTACAAGTGTAACAGATTCAGACGAAGCAATATACTGGAACTTCAGTCATCCATTTAACATCTTGGCTGGTAAGAAGCATTAAAAATGTGAACATGTGAAAGGCAAATCCTCAGAAAGAAAAATAAACAGGGAGTAGCAGGTTCTTCAAGAATAAAGGTGGCTTGGTGGTTGTTGGAATTTTTTCTTTTGTTTTGTTTTCAGGAAATTATAATTTTTGTAGGTTGAAATAAGAAAACACTGTTATTTTACCTTTGGAGAAATCCACCTTTTTGCCCCACTTATTGTTTGCCATTTCTGAAAAATCAATTGGCCTCAAAACTGCAGTCTTTTCTCAGGAGGTAACTGTTCTGAGAGATATGTCACATAGTGGAGTATTTCACTGCATCATTTGATGCAGACAGCATAACCTGTATGCCTATGCTGTAAACTGCCTGGGGAGGAAACTTGGCCTTATATAACTGACTTGAGCATCTAGTTTGAACAGGAAAGGGGTGCTAATCCTCATTTCGGGATCTGAGGGATTATTAGAATATAAAATAAAAAAGATTTTATAAAATCACCAAAGGAAAAACTTTCATTTCCAGCTACAAGGAGATTTTGTGATCTCATTGGCGAGACCTTAAATGTGTTCAAGGTTGAGATAAATGGGTCTTGGTTCAGATAAATGTTTTTGGAGGCCAGACAATGACTCCTGTATAAGTTGAGCCTTTTAGGGACAGTTGTAGAGCCTGCAAGCTCCTCTTCTGCAATTTTCAAGATGAGTGCTACAAGGTACTCGAAGAAACTGTTCAACTTGGCAGTGACTCATGCTGAGCTAAAAGCTGCTGGGAATGTCCCTGGGAACCTCTGATACTCTGAAGAGACTCTAGCGAGAGACAACACTGGTGCTGGGATGCTTGCCCAGATGATAAACTATACAGGAATTGCTATACAGCTGATAAACTCTGCTCAGGACCCTATGAAGTATATACATTGTGTAACAATACCTGTAGGCTCTCAGAAATACCCTTGGGGGCAGCAGCCACTGGTATTCAGTACTCGAAAGGTCTGTCTCCTCTGCTCCTTCCTCCCAAAGTGGGTACCTGGTTTGACTCAGAATTCTTTGAGGAATTGCTTGCCCTTTCCTACCCTCCCTGCTCCCGCTTCGCTATGCATTTTTAACCAGCAGGGGGAAACAGGAGGGCTCAAGAATTAGAGGACTTATATATATGTGACACAATGAAGACTCTGCAAAGAATATGTCCTGCCATATAAACATGAAAAAAAAGGCTGAAGTCATAACACAGCAAGAGTGGCAAGGTTTATTAAATATGACTTCAGTTTGGAAGATTTTGGGGTATGCTTTGAGCTGTGTCTGGAGATGGATCACTTTGGAGGTGAGGGAGGTGGTGGTGCCTCCATATGCAACTGTCATGTTTACTTCAAAAGGAGCAGCATTCAGGGAATACAGGAAGAGCAATTGTAGGGGGCAGAGGTGATCTTGGCTGAGTCTCTCTCCAGGCTAACTAGCTTTGCATTTACCAGCAGGCAAAGGGTGTTCATCTGTGCAGTTATTGCAGAATAGCTGGTGTTCTGTAAATCCACACCCTTGAATGCTTCACTATAACATGTTCATGAGGCCATACCCTCAAGCACAAAGCTCACTTTAAATGTATGATTCAGAACCATTAAGACAATGGGACAACTTGTACACCTTAAATTAGACACCAAGTTTACACACCTAGCTGAAGATGGGCCAAGTAAGGGAGAGAAATGACTTAATACATATGTCCTAAGAAATGAGATACATCATGGAAAGGGGAGAGACAGATTAAATGGCAGGAAAGCCATCTGGTACTCCCACTTTTGTAACATGTATTTTTCAGACCTGTTATGTATATAAGTGTGTTAAATAACCTGAGATTGGTGGGAGATGTCCCATCAGTTCTGATTTTTTACACTGGAATGGACTGGTTGACAGAGGTAGTTTACGAAATGGGAAGGGTTTTAGTCAGTCTGTGTTGCTAAACAAATATGAAAAAAATGTAGATAGAACCATGGGTTTCTTTTTGTTTACATAAATACTGTTTTCTCTTGTCCTTGATATGTGGAATTGTTGCTTTTCTGAGTCCTTGGCTAAGCCCTGGGAAAAGAGAGCATTCTGTATCGCTTTTATAGTAATAATACTTGTGCTTCACTGTGTCACCACTGTTCCATGGAATAAAAGGACAATTTTTACTATTGCTTTTCTACAGGCAGAAGAACAGAGGGAGTGAAGATGTCTCAGGACTAAGACCAAGACAGAGGGACTCAAAACCAGGTAAGAATTGCAGCAGAAGCAATGAAGACTCTAACGGACTGGTTTTGGAACCTTTCCAGCTTGGAAGAAGGGGGAATATGATAGATGGCTGCAAAGATCTGTGTAGCATTGAGAGTATGGTTAGGGACTGGCCATTCCCTGTCTCAGTGCAGGAACTAGGAATACTGAATGAAGTAGGCAGGATGAGGGGATTCTTCCTGCATCAGGGACTCAACCTGTGCAATGTGACCTAGAACATACCTACAATTTACAGATGCTGATGGAGAAGACTAAAAATCTTGGGAGATAAATCCATTGAGGGTCACTAAATGGGCAGAAACCACATTCTGCTCAGGAAGTCCCTTAAACTGAAAGTAGTGGGGGGCTGGGAAGTACGTGGAGAAAGTAGTATATAATGCCCATGTCTCCCTAAGCGTTTGCTTATGACCACTGTTGTCCTACGGCCACTGTGTGGCCATTCTTATGTCCTCTTGCACAAAGAAGATGAGAGGACTCCCAAGACAAGAGGAATGGTCTCAAGTTGCACCAGGGGAGGTTAGAATTGGATATTAGGAAAGATTTTTTTACAGAAAGTGTTGAAAGAATTGGAACAGACTGCCAAGGGATGTGGTGCAGTCACTATATCTGGAAGGTGTTCAAAAAATGTGTGGCTATGGCATTGAGGATATGGTTTAATGGTGAACATGGTGGTGGTGCTGTGCTGATGATTTGGACTTGATGATCTTAAAAGTCTTTTCCAACCTTAATGATTCTATGATTCTATTAGAGTATAAACTGTGAAAATTCTTTAGTGAGAAATGTTTCAGAGCTAGGGTCTCTTGAATAGGAAAGCTGGTTGTGAGATGGTCCTGCCTCCAGGTGTCCAGTCCATTCTCTTGGCTATACTTGACCCTATGACAAAACAGTCCATGCATGAGCAAATCTATCCATGTGATAGAATCTACACTTCACAAGAGTTTGAATTTTATGATCTTTGAAGAGGCCCTGAGGCAAAAACCCAGCCACTTTAGGAGAAGACTAGAGATGGGCTTTCAGCAGACAGGTGTTTCTGGTCTACCTGGTTGCCCAGGTAAGTTCCTTCTGATAAAACTTCTTCCACACTTCTTTGTGTTTTGCTTGTAATTGCTATGTCTCAGGGCTTCTAGAGCTTTGAATGGGTATCTTTCACTACCTTAAATATAAGTAAGTTGATAATATCATATGAGGATGATTATGAGAGCAGACCAAGGACAGATCAAGCTGAGTAAGACAGGCATAAATGGAAGCTCTTCTGTGGAAAAACTGGGTAGGGTGAAAGAGAGAGACACGATATGACATCTCAGTCAATATGGGAACCTTTATTGCCATTAGTAGAGAGGCCTCTGCTGAAGGGTAAAGAGACAACATGAGGATCTGGCAGATCTCTGAGGGAAAGATGCTGCCTCTGTGCAGTAAGAAGTCAAAGTGATGCCAGTCTAGTTATAAAATGGCCTGCACAAGCTGAAATAACTCTTATTTAAAGTAATATCCTACCTCAGGCCTCCTGTCATTTTCCCCAGAACATTTTATTTTAAACTATGGAGTTTTAGGGTTCTGTGGGCATATATCTGTCACCTTGCAGAAGAAACATGAAAAATACCCTCTCAGCTTTTAACTGGATAAATTGAAGGTTAAATGTTTACCATGCTCACATAGGTTGTTAGTCAAAGCCTTGCAGGCTGAGGACTTCCTACCCTCCAGGCAATACACTGTCATGCCTTTTGTCCATCTCTGCCTGGTGATTTTCCAACTATGAGTCAAATGTAAGGGGGTATAGCAATTATTTCATAACAAAATGATCCCATTTAAATTTTTCTTTGATGTTTAGGAACTGTTCATTCCTGTGCATCAGGTGACTGCAGTTTTTTGCTGTATGATACCTTTTGAAAACAAAGAAATACATTTCTTTCCTGTGTGAAGGATGCCTATATTTCAGAACTGTTACTGTCTTTCTGGTTAATACTGGATTAGTTATTAGTTTTCTTTTTGAAGAAAATATAGATACAAAATAACTTTGGTCTTGAACATTAAGCAGCTTGCGCTTCTCACTGTCTTGAAACCAAGGCATGAACCCAAACTTACCCATATTGGATGAATTTGCATGACAGCTTTGGGGCCAAGGCCCGTGTGTATCATATTTTTTGAAGAGGTAGAGACAGTGAGAGTAGAAAATAGCTGTCATTCATGAGTTGTGCCTTTTCTCAACAAAACATAAAGATTTTTAGCATGCACACAGAAAGAGCAGACTTGGCAGCAAGATTGAGCACAGTGGCTCTGGAGGTCTGGTAGGTCAATGATCCATGAGGTAGGAAGGATTTGTTCAATAGACCAGAAAAGCTCAGTTGGAGCCATTGAAGGATTTAGGAGTCAAAAATCCATGTTTTCAATTTCTATGTCTGTTCCAACAGGTAACCAGTCCATTCCAGCCCATTCCCCTCCTCCCGTAAAAACTCATTGCACTTATCAAAGCTTGTGTAGCATTGATCAGAGAGACTAACAGGTTTTGGAAACCACACTGCCTTATATGCGGGTAAGACGTTTTAAGAAAGGTCAAGAGATATTTCCCAACCCTAAGTGTCTACAGAGTAGATGCTAATCTAATCTGTCTAGACCATAGTGCCTTTCTTTTTCCCCTCAAAACCTGGTAAGTGAACTCCTGGGTAAGTTCTCTGTACCAGGTATGATTTTAAGGGACAGGACAACATGTGTCCCTTACAAGGGCATGTGGTCTCTGGCTGCTCCCTGCTAGCACCTGAGAGCCCTCTCCCAGACAGTGGCCGGCAAATTCTCCTGAGTTGAATGTTAATCCTTGTTAACTGCAGTGCCTTGACATCCCTGGAAGCAAAACATTTCTGCAGAGTAGAGCTTCCCTTCTGTGCTCTGCTGGTGTACTTTAACCCCAAGATGAAATGATCACTTCTAGGAATAAGACACAGTTTAGTTTCCATTTGTGCTTGGCCCTTCTGCTCACACCAGCCATATGGGTAGCTGCAGTGTCAGGGGAGATATATGGAGGCCAGGACACAGACTGAGACCTCAGATAGCTGAAGAGCACTGGCCATAAAGCACCTAACAGGTCATAATAGTTATTACGTGATAGATGCGTAGACCAGTTAAGCACCCCTAGAGAAGGGCTGAGCACTTTTATTTTCCACTGTTTGCAGCATCTTGGGGCTAACTGTTGCTGTGGTCCATCCTGATGTGGTCATGGTAGGTTAACTGGTCTTCCCTTCTGAGCAGTGACTTGTAACTGACTGACCTCTTATCCAAAAGACTAAATCAGACTCGATTTTAAGACTTTAGACGAGTGTTCCGTTTTCTTAATTCCCCGATGAATTGCTTTGCTCAGTTTTAAGAAAGCAACAACAAAAAGACAGCATCTCATTTCAGATCACCGTCTAAGGACCTATTGTTACTTTAAAGCCACTGAAGCTATTGTTATTTAAAGAGAACTTGACTGCTTCTTTGAAAAAATCAAGACAATGATAAGGTAAACATTTTTTAACCTAAATATCCCATTACCTAAACTGTAAGGCATGACAAATAATGATTTCTTCATCACCCTACAACCCCTACCTAGCCACAGTGTGGTAAAATAAAAAATTTAATGGCAGCCTTTCATTTGAATTCACTTGCAAAGGACCACCATTTTAGCCTGTAAGATTTTTCTCTTGGAGTCACAGTGTAGTACTACATACTTGCTTGATTTTCATGAATGCTTTGTTCTCCTTTCACTAAATGTTAATTTGAATCAGATATTTGTGGTTTTAAAGAGACAGCATTGGCTCTCTGTGTCTACCAATCTAATTTCCTTGCATCTGAAGACAATCACAGAGTTCTGGAGAACATCATCAACAGCTCTGTTTTGACAGGGGATACACTCATTTCTAAGTGAATACACAAAAATTAAAGACATTAGTCATATTTTGTTACATTCACACAAGTGGCACTTAAAGAATATAGTCCAAACACATTATTGTTCAGATCCTGTGTATTTTTAACTTTTCTGAGGAAAGCATACCTTAATTAGCCAGCTGTAATCCAAATTATAGTTTCTCATTTGTTAAAGCTGTTAAGATACCTTAAATCAGCTGCATATGTATGAAATAATAATGAAAATAATGGCATTAGCAAAAATTATCTGAATGTGAGAGGGCTATAAATAGATAGGAGGTGATTGGACAGTCGGTGAATTCTGAGTTGGATTAAAAACATCTTACTTAAGCCAAAAACATGGCAACCAATATTTTCTGTTATAAAACTATTTGAGATGAATTTAGTTTTATGAAAGCTGTCAGAAGCTGAAATGAATAGCAGAAGTTCTCTGTTTATTTACGAGCCAATGCTAATACCTGTTTAGTAAGGCGAGGCACCTTACAAGCAATGACAGCAAACCTTTGATTGTATTCAAAAATCGTTTTTTCTGGTGGATAAGAATGAACTGTATGTTCATGTTCTCTCAGGGTAACCTCTGCCTTGATAATGCTTGTCATTTGAGCAAATGGTATGACAGATCTATGAGGTGGATTAATACTGTCCACTAGAGGCTGTAATGAGACCAACAATGTCATTTTATGACGGATTCAAGACTTGAACTGTAACGATCAATAATTGTGAGATTACTTTTCACACTCAGTACACTATCAATCATTGCATTTCTCTGAATGCTACTGTTTTACAAAAAAAAATTCCAACTTATTACGCCTCTTATTCTCCCATTTTTTATAAGTACTATTAATTGTATAAAACAAGCTGTGTAGATGGCACATTACAACTAGTGAATTGAAAAACAGGTTGTTCTAGATAGTGTGCATCTTGCATGTCAATTTTTTAGTATCTTTTGGTCAGTACTGTATTCTCCTGGGAGTCCTATCAGTTTCAGCACCTCACCAGCAGTAAATAAAAACACTTGGGTCTATGTGGGTTCTTGTGTCCCACTTACTTGTCTTCATCATCACCTCGATGTTTTGTGGAATCCTTTGTGGAGGGAATATATTGAGGCCCAGTGTGGGCCCTTGGCAGGGGAGCTGCAGAGGCACAAGGATGTCTTGTGACAGGGTTGCGTATCCCATGTGTTAGGCCATGTTCATAGAGGTATAGTCCCCTCATCTCTCGTCTTTTAATGCAACCAATGTGTATCAAGTCAGAACGGAGATGAGAGTGGCTCATGAACCTGACATGGCTGGTGGTGGTTGTGGCACTTCCCAGAGCCATGGGCTAAGTGCCTGCTGGCTCAGGAAAGCACTACTGCTTTAATTTACAATGGACTTACATTTTGTGGGTCTCTTTTCTACTCTGAAGTAGAAACACAAAGATGTAAAAGCCTAGAGCATGGCGTGTGGCAAAAAATAAGGGTACTGAGGCAAACACCATAGCCACAGAGTGGAGGAACACACAAGCCTCTTATATGAGCCTGCTGCAGAAGGGAAAGTTGCCCAAAGCTTGCTTCGGCATGAATGTGGCTTCTCTTTCTCTGTATGTGCCACACCTCTTGGCAAGGTGAATGTTTGAGAAGGAGAGATTCCTTTCTCCTGAGGTAACACTCTGTACTACTGGAATAAAAAGGGTGGCAGACAGAATGCCTTGTACTCTGAATTGAACCTTGATGATGGGTTTTCAGTTTCTCCAGGGCTTTCACTTGATTTTCAGTAATCTCCAGTTTTTGTCTCTTTCCCTTGGTTCCTTTTATTAAATCAATGAACCTTACATTAGCTGGGTGAATATTATTTTGCTATCTGCTTTGCTGCTGTAGATTCACTCATAGTACTGAGTGGCATGTTTGTCCAGGTATCTTGGCCTGTTGCTGCTTCTCCATATCACTGCTAGAACAGAAGACCATGTTGATTTTCGTAGTGAACCCAAACTAAAGATACAGGAGATGCTGTGGTAAAAGATTCTTATGTTTCATAAAGCTAGTCTGTATTACAGTATCAACTCTAAATCCAGAACACTGCAGCTTACAATGTTATTACTACGTACTTTAGCAATTACAGTGAGCTAGTACAGTCCTTTATAGAAGGGAGTATTTTGCTGATCTGCATAACGGCAGGCTGAGTCCTAGGGTACTTGGCATCTAGACTCTAATGCTAGATTTAATTTGCAGCTAAAACCCAATCTAATACATAACAGACACATAGGAGGTATACCTGCTAGAAACCTGGTACCTTGGAGTTTATTGACACGGCAAATTGGTACAAGCTGCAATAAACAGCTTGATCTGGATGGCCGTGTTACATGGAATGCACATCTCAGGCCTTTCCGAGGCCTGGGACCCCACAGTGTCCAGCTCCTTGGAGCTGGTGTGTAACAGCCTTTGGTATTTATGCAACATTTTTTTGCAATGTCTTGGGGTGGGGAGAGGCCTTCTCTGTGCTCTACTTCTCTTCCTGATGCCAAAGCAGAGAGTGAATGGCTTCTTATGGACCACTGTCAGGTTGCATGCAAGCATACCATCCCCCTATCCTTTGGCTGCGTTCATCCCATTCATTGCTTCCATAATTTGTTTCATTTCTCTAAGCTGTACCTAGCTTGGTGAGTTGATTTTTGGGAGTATGGGGGGTTTGTTTGTTTTGATTTTATAATTTTTTTAACGTGAAGACCAGGCTGAGACATTCCAGAAGGAGGATATTTTCTCTGGTCTCTGTTCTGCATCTGTGCTTGTTACTTGCCCATCACTGCAGCTTATGGCACTTCCAGACACCTGCGTTGAGGGAAGTAAGAGAGTAACACACTGACGCTGGAGTGCCAGGGAAGTGTAAGTTGCCATAGTTGGTGGGGGGTGGGGGACAAGTTCGGGAGAGGCTCACAGTGGTCTGCATACAACTGGGAGAGATGCAAAGGGATCTTTGATGAAACCAGTGCTGAGGAATCCAGAGGGAGTTAGTACCCAAACATGCGTGGTTCAGCCCTGCCTGTCTTGTAGTTCAGTAACGGTATGAGTCAGAGCCTCTTTGGTCTGAATGAAGTGGAAGGTACTTTCTACAAAGCAACTCAAGCATATGCCAAGGATCTGGATAAATAAAACTAATTCAGAAAAAGGGAGTGGGATGCAGGCTCTTGCTCTAAATCACTTCACAGTTCTCCACAGCAAAATGCAATATGGCATCTTAAATAAAATCACTCTCTTCTGACTCTCGCAGAGGCTGCTTCAGAGCATTCCCTGGTTTCCAGCACAGTTTATTTCCTCCCTTAGAGAGACAGACCAGCCTTGACTGAGCAACCGATTTTCATGCATCCTTTAAAACAGCATTCTCTGCCATTTCTGAAGGACAGCACGCGTCGCTAGCTGTTTCTTCCCCCTTAAACAATATAGGTTTGGGGTTGGGTTGTGGGTTTTTTTTTTTTTTTTCTTTTTCCCCTCCCCATCTCATTTCTTTCCGCCTGCAAAGTGATTTGAGAACCCCGCGACGCAGCCTTCTACAGGAGCGGAGACTTCTCTGGAACATTGGCGTGCGCAGGGATTAATCCCACCATAGAGAGCCAGCCTGGCCTTTGAAGTGTTACAAGGAGAAGGAGGAGGTAAGTGTCGAGGCGAGCCCCCAGCCCCCCTCCCCGCCCCCGGGCAGCGTGCGGCGGCCCGCAAAGGGTTAAAGGCTGCCTTGGCCCGGCGGTGCCGTGCGTATGCAATAATCTGTGTGGCTCTCTTGGCCGACTGCCAGAGTGTTGCCTTGCCTCCTCCTCCTCCTCCTCCTC
>VXAZ01004978.1:1084072-1193891 GCA_013399875.1 Gymnorhina tibicen
GGGGTTTGGGGTGGGTAATTGGTGATTTGGGTGGTTTTTTTTTGTTGTTTTTGTTTTGTTTCTTTTTTTTACCCTAAGGTATCGTAATTTACCGGCAGAAAAACAAATAAATGACCCCGTGTACGGTTGTGGGTGCTGAATCCGTCAATGTGATTCCTGAGAATATTAAAGTCTAAATTAAAGCGTACTGGAAAAGCGTTAGCTCCTACTGTAATAGTAATAGCGATAATAATAAAATGACAGAATTGGGAGCGATTTACATGTTATTGAAGAGGAGGAATTACTGAAGAGTAATAATAGAAAAGAAAACAAGTCGGAAGCCCGTTATATAATGCACTGTGTAGACAACGAGAGCGACAGGCTATTTTTATTTTGTTTACCGTATACTGTGTAATAGGGACTCCTCCGAGCAGCATCTCTCCCCTATGAGCCCGAACTCCCGACAGAATTGGGGAAAAATTTTAAGCATTTCTTTTACGACCAGCCAAGAAATCTAGGTTTGTAAAACCTTCCTCTTTACAAATGGTTTCTGTGTACAGATCGGGAAGGGTGTGCAGGTAGATGACCTTTGCCGGAGACCTTTTCCCTTTCATATGGTAAAGAAATTCATATTTTGTAACACAGCTTACACTTTAACCTTTAACGCTCATGGTTATGTATTTTATGCAGTAATGGTTACTTTACGTGTCAGATACGGTCAGGCACAGTGAGTTACTCTGCTGACACACTGATAAGTCAAGGACTTTTAATTTCAGTTTCGAATGAAACCGTCCCCTAAAGGAAAATCCCGGCTTCATGTTAATCTATTTCTGTTAGGGTGATAGAGACGGTACAGTTTTGTCATATGGAGCAAGGGTTATGAATGGGGGAGAGGGAAATTGAGAATGGCCGGGGAAAATATTGCGCCGTAGTTATTTTTGTGATGCTGCAAGATAATAGTAGTAATTGTACGTTATTGCACCTAATTTATTCGTGAAACTGGCCCGGTATTTTACGGGCAGCAGCTATTTGGAAAGGGTGGCTGTAATCTCACTTTTTACGTAAGGCAGAGGTCGATAGGTTTTCCTCCGTGCTCGGCTGTCTGTCTGTCTCTCATCATGTAGCGACATGTCAGCGGTGCAGGCTTTCAGCGCGCTTACTCCAGCCCTGATCAGTCATGTAATTAGATCAGGCTGCCATGGTAACAGACGGGATTCACCGTATTCACCGGCCAGCCAGGTGCGTGTGTGGCTGGCGGGCGACCCAGCGGGCTACCGCCAGCGCTGCGTGTGCCGCGTTGGTGGCGTACGGTCGGCGCGGCCACCGCCTCGAGCTTTCCGAAAATTGAAAGATGCCGTTGGTGGGTTCCTAATGGCCGAACTTCTCGGGAAGGGTGTTCTTTGCCCACTGGAGTGTCAGGCAGATGGGATCGTACGTGGCACGCTTAGCAGGTCAGCCAAATTGTCAATTCCACTTGCGTGTATTATTAGCAAATTAACTAAGGTGTGGTACTTTGTGAAAATGCTTTTGGCTTATACAAGCTTGCATAAAAGTTTCTTCAGAGTTTGCCTTCCCCCCACCCCCCGTCTGTCTGGTTTAACTGTTTGGAGGCTGTAGCAGTGTTTGTTAGCAGTTTCCATTCCAGCATTCTCATTATAGGCCACAGGCTTGTTACTCTCCACTCCTGTATTGTATTTTACACCCTCTGTCCGGTAAGATGAAAATCAGTGATACTTGATGTCATTGTTGTCACTCTAGGTTTGTTAAGTCTCCTCATAGTTTTTAGCAAGGTCTAGGCCCTTTTGTGTGTTAGGTGAAAGCTGACTGCAGTTCCTCATTATAAAATCTTAAGTATATACTGTCAAAAACAAATTTTGCCTCAGCAAACACTTTGTTTCTAGTATGGGTGGGTTTTTTGCATTTATGCTCATCAAAATATTATAGCCACAGAGCAGGAGACTTTCTGACACAGTTTATAATACTGTCAAAGGATATGCGATATAATTAGCTTTGAACTGCATGTTGCTCTTAAAAACACGTTTCACCAAGCAATGTATATTTGTCTTCATTCTCAGTGTTTGGACATCACTCTTTTAAGCCACTCTTCCACAAACGTAGGTATAATTTTTTAAAAGCACCAAATTTGTCACTGTGTTCTAATGTCATAAATCTGGAGCAACTCCCGGGGATGGGATTGTGAGCCACTTACATGGGTGTATATCTTGAATAACTCCATTTATTGGACTTAATCCAGGCATGTAGTAGAGTAACCGAGCTCAGAGAGTGATCTGCTGCATATCACTGTTACTTTCTGTATATTGCTTTTCATGGCAAAAAGCACTGTGAGCTTAAATAGGATTTTTGTCTGATTAAGGAGCTGCATTAAGTATCTATAGAAGTGGGTAACACCCCTATTCCAGTCACTAATCTTGGGTGCACTTACACTAATACTGAACTTGGCCTGAAGGATTTTGTGTCTCAGTGATGAGAAATCATCAGCACCCACAGCTCCTGAACATTTGTAGTACCAGTCTGGAACATAAAGCAATCCAGAAATATCTCAGTAAAATAGATATTTTAATCACTCTGATGGTAAAGCACTGGAGCTGGAGGAGGAGGCAATGAGAAATGTCTGTTGGTGGTTCAACTCTTGTGGTGACAGGCAGCTGGCGGTCTTGGGTTTGGTGTGATGAATTTGCAGGTCTCAGCCTGACTGTTGAGGAGGAGTGTTTCTTCTTGGAGGGGTGAGGAGACAGGGTATTTGCAGGCAATTTCCTGCGCTGAAGTGCAACTTCTCAGTGCCTCAACTAACTTGCCCTTCTGGTTAGGAGAGAATATGCTCTGCTCGGTGCAGCCGCCTCTGTTTTGGGCCTCCATTCTGAGGAGGTGGATTGAAATAGAAGAGCTTGTTAGGAGGGCTGGCTGGAGAGAGTGGAATAGTCACAAGCAGGACAACTCCTGTAGTGTGAGTGTGCTGCATGCTGCTTATACATACTTTATTGTAAGACAAATTACCTGTGTGACTAAGAGTGTTAGAAAGTAATTATTTTCAAAAGGGCCATATATATATAGTTAAAAAGACTTTTCTGGAAAATAAACAGTGTAACTTTGCTGTTCTAGCCTGATTGAATTTATTTAGAAAGGTTGAAGAAACTAGTTTTGTTTTAAAAGACATTTACAAGAGACCTGGAATTTCACTTAACAAAAATTTTTTATGTAATAGATCCAGTGGCCTAGTTTCCCATTAATAAGGAAATAGACACTTGAATGCAGTCACCTGAAAAGCAACTAAGGATTTAAACATTAGAATTTAAAAATAATTGTGTTAGTAATGTGGCTAGTAAAACAAAATCAAGGCCTAATTTTCCCCTTGCTGAAGTTTAGTAGTACATCTTAGCAGATGACAGTCAGGACTGTCGTTGTTCATACACACACTGCTTTTGTTGTGGTGTACTAATTGAGGGGGAAATGCAATAAAGAAGTATGGCAGGCTGTAAAGGAAGTGCTTGTGCAGGATTGCATAGATGGTCTGAAGCACTGGCTGGCTGCAAACCTACTCCAGCGTGCGAGGCAGCTGACGCTGGTGATGCTTGAGAGAGGTCGGGCTGTGTGACAGCCTCAGCTATAACCACACAGGTTGTGAGTGATTTGGCTGTTCTGGAGAACTGTACGGGTACGGTGTGTACAATTCAGAGAGTGCAGATAACAGATTTAGTTGTAGGTCTCTTCTGAGACTGCTGTAACCAACTCTGCATTAACAGATAAAGATATAATTAGAACAAGAAACAGAAGTATGGCAGGCTTGGCACAGGTAAATACTTCATTGCAAAGAACTGACTTGCTATACTCCAGTGAATTCAATAGCCTAAGCTTTGCAAATCGAAAATCCTCACCTCATCCTTTCATTTTACTTTTAAGCAAAACTCTAAGTGTGATAAATAAATAAATAAATAGGTATTTGGATGAAGGCGCTGTATTTTGAAGTCTTATTCAGTAGTTCACATTCTTTATATGAGAAAGTTGAAGACTTTTATATGGTTTTGGCTGAGGTGATGCATGACTAACATTTTAAAACATACAAAACTTTGTAGAGTCCTGATTTTTGCAAAAAGACAAAAACTAGATCCATGACCATAACTCCTTTTCGATCTCAGTGCGTGTGTTGAGAATGTAATACTTCATGGCTTTTTTTTTTCTCTCAAAGCTGTAGTCTGAAGTAGTTGTACAACACATGCAAATCTCTATGCGTGCATTGGTCCCAGTCTGCAAAGTTACTTTAGTATGTGTCCCAGTGAGAGTTTTGCTGAATGAGAATTGATTAAAGAACCTATCTAGAGTTAAGTATGCGTGTAAATCCTTCCCTAAATAGGAACAAGTAAGTATGCTCATAAACTGAAACAACAGAAATGATTCTCTGTGAGGGAGAAATGGTCCCACTAAATCCTTTTATTGTACCAAGAGTGATAAAAATATTTGGTGAGATTCCAACTGAAAAACCCAGACGTATTTTGTTTAATAGGTGATGTCAGCAGAAGTTCAGTGCTGGCTCATCATGATTTTGCTGAGCAAAATTACAGAAATAATAAAAAAAGACATTGGTAGAGTTTTTCTTTTTTTTATATTATTTGGGAATTTACAGTAATAGGCATCAACTGTAGCGTGCCACCTTTAATGACAGAATAGTGTACAAGGTGAAATTACATTCTGGTAGGTGATTTTTTTTCACCTAGTAGTAGTAGTTGCAGCACTGTATTTTCAGGATGCTACTGCTTCTGAAATAAAATATGTTCTGTTGGCAGTGAAGAGAGTCATCTCCACTCACTTATGATTCTTCACCTCATTAAGATCACATTTAGGAAAAGAACACTGAATAAATGGGCTCTGCTCTCTGCTGTATGAGCTTTGTCTGCAGGATTAAATCTATAGTTTATTTGCTCTTGAGTAATAGTAAAAGCAGCCTCTCAGTCTTCATTGGGATGTCTTAGCATGTTGTAAATGGTTTGACTCTTAACTGTGTTTTTGTTTCTCTTTGTTTTGGTTTCCATCTCCTCAACTCCTGAACCAACAGTCACATTGCAGGCCAAGCCAGATGGGCAAGCAATACAAGCTGTGAATTTATTCTTGACCTCGTAGGACAGTGACCACCGTCATTTTTGTCTTCACCGTACAGTTATGCACTGCCAATAAGGTGAGAATGCAATGCTTTTTATTTCCTTCAGCAAGTGTACACTGTCTGCTCTGGGCTTCAAGCAAAGTGGACAGCTTCCCAGTGTGTATGTGATTACCTACCTGTGATAGGTTTGTACTTCCCTTGCCTGGCAGTAGAGGTCCTTGAGAAACTCTGCTCAGAAAAATTCCTTTAACTCTGGTGACTCAGTTCGGTGACTTGCAGAACAAGTGCGTTCCAGATGAGTGGTTTTACGCTCACCTGAGGTCAGAGTATATTCAGTTACTGGAAGATGTTAGTATGAATGGAAAAGTTGGCAGACTTTGATTTTTGTTATAAAATGCCATGTGTAAAATTGTATAAATCCTTCCTTCGCTTTAATGAACATTTTCAGGATAGTTGTTGCTTGCTGCCTGCTTGGCTTTTCCACTCTCTCGAGCTTCTTCTGTGCATTAAACTTTGTCTGGCATTAGAATAGTTCTCAGGATAATTAGTCACTACTGTGGGTCTTTTGCTCTGTTTTGAAGACTGCTTTCAGTTCTTCTGATTTTCCTCCCTGAAATGCTGTGGCCAGACAAGATGTAAAAGTGCACGTGTATCAGTCTGCTGCTGTCCGTTTCCTGTCTCTTTCCTTCCCATATGGTTGTGGAAAATAACTTGAAAAGAACAAGTCCCAAGACTCAACAATCATACTGCCAATAAAAAGAACATAAATTTTTATTTTATTTCTTTAATCTGCTTGTCATTAAGCCAGCCTGGTTTTTTGGACCTGTTCTATGATTTTTAAGTGCTTGGGATTGGCAATACTGCTAATGCTTTAAGAAAAAAAGATAAAGGGTCATAATAAAATTGCCTGTGTCTTTAAATAAAAGAAAATGAAATAAAATGATTGCTTGCAGAAAATCAAAGAGTTTCTTTTCCAAGTTTACAATCAGAAAACTTAATTACAGTAGCGTTCTTATTTATGCAGGGTTGATCAGAAAGTCTCCATTGCAGAATAACTTTTTAATGTATACAGCATGTCATAGAAAAGCATGCAGCACATCATTTGCATTTTATTGTGGCTGTGGGGAAGGGTGCTGTGTTTTAGAGGGAAGTTGCCCAGGCAAGTAGTTACATGCAAGGACATGCCTGTTACAGTTTCCAAATGAGCTTGAATGGTGGGGGTGGATGGTAACCACTGTAACTTCAGAGCAATAGGAGTTTCTTGAGAGTGAAAAACCGCACAAAGTGCCCGTGCACTGACACACTTCGTCTTTCCGTTTTGGAAGAAAACTGACTTGGTAGCAGCTATTCGCTTGGGACATTGAATAGAAGGAAGTTTTTTGCTATGACATTATCATTTCCACAAAGCATTTAATTTTTTTTCAGGATTAGCTTGGGTTGTATGAAAATATGTTTATTTGAAGAAGTGATTATTGCTGGAAAAGCTTATATCTCTTAATTAGAAGAAGTAATTGTTTACAGGGCATTGGTCAAATCCTATGAATAATTATATTGCGTTGCCCACAGTGTATTGCTAAGTCACCTTGGATATTTTAGCATCTCGTATTTTCTGCAATTACATGAGAGAGAATATATTCAATGTTAAGCAAGCATTTTGGATAAAAAATGTAACTTAGTTAAGTCTGGTGCAGAGGCATCACAGTAATATAGTACTAAAATGCTGCTTTTTCTCAGCTCAGCTTGAAGTATAGTATTGTATTTGTGGACCTCAGAGTAGGTTAGATTTGGTTTAACTTCTTGTTGTTGGACATTTTAGTCACTGAGTTGGGGGTACCTCTGTTGACCTCATTAGTTAGTTCTCGTTTTCTCTATGGAACAATCAAAATCAGGCCCACTGTATGACTAAATAAGTGAAATGAAAGTTATTGGGATAGACACTGCCTGCTTACAAATGTTCTCTCTGTCACTGGAGGAAACAGACAGGAGCTCACAATAGTAACATGTGAAGGAAACGTGACCTGGCACTGTGCAGGGAGCAGCCACAGATAGGGCATTTCATACTCATACCCATCGTCTTTCTGGCTTTTGCATTTGTTTTGGGGTGAAGGTGGCAACAGCCCTGCTCCATTTTAGGCAGACCTGGGTTATGACCCTGGAGTCTGTCAGAGGGACGGAACATGGGACACATTTGAAGGCATCCAAAATAGATCTCAGAAATTGTACTTGAGGCCTAATGTCCCTACATGCGCATTCATGGCTTCACTCGCCAGAGGAATTTTGTGGCTTCAGTGGGTGACATCTCTGTTGTGTGTCAGCTCTCCAGGTGTGCTTACCCTTCCAATTCAAGCAGTGTTTTCTGCAGAGCCTGCTAAGCATCTTGCATGGATAAGGACGTGGGTATTAGTAAAAGTAAAATGAAAATAAATAAATAGATAGCTTTTCTTTCTTTCTTTCTTTTTTATTTTTAGTTAATTTTGGCCTGCTCTCCAAAACATAGTTATTGTTATTTGTTCAGAGCATGCACTGCCTCCTTCCACGTAGGCAAATGACTCAATGCTTTCTTTTATACAGCTGTCTTGAGAGGATTTTGCATGAGATACTGGACATTTTAACAATTAAAGAGTTCTTTTTAATCTTTTCCGCTGTCAGGTCACTTGATATTTATTAATCATATTATAGTATTGGGATGAAGTTACAGCTGCAGCCAATTTGTAAGAAATTTTTTTGGCTGAATTTTCAGTATGAAGTATGTCTGTATACTACCTAATATAGCTTATTTTTTACGTAAGACATAATTTCTGTTTTATGCAGACTTCTGGCTACTGCTCTCCGTAAACAGGCAACAGTCTGCCCTTTTAAAATACTTAATAGTGAGCATAAAAAGAACTAATCTGTCTCTATATTACTGTCTGCAGTGGTAGGTTTTTGGTTGTCATATCAGTGTCCTTTTATCATAGCTGGTTTTATTTCTTCCCTCATGCTGTTTATGAAGGTCTACAATAGCTGTAGGGTTAAGAGAAGGTAGGCAATGGAGGTTTCTAATGTGTTAGCAGCACAAGTGAAATGGAGCTATGAACTAGGTATAATTGGGTAGTAATTAGGAATAATTTTAATTTTTTAAATTGTTTATGTGTGAGCAACTAAAAGGTAAATTAAATTAAGTGATGTGAGTGCTGATAGATGTCTTAAAAATGAGGCTTTGTGGTCCCCTCACCTCAGCCATAACCTTTCATGTTTTTGCTCTGTTGTTCCTTCAGCAGATACTGAAGACTTGCTGTCTGACTGATAGAAAGTTTCATAACATGGTCTGAAGTGTAAATGGAGTTGGGTGTAGTGGTATGCCTACATAAAAACACAAGGCTGACATTCATAATGTGATACAAGGCACTATCTGAGGTTTGATTCACCTTCCAACTTGGTGTTTTTAAAAGGTGTATTTGCAAATGGAATGAGACTTGGTGTCCCACACAGTGCAACTTGTTAGCATTCCTTTGAAAGTGTGGGCTTTTGGATATTAGTCTGAGTATGAGTAGATTGAGAACTTCCATGTGCTGGGGGCTGAGAAGTAGTGAGATGCCTGGATGTCATGTGCAGTTGTGAGCAAGCCTTAGCATCTGTGTGTGCCCTCCTGCTGCCGTCTCCCTTGCCTGTGTGTGTTGGGCAGGGGTGTGCTGGTGGGGTTTGCTTTGCTTTGAAATCAGGGCTGTGCTTTTGAAAGAAAGTTAGCTCTCATTACCAGGGGTGTAATTTTGGTCTGAAGTTAGCCCAGGTGGCAGCATCTGGATTTAAATGTGTTGGCTGAGGGGTTTCTCATGGTGAGACACTGTGATAGAGGCAAACCCCAATTTGATAATTGCCTCTTTATTTTCTTATCAGTTACTTATTTTGGAACTAGCTGTAAACCTGACTTTAGGATTTATTGAGTCACTTCTTGCTCTAGAAAAAGTACAAATGTCAAGGTCTTTCTCACTTGTATTGGAGTGTGGTTGTGACTGTTACCACATTTTTGTTTGTCAGGTCCCCACGTGTGAAGGCCTTTGTAGTTTTGTACAGCTAACATTTCTGTGAGGCCAGCTACTTGAAAGAAAGTCAGGCTTTAATGGAAAAGGATAATTACAAAAAGCAGGCTTAATCCTCCTTTACTATGCTCAGAAATTTTGTGCTACTGAATATTTTCTGATTGGTGTGGTTCCTTTTCAGTGGCATATGTAGCAGCTGACTAGAAAGTGGTATTTTCAAATGTATATAATAGTAAATGCATTTTGCCTCTTCTGTAGCCCCTGAACTTATTTACTGCTTGGTACTGTGCAGTATTCATAGCTTTCTCAAGGTAGTCTGACAGCAAGTAGATCCAGAATGGTTTAAAAATTTAATATATTCAAGGGAAAAAAATCCTAGTAGGTTATTACGGTAGAAGAAGTTGTAATTTTGTTCTCCATGTACCACTAGCAGTTGAAAACCCATTGCACTAATCATATGTACTGAATTTTTATTTACAGATTAGTAGGCTCTCCTTTGACATATGACTAGCAGGGAAGCCCCTCCCTTTAACAGTTGTATGTCATCTGCTTCAGAGAACTAATTACTTGGCAATTCCCATTTGATAATTCCCTCTTTATTTTCTGATGAGTTACTTAACAGTGATGAGCTTGTTGAGCAGAATACTGTGCTTGATCTGTGCTTCTGAAACTACAGCGTGGGCCTGGGGATATCACTGTTTTTGAAATGCTGTTTAGCCTTGCCATAGGAGCATTGAAACCACACTAAGGTACGTGAACAGTTCACAGTTAACGATAAGCTGAACGTGAGTGATGCACAGCATTTGCCAAAAAATAAAAGAAGGGTTTAGGTTACTGTTGCACTGCAAGCAGAACGTTAAATACATAATTTGTCAAAAAAACCCCCAAACACCAAACCTAATGTAATTTAGATGCTCAGAAGCAGAAGCTTGTGTCAGAGATATACCTTCTATGTATCATTGCTCCTCTCCACTGAAATAATCAATTTAATGGAATTTTTTTTTTTTAAAAACCCACTGTATATTGTAATACCTATTTGACAGTTCAGCTGATTCCTGGTGGTTATTGTGCTCTTTTAATATGAAATACTTTAGTAAGTTTTTACTGTGTTTTCTCTGCTGTTACCTGTCTTATTCATTCTTCTCCATTCCCTTTCACATTCTTTTACTCTAGTGGCCACAGCAACCCTTGTTACTGGCTGGGGAATGCATTACAAGTCTCACTGCTAATTACAGCATCGCAGTGTTTCTAGAGGGTACCTAAGTTCAGCAGTGCTTAGCTACAGCACCAGGAGAGGGGATTTACAGGGTGAAATGACATCAGCCTGCTCATGGCAGTCATGGTAGGGTCAAAGTGAGTCTCTTGCGGATCAGGAGTCAGATGGGTCCTGTTCAGTCCCAGTGTCTATGAAATTCAACCATGCTATTGAATTTGAATAAAATTTTTTTACTGGTTTCAGTAGAGAAAGGTTTGTGGATCATTTACAGTCACTTTGACTAGATGGTGGCATTATTCCACTGATACTGATACCTGAAGATTTCCATTGTAGCTGAGCCAGCGCTATAATCTGGGAATTGGGCTATATTTTCCTTTACTGGAATAAAAGGTACAGTATTTTGTGTATTAACTCGCATGACATTGCATCATCAGACTTGCTGATTTATTAGATATTCACAATGTTATCTTTTGCCAAATACTGGAAGCTGTGTCACAGGATTGTTTTATCAATGAGAAAAACTCATTTGTACATAGTTACATGTGTTTTTGTAAAATTAATCAGAGGAACAGTAATTTTATGAAACATATAATTCAGAACAGATTAAGCTACTTTAATTGTGTTCGTGAAGTACACCAGCTATAAAATCTTTTGAAAGGAATATTAATCAAGTTGTTCAAAGGTGGCTTGAAGTACAGAATTCAAATATGAACACAATTACAGCAAATATACAGACAGATAGAAAGTAGCTTGGGAGATTATTTTAAAAAATTTTAACACAAGAAGAAGTCCCATTTTCATTTTGGATTTTTTTTTAAAGAATATGTCATGTTTTAGAAGCAAAGATAAAGAAGAAAAAACAAATACAAATTGAGATTTTATAAAGTGCAGTGAATAGGCATTTTAAATAGCATTATAACACGAGGAGTCAAAACCTCACAGAAGGTCATTGAATCATTTTTCAAAACCTATTTTTCATCCTATTTAACTTTTTTAATGACTCAAGGTGTCTCAGGTAGTGCTATATAGGCATTGCTGAAAATAGAAATCCTCTATAAGAATCAGAAAAGAAATATGACTTTCTTAGGATGCCCCACCTGTGATATGAAAGGTTTGCTTACACTGACAGGACTTGTCCCTTGACTAATCCTTCTACAAACCATTACAGCTGTTGTGGAGGGACCTGTGTCCTGAGCCATGGTATCATATTTATTTTCCAGGGGCAGCCAAAGAGTTATTAGATGTTGATTTAGACAGATCTTCATCTGCCTGCTTCAGAGGTGTCTAAGATTGAACTTTGAAGTGTTTGGCCCCCGACACACCAATACACACCAGTACTATTTCTATCAATAGTTATGCAAGTAAAACATCAACATATGAATATTGTGAACATGATCTTCAGTTAACACATGATTTTAATTACATGCTAATGTATTAAGACTTGGACTCTGGTTGAAAACAAAGAAAACCCAACTCAGTAACATATGGTGGAGGTTTCTCTGTTGACCACTGCTGTTCTCTCCCTGGCACCCAAATGAAATGGTACCTTCTCTCTACTTTATTACCAGTGAGAGACTGATACATCATAGATACTGTGTTTCTTTCCTCTGGATTCTCTTTGCCTTTTTCACACCGTCTACCCTGTTAGCATCACTCTTGTGTGAGAAACACTTGCTGATGGACTAGCCAAGGATGACCTGGTTGGTCTGGTCAAACAATTTGTGTTTGCATCTCCTTGTTTACAGAACTGAGAAGCTGCTGCTTAGGACTTGTCTGTATTCTCTTTGAATCAGGATTGAGTTTCATGTTTCCTTGTTGCCAGTCTTGCTAAGCTTTCTTGGATCTCTGCTGTGATCTGGCCTAGTATTTTTGTTGTTAATGACAGTCTTGGAAATCACTTGTGATTTGCTTCACAGTTGATTAATTAAACTGAGGGGAGGTAAGTGCCATGTCAGTATGTGTAACACATCTGTGTTCTGTTTTACAGGGAAAGAGGATGATGGTGGAGCTTACAGACCAATAATCTGTAGTTTAAAATTGTACTATATGTGTGTTTGGATAGCTCACAAATGCATTAGATAGTGTCATAAAACAGATGTGATATTGCAATACTGGAAGGACTGAAGGTCTGCATTTTGTTCCGTACTTGTACAAGATGACAGAATAACTCATTCTTGGTGCATGGTCTTCAGGTGTGAGAGTGACACAAACCAGCACGGGTGCATCCTGCCATTTGTTCGTCACCACTGGTTTATTTTCACTGCACAGTGAAAGCATGACATTTGTTACATGAGGCTACTATCCAGATGTTGTTATCTGTTAGTGTACAGTGAGAAAGAGCCCTAAGGAAAATTGAGGAGGGTAGAAGGTAAGCATCTGAAATACATTAAACATCAGCAATCGAGTACACCCCATTACCTAAGGAGTCAAACATGGTGAATGTCATGTTGGCTGTATGGAATGGGAGAAATGCAAACTAAGACACACTTCTGCTATGTGTGCAGCTCTGCTATGAAGCACATTCATCTGAGCTGTCAGCTGGCTGGCTGCAGTGTTTGGTGCTGTTTATACAGCTCAGCCAGAGTGTCTTTATGAAACCAGTAGTGCTGTATAACCTAGTCTGCAGCAACCAGTGGTTTTATGCTGTTCTTCTTATTTAACATGAAGTGTGAGTGTTGCACATCACACCAGGGCGCTCAGCCAAAGTCTGTGGTGAAATAAGGGGTCAGATTCCCACCTCTGTTACTTACTTGGGTGGTTTCAATGGAGCCACGTGGGTGTAAATGTGGCATGATAGAGTGTGGGGCCTTTGGGGTGTGTCGGGGCCCTCTGGGCTCAGAGCTGTGCCAGACAGGTCAGCCCTGCTGATCAGACACTTTTGTTCGGCGGGAGTAGAGCAGTCACTTGGCTTTCCCTTCAAGTGGAGAGGGAGTGAAAGTTGTTCCTCAGTCAAATGTCATCAGTCTTCTTTCCTTCCCATGCTTCAGGTGGATGTGTTAGTGAATAAGACTAATCTTTCGTTACATAGCCCAAGCAGTGTTTTGCCTTTTTATCCTTCTGTCCTGTTTTAACCATTTCCATACTTCTTTGTCTTGTTGCTGGCCAGTTAGTTTTTCTCCTCACTGCCTTCTCTACCAAGATTCTCCTGTGCTGAGCAGTTCTTGCTGCTGCATATCTGACCTACTTGTACACAGCTCCCTCACTGGGTTTGTTACCTGCACAATACTTAGATTTTGTGTAGTCCCTTTCTTTCATTTAAGTTGTGTGTGTGTTTCTATGTGTCTCAAATGCATTTCTGCTAAGAGTGTTTCAATACCTCAGGAGTTTTCTGCAGAAATGCAAATTTGAATGTTGTTTCATCTACCTCTCTTCCTTCCTAGTTAGTCATAGCTGGATTCTGAGCTTTGCATCCCCAGTGATCTGCCTGGACAAGCCTTTCACTCCATGCAACCTTCCGCTTCTCTTCATGGGAAAAGACCATTATTTCTTCTCTGAAGCTTCTCAGTGGGTTCCTGTTTCCCTGGCTGAACATTAGATTTTCAGTCTGTATGCCCCTGCCAGTCTTCCCTGGCTTCCAGCTGCAGTGTCTCTTCAGCAGACATCTTGCTTTTTAGGCCTGTCAGCTGATCTCTAACAAATGAGTAGCAGATATTTGATTGTAAAATGTTACATGCTGGCATTTTTAAAAAACAAAACCAATGAAAAACCACAAAACCAAAACTCATTCAGTTATTTTCTCTGTACCTGAGCATGAGCCAGGAGCCACCCTCTTTGGGTTATTTGCTCATAAAACAGTGGAGTCACTATTACTTCAATATCATATCATGTGATCTTCTAATCAAAGGGTTCTTGTACTGTATTAATAGCAATAATTCAAATTGTTAATGTAAATTTAAAAAATATGGTACCATTTTCACGTGTATACTGATGGGACAAAAGTAGCAGCTTGGGCACTTTTCTTTGGGCTTCTTTATCTTCACTTCTTCTCATACCATTACTCTGCTCCAGTGATAAAGTTCTGTAGTAATAGGTTGCGAAATGTAAGTTATTTTCTTTTTCTGAATGAAGTGCTTTTCAAAAATTCTTTTTTGATTTAAATTTGCCACAGTATGCATTTTGAGTAAGGTTCTTCAGAGAGGGAAAAATTCCTGGACTGCTATGGAGAAGTACAGGAATGAAGCACCCACCGAATGAGTGAAGTTCACTTAAGGTGTGAAGTGGAAATATGTAAGAGGGTTTTTTAATGTTTTTTTTTTTTGTATATCAGCATGCTTTTGCCATGAACTGACTATTGGAATGATATTGTGGTTATAGTAGATTTTAAAAACCCAAACAATTTAATAAGTATTTTGGTTGATAATTCTGGAGTTGGTATGTTTTCTCAAAAAGGAGGCTTTTTACTAAACAGAAAACCATCAAAAATAATTTCTGTCTGGAAATTGATAACCCTTCTTGTTATAAGTAGCAACAAAAAGATACAGACTAAGGGATATTAGAGATATCATTTTCCAAATTGATTTACTCAGTGAATTTAACAATAGCTTGAGTATAGTTAGTTTCACTTTTCCTGTATGTAGGCAGTTTTTCGAGGTGAGAGAAACATCTGAAAAAAACCCCCAACCACATGGTTAGAAGATTATAAAAACTGGTGCAGGGAGCTTGGAGGTGTGAGTTACTACTTTTAAAGTCCTCTTTTAAAAACAAGGCTAGACTCCATATTGATAGAGTGCTTTTAAAGGCAGTGCCCTTTTAATCAGCAAACAGGTCCTCTGTGCATCAAATAATTAAAAATAGAGCAAAGTTTCTGAACAAGGCGTCTGGCAGAAGCGTCTGTACTTCCATCTGTGCATGATTAGCAGAATGTTTCATGATATTTAAATAGCACAAGCTTTGCTCTCTTTTTTATTATTTGTTGTGCTGAAGACCTGTTTGCTTGTTAAGTGGTCTTTTTTGAATAGTTACTGGCAAGGAATCAGGAAAGTGTATGAAGACATCTTGTACACACTGCAAATGCCAAATTGTCCCTTTTTTCAGAGACGCTGCCCTTACTATTTTTTTTTTTTTTTGATTGGAGTTTTACCACATCCCTCACTTGGTGTTTAAATTTTCTTAAGGACCAGTTCATTTCAGAGGGAGTTGAGCATGTATTCATGGTGGCTGCCCGGGGACTGCAGTCTCAGCGCTCACGGCTATTATTTTCAGGGCGGTGGCCCTCGGAGGCACGTTGCCGTGTGAGTACGCACCAGGGTGCACTTGCAGAGTACGTGTGTCGGCTCAGCTCTGCAGCTCCTGCCGGCGCTGCTGGGAGCCCTGCTCTAATCTGCTGTGCACACTGCTCTGGAGCCTTACCCTTTCATGGGGACGTAATCAGCCAGGCAACAGCTTTGCAAGCACTTTTGAGGCCTTAAGCTGGGACTCCTCCTTGCTGGCAGTCATTCAGCATTGGATTGTGTGCTCTTCGTCTCTGGCTAGCAACACGGCGCTTTGCAATTGTAGCCACTGATTTCCCTCCATACTAGTAAAGTTTTTGTGTGTGTGTTTTACAAAGGCCTGTACAAGAAGGTATGGAATGAAAAGAAGCCACTGTCTGGATGCTAAGTGCATTGCTGTAGCTGGCTGAGGGCAGTTCTGTTATGTGCAAGTGCCCTGTTGTTGGGAGCTGGCAGGTTGGCAGGGAGCTGAGACACTCAGATGGGCTCAGAGGTCCTTTGTGGAGAGTCAGTATTCAGTCTTAGGACAATCTGTGGTCTTGGATGGGCATGGAAAATAAGAGCTTTTGTGGTGTGTGTAAGTGGTGTTTACTCTGTAGCTGGGCTTTTTGTTGCTGGGTTTTTCTTCTTCTTGTGTTTGAGAAAAGCTGTGGTGTGTGATGTGTGAATACTGACCTGGGTCATCTCTTAACTTCAGCTAAAATCTTCAAAAGAAATTGTGGTTACTATGAGAGCAAAGCTGCTAACCTGTCAACATAAATTTATAAACTCTGCGTGTTTGCACCTTAGGAAAAACCACTGAAACACCTCAGCTGTGAAGAAAGAGCATGCTGTAAGCCTCCACACAGTGTTCACCTCACCTCACCTGGTTAGTGCTGTGATACTGGTGTGTATCAAGCTGTTTCTGGCCTAGATTCTGCAGACCAGAGTGCTCTGCAGTCGCAGAGCAAGTTCTCCTCAGCAGGTTTATATCTTACGTGCTGAAGTTGTTGAAATTCAGGGGGGCAGTGATAGGACCGCTTTGCAAATACCTGTCCATCGCATCATTTGGCTTCTGGTCCACGGAAGGCTTGGAGATGAATGAGTAGATACAGCGAAGTCCTGGAAGGGCAAGAGAAGGAACAAACATGTTTCACTGTAAAAATTGAGGGTAACGTGTGCCTATTCCTTCAGCTAAATCTCTCAGCTAATGCCTGAAGCAGTTGCACTCTCATTTCATCCACATGGCTCTTATAAAGCAGTTCCCTTAAAAATTGATTTCTGCAGAAATAAGAATTACTTCTAGAGCTGATTCTTGATCAGTGCAGTTTGGTAGGCCTAATACTAGCATCATTCCAGGAGCAGGAAGGAGAGAAAAGACTTGGGTTCATTTTAGAAAGATTCATGAAGTTGTTTTGGTAGGTTGGTTAAACTAAGCCAAGTTTTGTGTTTTACTCCTAGTATTTGTTCTCAAAATACACCATAATGCTTTTTTGGAACAGCTTCAGTTTATGTTGTGAATGTGAATTAATTAACATCAGTACGAATTTCATATTGTCCAACAGAATTTGTTTTTCTGTGTCTTCTGTCATGCTCAAGGTGTTTCAAGCACTTCAAAATAATGAGTTCAGTTATAATACTGCTGAGGCTCTGTAGACAAACAGCCATTCTTCTGAGTGCAAGGAGATCAAATTCAAGGATGGTTTTTTTAATAGGAGTGGGAAGAATACTGCTTGTGATGCTAGTATTACCCCTGGTATTTTTCCAAAAGCATTTGTTACAGGCTCCTTATTTTGGTAGACTAGATTTTGCTGTTTATTACTAAATTTATAATTCTCAATGCACTGTAAACAAAGTGAAGAAGAATTGCAGGGCACAATATTCAGAAGCTGTTGTTCAAAACTGATTGTTGCATTTCTAGCCCTGATTATTTGATGTGATGCCATACTATATGAAAAATCTGGTAGCCCTTGATTTCCTGAAACAAAACCAAAGCTTCCTTTTATAGCCCTGCACAAGTACATTGTATCAAAGCAGGTAAACTGGAATTCAGCCTAAGATGGTAGGATCCTGTTCATTTGTGTGAAAAATGATGGTTCTGTTAGTTGTCTGCAGGTCTCCAGAGGAGAAGGAGGGCCTTGTATCACTCAAAAACAATTTCTTTCAGCTGGCTGGAGAGAAGTATGGATAGCATCCAACATACAGACATCCCCAAGTACAAAGATTATAATGGACATGTTGATGACCACTCAGTATTGATATATTAGGAAGTATTTACATAACTCAGAGTTGTTGACTACTGTAGAAATGTTGTTTCAGGCCCCGTTCCCACTGGCATTCCTCCTGTTGACTTTTGGAGTGTTAAGATCAGACCCCTTTGGCTCAAATTTGGAATGAATTAGGAGGGAAAGAAGCATGCAGGTTCTGTAGTTGCCTTCCACTTTTGGAGGGGAGAATGGAGGAATAACTGACCTGTGCAATGGTACCAAAGTACTTTATGGCATCATTGATCTGTACACTGAAAATAAAGCTTTCCTTAAGCTGTTTGAGGTGTTTCACTTTGATCTATAGCCTAAAGTGTTCCCTGTTAATGGAAGGCTCGATGTGGTTTTTATGCTTTCCTCATGAAGCTGTTCTTTGACAAGGAGAAAAATGTATCTAATTAACATGCACCTTTCTGTATGTGGATTATTATGCATTCATTATTTTAAGTTGGTGCTGTTATATGAAAGCTTCTCCAGAACTCTGGCAACGTGGTAGAAAGGAGTGACAGTTCAGTGCATTCTCAGCTGTGCAGCTCTAAAATATGTTGCTTTTAAAGACACCTACATGTTACAATAAAAATACTGTTATAGCCAAAGATGCATGACCACAGTCTAGGTAATTACAAAAGAAAGGGATTCAACTGAGTACTGAAACAGGGGGGAAAAATAAAAGGCAAAAATATTTTAAGAGCAGTAGAAATGATGAAAGATAATTACTATTCTATGAATATTAGCTCCCCTGCCCCCCAACCCCCAAAACCCCAAAAAGCTGAAGGGTTCCCTATGTGTAAAAGTCACTGTCAGTTAGGGAATATATGTAGAATGAAAGTCTGAAATACTTTCATGTTATAAATTTGTTATAAATGTTATAAATTTGATTGATATTCAGGGCTCAGTTGTACTCGAGAAAAAGAATAAATGTGTAGCTTTGCTAGAAACAACAAAAGACAACTTGGGGAAATGCAGAAGTACTGCTAGAAAAGCTGAACAATACATTTCTATGTAAAATGCCGTGTGACTAGTGTAAGTGCTGTTCTGTCCCAGATAGGGCTGCTGGAATTGTAAGCAGGTAGCAAAAATTTACTGTTTCATATTTCATAGATAATAATTGTTCTGAATGCTTCAAATAGTACAGCAAATGTAGTGTCACAAACTTGACATTTGAATATTAATATTGATACTGAAACAGTTCACCACAAAGAATGCCAGGGCTGCAGGAGGAAGGATAGCATTTTGATCAGATAAAGGCAGAAAATTTATAAAGCCCTTCATATACATTGAAAAAAAGGCCTTGTGAAAACTGAGACAAAATTACCTTTCAGGACTGGACATTTTATATCCTGTTTTGGTAATAGGGATGTCTTTGCCATTTCTGTCTTCCCCCTTTCTCCCCCACTTGCAGTTTGATGAAGACTGTTTCAAAAGAGGGTAAGAGCACAGGGCAGCTAAGTGTTTTGGATTCACTTGTACAAATAGGTGAGTGGATGTGGGCTCAAGAAAAGACACATGGGCATGTATAGTCTTTGGTGGCCAGTCTCAAACTTGCTTGAGATACACTGTAAGTTGTCCTCTGTAAGTTGAGATTTGGTGACAGTTTACTTTATTGGAGAGAGACCTTTCTCTTCTAAACATAAAGCAGTGCTGACAGTCCCTTTTTTTTAACAGGCAAGCTTGCTCTCCCACATCTGTGTGCACATGAGTGTATGCACAATCCCTTGCTATAAATTTGTTATGGCTTGCTCGATTTTTGTAGTTATGTCTGGTGAGACCAGGAGAATACAGCCCTTCACGTACAAGTACATGGTAGGTTTCAGCCTACCTACCTGATGGGGCCCAAGGACTGTGTCCTCTTTTTGTTCACAGTGTAAAAAATATCCCTCAAAGAGGATACAAAATAAAGATGTTGACTGGTGAAAAACTGGCGATACTTTGCAAGCAGAAGAGGCCGTCCAAGCCAAGCCCACTGAAGGAACAGAAATGTTTCTGTTCTGTTGCTCTCTGCAGTGCAGTGCTGGTGTGGATGTGCCCCACTGTTGATAAATCTCTTAGTGGCTTTTGGCAATTGTTGTTACGTAGATGATTTGGTAAGTCACTTAGCTGGTGGTAGTACTGATAGGTACTTTCCAAAATTCCTTGTCAGTGGAGTATGTAGAGTACATTTTTGGCTTTGTACTGGTAGTATAGGTTGCACTAGTTTGATTTTAGCAATTTAGCTATATGCAAACTAGTAAAAGGAGTTTTATTTTTTGGGACAGGAAGGAAAAGTTTGTCAGCCTCCTTTCTGAAAGTGTTTTGGTAGCTGTGACCGCTTTTTCCATTCAAAAATATATCTTGTGCTTTCAGACTCTCTTATTTTAAGATGTGATTAATGGAAATTTTTATCTTTAGAATGCAAATGGAATTTTAGCATACTTTTGCACTGTATAATGCTTCTTTCTGCACAAACTGCTTACCAGACAAATTAAAAAGACAGGTATGTATTTAAAAACCAACCAACCAAAACCAAAGTGCGCTTTACCTTCTGAAATACTTACATACTTGTAGTTGTAGGTGCTGCAACATATTTATGCCAAAGTGGCACCCCTGTGCTTTGCCAAGTGTTAGCAGCTCCCTTTAGCTGTGTGTTGCCGCTGTAGGCAGGAGGAAGTGTTGGCCAGGTCACTGGAATGGTGGCAAAGCCTTTGTGTCTCAGTGGGGGTAACCTACATGGGAACAACCTCTCTAAGGTACCTTTTGCAGGGGAATGTTGGGGAATCGCAGATCCCTGGCAGTCATTGGCATTCCTGTAAAAAGGGTGGAACAGCAGCACTTCTATTAAGAAATGCAAATCCGCTGCTGCCCTGTACAAACCAGGCAGATTCCTGACCCCTGGGTGATGCCAATGGCATTTTAGCCTGCCCCAGTGAGTTGTTAAATTCATTTTCACGAAGGAGACCTGGACTGAGATAGTAATGCATTGGAGATCGTACTCTCCAGGGCTGTGCTGTTTGTAAGGTGATTCACAGCATGTACAGAGGGAATGGAAAATGTTGTCTTGGAAGCTTTCCAGTGTGTTCTTATTTTGAAGCCATTTTGCCCAGGCACAAATGCTGGTGATTGTATGGGAGCCTCTAGAGCTACAGGGTGGAAGGTGAACCTCCTACTCTTTAGGTTAGGCTAGAACTAGTAAATGATATTTTATTCTGTGGCCAGCTGTTCACCTGACTATTCAGATCTCTGTTCTAAATAAAAGCCAAGAAAATAAAATACTCGTGAGACTTTGGCCTGTTACAAGATGGGTTGCTGCTGCAGATGACTATATAGATCTATTTTACTGGCTGTTCCCCATGCCAAAATTTAGAAAAGTGTCTTGATTTTGAACTGCCCAGAAACACAGACCAAAATGGGAGTAATCATACTGAAACAAATTACTTTTTTTACATCCTGTATTTCCTCTATTTCTTCAACTGTTTCCCAGAATATTGACTACTTCTACTGTCAGTGGTAGAATAATAGGTTAAATTAATTTAAAAAAAATATAGTATAGTTGCTCAAAGGAACATAGAAGTAAATTGTTAAGATAGCGTTTATGTTCTGATTTAGTGTCTGAACCTGCTTCCTTGATGCTAGTGCAAATTAATGAAATTAGGATCATACCTTTAAGGAATTAAGAACAATAAAAAAAACCCTAAACCCCAACAGTAGTATGTTTGAGCTGATCAACATAAAAATGTGATTGAAAAATTGTGACATAAGCCTAAATGTCAGCTAATTGTCATGGTGAATGGAATAATCTTCCATGGAGCTGTGAGTGGCCAACATGTTATTGTCATCAGGGCCCTATTAATCCATAGATTATTGACAGAGCATATGGTAACTGCTCCAAAGCATGCCAAATATGACATGCTTTTTGTATTATTGTTTAAACTTCATTTTAATGTGTAACTGGGGAGAAAGGTAGTCTTAAAAAAAACATTTTACACTGTGATATTTGCTAGCAATATGGTATATGGCCAGGATGTTCAGTAGATATTCAAATTCAGTATGCTGCAGAATTTGTGAATTTGCATTTTAAAATACTTGTCATTTCTGAAAATACCCTGAGGTGTGACTGTCCACAACCTTCCTCTTCTAAATAATTATTAAATATTTGCTCTCAAAGATGAATCTTTAGCCATTTGGAGCATGAATTTCATAGCTAGTGATTTTAAAATCTTATAATCAGGACTGTGACCCAGAATTTTTTTTTACCATTCTTGCTGTCCTGTTGATTAATACGTGTGAAGTACCGAAGCCCATTACCTGAATGCTGTGCTCTCTTGAGTACAGTTCATTTCTCTGCCTTTTGGAAAAATTAGGAACAGCTAGGGAGAGACGCGGGCAGGACCAGAGAGCCTCATGCAGTTCAGTCTGGAGATAATTTCACCTGGCATCACTTGGCTAAGGAGAGATAAATTGCTCATGCTGCTGGTCAGAGCTGTGTAGTTACATGTGAACCCTTGGGAATACGAAGATATCTTTCCTGGGGGGACATTTTGGAGACTCTGGGGGTGGATTATGTGAGTGCTGGGGCTCTTTCACCTCAAGCTGTGAAAGCTAGGGCCTGTGTGCTGTTCAGAGATGGGGAACTGCCTGGGTGCAGGTGACCAGATTTTAATTTTTCCCGTCTGCCCCTGCGGCAGCTGCTCATCATGGGGTTTTTTTCTGCTGCTCTGTGCTGCTGCAGGATCAGGTTTATCCTGAGAGCATATGCTTGTGGGTGCTCCATGCCAGTGGTGCAGTTGGACTGTGGGGCTGAAAGAGGAATGAGGGATGTGGGGACTGCCTGTGAGCCTGCTCACCTTCTGCACAGTTTCAGGAGACCTGGAAAATAAGACAATTAATCGCTAAGCCCGGAGTTTTTTTAAATACAACTCAAAGGTTGCGTAATGTCTATTACCTAAATTTTTCTATCCTTTTGGAACGTTGCCCCTTAGGGATAACTGGATACAAGAGTGTTGCACCGCGTGTGCATAAAGGCAGGAATGTTCCTTCAGGCTGTTGCAGCTCTCGCTGGAGGTTGTGAGCGGCAGTGTTGGTTTGCAGTGTACTGGTGGTTTTTTGTTTGTACTCTGTGGTGGCAGTAGTGACCAGTGACTGTGGTCAGTGAACCTGTTGGCTTGGAGCCTGCCTCTGAAGAGCAGGGACTCAGGAAAGCAAAGCTGGCTGTCAGCTGGTGCAGTTGTTCTATGGTGGGCTTCACTTTTATCAGAAAAACCTTAAGGGCCTTGCAAGTGGAAAAAGATTGAAAGCTTGCTTGGCCTTTCTGCAGGTGAAGAGAGATTGTAAAAAATATCTTTTTGGTATGCCAGTTGTTTTTTAGAATTTTAATTATACTTTTTCATTTTTATGTCATTTTCCCTGGTTTTTCCCTGCCCATTTTGAGTCATTTAGCACTACCATCTTTCTCTTTGACTATATGTGCAGTTGTTGATAGTCAAAATTCTTTACTGATCTAAAAAAGTAGTTAAATGAGCTGACTTTGAAAACACAGTAGGATAGCTAAGAGAATCTATATAAAAATTAATGTTTAACAGAGGGCATCTTTGGTAAAGTTAGCAAACGTTCTGTGAGCAGTGTTATAGTTATGGCTGGTTTCAGAGAACTTGAAAGCTTTCTGGAAAACTCATCCTTTGGCGTAAAATGTTTTCTGCTTGTTTCTGTTATGAAAGGGAATAAAGTGTTACTGTTGGTATTTGTTGTAATCCATTCATTTCTCATACCTTGTAGTGAATGATAACACTCCCCTTCCTATTTTTGAGATACTGAAGCATGGAAGTGAAAAATGCCTCATTTCATTATTTAGATATAGGCAAATAATCATTTTTTTTCCCCTTTTCTTGAACTATTTCTGACTGCTCTTTAAAAATTCCACTGCACCCCTAGTAGATGGGCCTGAAACAGGAGAAACCATTCCTGCAAGTTCAGCCTGGTTCATATCTGAGTGTGCTGCCTCTCTTGCTTCATTGTGAATCCACATCAACCCACTGGTGTGATAACATGGAATGAGCTGCAGAGTCATCCATACCTTTGCTTCATCTTGAGCAGTCAGGCTGGCAAGAGAGTGGAAAATGCTCCTCAGCAGCAGGTTTGATGCTTAGGAAACCCGATTTGGGAGTAAATTCTTGCTCGGATGGGGACAGCCTTGCTCCTGTCCTGTGCTATTGGTGCTGTGGTACAGAGTGACAGAGGAGGAGCAGCAGGCCATACCAGGCTGGGTGTCACTGGCATGGGCCTTGCCCACATTTGGTTGCAGGGAGGGGCTTGACAGGGGGTTTGCTCAGGCAGAGCTCTTCATGCTAGGACTCATGGAACCTTGCTGGAGTTCAACTGAACAGTATAATTAGTATCATTTTAGCTCCCAGTCAGCTGTAATAGGTACCAGGAAGCTGTTTCTCTTTGCATAACTTATTAGAAAAGATATTTTAGTTTCCTACATGTATGCCTTATATGGAAGAACAGGCAGTGTGGTGTTTTGTCAGGAGACTGCATGAACTGTATTTTCTGGTGTCACAACTGGCAGCTGTGAAATCTGCATCAAAATGCTTTTCCCAAGCATCCTTTAGGCCAGGGAAAAATACTGCTGGATGTGCAGGGTGCTCATACCTGAGCTCAGGGCAGATGCCTACTCTGGTCCTCACTGGCGTCAAGGGAGTTAGTGGTTGAGCTAGGAAAGCTGATCTGGGCAATCTTCCAGCCTGAAGGATGTGAGGCAGAAACGGATGGGAGGAACTGTAAGTGATATGAGGGAAGCAGTAGGCTAGGAGAAGAAGGGTCCAATAAAATCAAGTAATAAAACACATCCATAAAACTGCAGGACCTGAAGTTTGAAACAGTAGCTCTATGCTTACATGCTTGGCACAACTTTCATTTCTAATTTGTGCACTTCCTTCAAGCTTCCTCTTGCCAGAGAGGTGGTCTGTATGCTCACTGTCTGCAGCTGGAGAGTCCTTGGTCTGCTCATGCCAGTGGTGATAGAGGACCACGGGGAGATAAGAGTTTTCCCTGTAGCAGTCATTGCTCTTGGGTGGGTGTGCTTGGCTGGTTTTCCAGATCATAGACTTCAGGCAGTAAGGCATTAGAAATATTATAGTCTATTAAATATACTGTGGAGCGTTTGGCTGAACTAACTGCTGCTTTTAATAGAGTTCAGATCTGACATTTTTGGGACTGAGAGGGTTTGGATGTAAACTTTGTTAAATTGGTTTTGAAAAAGGAAGTTCTTTCATGCTTTGAAGGGGAAAAAATACGAAGACAGAACTGCAAGTCTCTTCCTTAAATCAAAGTTTTCTGCCTGAAATGGGAACAGCTCAGCAGAACAGTTTAAGTAAACATGGCCATAACTGCTTATCTGAGACACTGGCATCCTCTCTTCTTACTGTGTTACTTTTTTGTGGTGTCCTGGCGTCTCTCAGTCACTGATGTGTTTGTTCTCACAGCACCTCCTTTGTAGGCATGTACTTTTGTGTCCATTTGATAGTTGCCACCAAGATTTGAGGCTTTATCTGAAGAGCTTGCTCCAGGAGTGTACGTTTTCTACACCTCTGCAGATGATATTTTGGAACTGCTGTCTGAAAAGTCCTTCCTGCCTCCAGCTCTGAATTTCTCTCTGTCTCTGTTGTGGCTTCTTTACTTATTAAGTGGGGAAAAAACAGAGGCAACTGTTTCTGAGTCATCCCAAGTCAGTGTTCAGCCCAGAACAGGATGAAATCTAGGCCAGTGACGGCTGGCATACAGTTGTAGCCTATGTGGGGGGTCAGTGAATGTAGTATAAACGCTGGGAGATTTGCTGAAAATCACATAGGTATGTGAGAGTGCAAGGAATTAGGTACCATACTCTAAAGCTGGTGCCTGAGTATGGGATTGTGATTCTTCTCCTAGGTAGGAAAAATGCACCATATTGCGAGAATGACTTGTTGATTCCTAACATTACAGCCTGGGTGGGTTTTGCCTGTGTACGTTAAAATGTAAACTCACAGTGGGTCTTTTATCCAGGAAGCATTGCCTCGTGCAAGTAACTTTTGTGCACTTTAAGTGCTTCCACTGTACCGTTGCTTGAAACTTCATTATTAAAATTGATTTTCAAGTTAGTATTTTACTCTTAAGACCAGCTTCTAAAGAAACAAATTTAATTTGTACATGAACAACAAGAAACATGTTTCAGTTATAAAATGTAGGATTGTAATTTATTTGATAGGCCTAGTAAAGTAAAAAATTTAGTGATGTTTCATAGAGTACTTCTGTGTGTTCTATAACATGTTCTTCAAAGTAATGGAAGAATAAGAAATGAGAAGTGAGAGAAGCTTTTTGTTTCTTCATGGGAATTAGTGTGTCTGTACATTTTTGAGGCTCTAGTATATGTTCTTCCTCATTTTGGTTATGTTACGAGGAATAAAATCAACTAAAACGAGAAAAAGAAGACTGTGCCTCTCTTGCTCAGTTTTGTTGTGATTCAGGCAACAGTGGCGTCAGGACATGGGAAGTGATCTCAGCCATATTTTTAGTTACAGTTTAAGAAATGATATTTCGTGATGAAATAGTGTCCAAAATTTTAAAGCTTGTGCACATGCAGATGTAAGTATATTGCACTGCCAGTGCCAATCTAGTACATAAAGAGCTTCCCAACTGTTTGGATCTGCTCTTCTTTCCTAATGGGCTGCAACTTGTTTACTAATGCTTGAAAGCATGTACACATCAAATAAATCTCTGGTATTTGGGCCATAGTGTACCAGCATTATGCAAAGGGAAGATTAACCACACTCAATATTAAGCTACGATCCACTTCACTTTTGATTCCTTGCCATAGTAAATCAACCAAACCATCAAAGAACAGAATTAGTGGAAGGGTTCCTCAGACAGTAGATTTATTTCCATGTTTATTTGTGTTATTGTTAAGAAAAGGGAAATCAGCAGAGCAAATCTGCCTGGGGCTCAGGGCATTACAAATTAATCAAAAGACATGAAGTGAGCTTTTGGGTGTGGAAAACCAGCACCAGATGCAAATGCTACATAGCTGCATCATATGGTGTGTACGGTGTTGCTGCAACAGCTGAAAGGCAACATGCCTGCTTTGACTGCTGCTGCTCTTAATAGATAGTCTTTAGCAAGCAGTATATTGGCAAATCTGACACAGAGTGAATTTGCAACATTGACTCAAAAGACTTTCCTAACATGAAGCATCTTTAACGCGTATCATTTTAGCTCTTTCCTGTTTTTACTCTGCTCTCTTTCAGTGAAAAGGTCAAGAAAAGCAGTAGCTCAGTGGCTGAATTTTTCTGAAGTGCTTTACAGCAGGGAAAGTGGGGAAACCTCTTAAAGTGGTGTCTTATTCAGTAAGTTAAGCCTTTTTTTCTTCAGTTAATTAATTAATTTTTCTTTCATTTTTTAAATCTTATGTATCAGAATAATTATAGTCACTTATAAGGTATCCCCAGGCAGGTGTGAAACTCCTCATCCCCACCTTGGCTTTCCCCCTCCCCCAGAAGTAGTCTTTGCCACACGAAACCTGTTAGCCCGCTTTGGCAGATATGGAAGTACGCAGCTGACTCAAGCACTACCGTAACATGGCTGTCCCTCTGCCCCCGCTGGGGCTGGCTGCTGCACTCATGTTCTGAGATCTGCACTGCGGAGTGTGCGCCTCTTTCTTTGGCACTTGCCCTGCGTGTGTGTGTGTGTGTGCACCCACACACTTCAACAATGCCCCTTTGTTTTTGCACTCAGAAAGCCACCAGCTGCATTAATGAGAGATTTTTCAGAGACCAAGAAGGGAACTTTTTGGGTTTTCCCCTACAGCAGTAGGATAGGTATATTTGATATTGCTATCAGTATAAGGAATAAAAGAGAGAGGACTGTATCAATTTCTTTACAATAACAGATATGGAGGCACTCAGGAAGATTTTCTTTAATGTAAGTAGAGGTTCAGTTACTGCTGCTGCCTTACATTGATTCCAGTAGAAGGTCAGAGCTGTAAAAAGTTAAGTGTTGAATATTCAAATTTAATTTGTAGCATCAATTTAGGATGGCTTATAAGTTTAACTAGCCTTACGGGTGCTAAGTACTTCCACCTGAGGCCAGAAGGACTTTCAGCTGGTCAGCAGTTCTTGTGATTTGGCCTGATACTACTTACTATCGTTTTCTTGCACACCTGATATTTCTGCATTTTTTGCAGGTATGAGTTTCTTTGCTCACATCCTTTTATGCCTCATTTGCTAACTCTTCTGTTCTGGAAAATTGGCAGGATGACAGCAAGCAACTCCCTCATCCTTTTGTGTTAGGACTAATCCTCAGGGTTCTTTCTGATGTGTCTCCAGAAATATGTATTCAGCTTAGGCTGAATGCTGATTTGATTTGTAATACTAAAATGTGAACAGTGTAGATCACTTTCTGTCTCTTAAAAAAAAAATCCTGGTTGAGGTGTATATGAACAGTTCCAGAGTTTTAAACTCAGTCACATAAAATATGTTTCTAAAATACAGATATACTTTGGCACATGGCAAAATACTTTGCTGGATTGGTATGTTTGTCTTTGTTTTGTAAACTTTGGAACTTTGCAAATAACAATTAGATGACCTATCACTTAACAGGTATGGTATTTTAGTGCTCTGAATTGTGCTTTGGCATGATAGACAGATTTTTATTTGATTTCAGATTATATGGCTTGTTTTTACTTTTTTTTGCCTAACATATGATTTAATTAAAGTTTTGTTGCAGTGATTGACAGTTGCTTTATATGATACCTGTTTATAGACATTTATTCATTACTTTTTCAGTGTACTGATATTTGTCAGAAGAGAATGGTGTTATTTCTTTTGTCAATGATAATGAGGCTATAAATTACTGTAATTTTGGGATACATTTCTGGTATGAGCAAACAGTATTCCCTTGGTGAGTTTTCTGCTGTGGAAACTAGGTTATGCATAATATATTTTAGAAAAGACCTGTATTCCTCTGAAAATGAATGGCATTGTGTAACTCCTAGAAACAGAGAAGAATCTAAATGTATGTATATTCTTATTCAAAGTGTGGCAGCATCTGCAGTGTTGTTCCTCCTTGTCCACACGGGGGACTGGAAATGATTGGTTGTGGGTTCTGCTTGTGATTTTATTTATTTATTTTTTTAACCTCTCTTTTGTAGGACATGGGGTGAAGGGTTCAGCTGGAGCATCTCAGTGCAGTCACCTGCCAGGTTCTTCCCAGAGCCACCCTGTGCCTGCCACTGGTGCAGCTGTGTTAGATTTCAAGGTGAAGATACCCACAGTCACCAAAGATCAAAACGATAGTCACACAGATGTGGGGCTTTGTATTTTACTGACAAGTACAAATGGATTTTGCAACATTACAACTCGAGTAAGCTGTGGGAGTAGGGAGGATATGATGTATTCTTCCCTGCTAAAATCATAGTGTTAACATTCTTGGCACCATCACTGAACTCCACAGTAACTTGTGGTGTACATTTTAAAAACACACCAAACAGCACACACTGTTTAATTCGGTGTTCTGTTACGCAACAGAGTGCGATTGCCTCAGTGAAGCACATCTGCATTGCGAGAGTAAACTCTCCTGGGAAGCAAGAGCATCTTCCACAGAAGTAGGAGTGAGGCGTGGGCTGGGCATTGCTATTTTGGCAAGCAGAGGGAGCCAGCGTTGGAAAGCTGCCTCACCTTTCACTTTCCATGGAACTTACCCTTTCTCCCTGTTTCAGGCACCAGCCACTGCCACTTGCTTCTCCTAGTGGTGGCACGGGGCTGGGGATATTTTCAATGGTTGATTAAAGCATTTATCAGGGTTTTGAGAACCATGGTCTTCGCTGTCTGGTTTGTTTGTGATCTCTGAGCAGAATAGGCTGTTAGGGAGCAGTAAAGAATGCAATTTGAAAAAACATCTGGAAGAGCTAAGAAAATGTTTTGGTTTTACTAAAAAAGCCAAACTAAACCACACCTGTGTGATAGTATCTTCTTTAACAGTGAAGATGGCAGCAGTTGATGGAAGGCACAAAATGCCTGTAATTTTTATATTGTGTTTCAGTTTACTTCTTCCAAGTCTCTCTTTTGCTGAAAGCAAAGTGAGGCTCCTGCTGTCTCAGTTCTGCTGAAGTTCTTCCTGTCATCCTAAGGGTTGGTTACCAACCCTCCTTTTCCTCTTATCAGCATGCATTACCTTTTTATGGCGGTGCTTAGCAAAGACTTTCCAACAGTGCCTATGACAGTGTAATTGGACCCCTCTGTCTGACAGAAATTACTCCCTCTTTGATGGGGGGCTCTGGCTGCTTTCTAACACAGCTTTCTTTGAGGCAGGCTGGGTGTCTAGTTAGCTGGTCTGTAATGTGGGTGCACAGCATTTCACCAGGCACTAGTCAAAGTAGTTATTCATGGTTTGCTGTAAACTTCAAGACTGGAGTGAGTGAGATTCCTCAGGGTCTGTCCTGGCTTTGGTAATACTCACTGTTTTCATTATTGAAATGATTGATGGAGCAGAGAGAGCAGTTGTTAAATTTACGTAGGATGAGAAGTGTTAAGGGGGGCTGCAGGCTCCTTGGAAGGTAGGATTAAAGTTTTGAGCTGCCCTGGCTAACTGGAGGAATAGTTTGGGAAAAACCCCTGAAAAGCAGCCAGGATACAAACATAGAAGTGCTATAGAGAGATAGAAATATCCAGTTGCATGAGACAGAATGGGGCTGACTCAGTAATGGTTCTACAGAAGAAGGTCTGTGAGCTGGTATTGGGCTGTGTTGGAGTTGCAGTTTGGCCTGGTTTGGTTGAATAGGGTGGTAAAAAAATCACAGCTGGTTCCCAGACCACCAGAGAAAACCAGTCTGTGACATGTCCTTCTCTCCTCTCCCCTGGGACCTGGGCTGCCTGTGCTCTGCTGAGTGGGCAGCTTTTCTTTTGATCCTGTGCCCGCTTCGGTTCTGACCCTGAAGCTGGTGACCATGCCTGCAGGGAAGCGTCCCAGCTCAAATCCTCCCAGGCTGTGTGCACAGGACAGCGTATCTGAGAGGGAAAGGGATTGCAGACCTGAGACTGTAGGTGTCATACAGTCAAACAAGGAACAAGGGTTCCTTAAAAAAGCACTGTTTTAGGGTGTGTAAAGAAAAGGCACAAGTAACTCACCCACTCCATTCAGTCTTTGAAATGGCTTAATATCTAGTTTGGGGCACAGCACAGTCAAGAGCCAGCTGGATGGTGTCCAGGGAGAAGGCAGGAAAAATGATGAAAGATTTGGAAAACATGACCTGGGAAAGAAGATGAAAGAATGGGGATTGTTTAGTCTACAGGGGACAAGGCCAGTAACAGACATGATAGTAGTGTTCAAGTATGTGGAAGGTTCCTGCAGGGAGGAGGGGAATAAACTGTATTGCCTGACTGCTTGGGGTTAGGACTAAAAGAAACAGGCTCAATATGAAGATGGCAAGACTTAGGTAAACATTTAAGAAGGCTTTGAAATTATAAGGGTATTTTGGTGCTGCAGTTATTTGCCTTTGAGAAAGCTGTGGAAGCATCATCACTGGAGGTTTTTATAAAATAGACAAACCTCCTACAGGAATATTTTGGGCATTGCTTTGGGAAAGGAGGTGGAATACATGCTTCTGAAAGTCGTTTCCCAGGAAATAATGAAGAAATTTTTTTTTTTTTTATTCTCTGAACTTAGGTAATCTAATAACCTAGCAAATAACTCAAGAGATAGTGGCAATTCATTATTGCAACACACCAGTGGTAAATAGACAGCTGATTTATGCACAAAACCCAATGATGATGATACCCTTCTGCTCTCTGTTCTAGTTAAAAAAAATCTGAGTAAGCTAATTTTACTGGAGCGTTTCAAAAGGCTGTTCCTGTAAATATCTTACTCTCTACAGAAATAGAGGAAGTGATGTTGGTTGGCTTTGCTTATTGAAATATTGTGCAAACACTATCAGCACCTGCTATTGATTGTACATAGCATGGCCATAGTAAAGTCAGCAGTACTCTCTGAGGCATGGGAGTTTTACACTGGAGCATGATGTTGTGTTTTCAATCTTGATGTTTGTGCACTTGTGTGCTTCTTTTATGTGGAGTAGGGAGCAGGCTGAGAAGAACTAAGCTTTAACTACTTCATTGCTATCTATATATGAGTTACTCTCCCTTGTCTTGTTACATTAAGTGCCTTGAGAAATGGCTTGTGATATCCCCATGGATACTTTCCTCCTTTTTTTCCTCACTGGAGGATCACTTCTATGACTTGAAAGTTTCTGCAGGTCCCCTGAAGTCTTTCAACTCTGTTTCTGCTATAGAACAAAAATGTACTTTTCTTTTTGAAACACAGCTTGCCCTGTTCTTGTTGCTATGCATGACAGGGAAGAGGAGGTCTCGTGCGGTGCTATAATCCATGAGAACAAGCTGGGTGATGGAGTTGTTACAGGACATCCTTGGGAGAGTTCCCCGAATGGTGAGGGCCGGTTTGTGTCCAGATGAAAGCAGCCAGGCTCCTTGTGTCCTGCTCAGCGCAGCCTCTGGCTTGATAGCCCTGAGGGATGTTTTGTCACCCTCATCCTGGGCCTAGGAGCACTGGCAGAGGATGGTGCAGAGTCACCATGTGCCCAGCATGGATTTAGCAAGGCTTATCGTAATCCTGGCAGTATCCACACTTACCCCGAGCAGTCAGACATCACCGCTCGTTCGTGTCCCTGGCCCTGCAGCTCTGGCCTAGCACTGCTGTGCGTACGCCAAGAGAACCTGCTGCTGAGCCACTCCTGGTGCTCCTGCACCTGGAAGGCCTGCCCTGAGCACTCAAGAATTGCTGCTCATTACCTCTTTGCAAAAGCTGCTTCTTCCTAGTCTGCTGCTATGCAGGTCTGTGTCCTGATTGAGTATGAGAACAAAATGAGGACACGTATTCACATGTGCACATATGTGCATGTATTTTAGTTTCTTGCCTTTTTAAAATATGGAGTAGTCATTTGCACTTGTCTTTGTCCCAGTGTATCTGCTTTGCATCAGAAAACTAATGTTCTTCATGATCTTGAGTGTCCCATCTCATAAGAAATAAATCAGCAATGCTCTTCCTGTGAAGGTTCTTCAGGGGATTTAAATTGCTGATTTCAATTGTGACTAAAATTAGCAATCAGGAGAACTTTACAGAAATCATCAGCTTCTAAATCTTGCTTTGCATTTACTCTTTTTAGTTATAGTCCTTAAACAAGAGAATGCTTTCAGTACTTGAAATAATTTCATATATCTTTTTTAAACTTGTACTACACTGTATTTCTACAGATGTTCTACCAGTAATCTGCTCCAACATAGATTTCTGTGGGCCTCTAATTTTTCTATTTTTTTTTTAATCAGTGGTGTGCTTTCTGTTCACTGTTTACTAGATTAGATTTTTGCATGCAACTTGTATCAGGCTATATTCACATTAAAATAAATGTTCAGCAAAAATGCCCAAAAAGGAGATTCTGAAACATTTCTGTCACACAAGTAAATGCTTCCTTAAAATAGGAGCTGAAAAATTGGAGGGGAGAAGAGAAAAAAATTCAACTTGTTTTGCACTAAAATTAAATAATTTTTAAAAGGAACAGTTATTGTAGTTATTAAGTCAAATTTGGTTTTTTGGGCACAGTATCTTAGATAAGAATTTTGGGAATCATAGATCTTGAACTCTTGCATATCACTACTGTTAAGAAATTATTTTAACTCCTATTTTCTTACATCTACAACTTCCAGTTTCTTTCTTTTGTTTGAGCCAGCTATATAACTCAGCCTGCTAAATGTACTGACATGACAGATACCATCTCTGGCCTGGCAGAAGACTGTGCTGCTGCAAGCTGCTGCAGGCTGTCTGGCAGTCCTGGTTTAAGAAGTGTAGTCAGTAACTGATAGTTGTGTGGAGGTTTGATTTTCTTTGTGACTTCAGCAGGAAACACAACCTTCTCTAAATGTTGCTCAAACAACAACCCTGAATTCTAATAGTTTCAATAGATACAACATTTGAATGTAATATGCATTGTCATAACCTAATTTAGAATATGTCTTAATTTACATACATAAATGCATGAGAAAGAAATCACTTACATATATATTAGCCTGTATGCAGAAGGTGGTGACCCATCTCCACTGTGCCCAGAGGGAGAGAAGAGGGATTGTGTAGCAGACTGAGGAGAGGAACGGAGCTTGAGGCTTTGCTGTTGTGTTCCCAGTCATATTCTTGGATCTTGCAAAAGTGACTCTGTCTTTCAGATTCATCCAGCTGTAAATGAGGAACTGAGACTGAGGACTGTTGAGAGATTTTAGGAATAAAGTTAGTAACTTTGTTTTCTGATATGCTACATAATCTCTTCCAGGAAAAGGCAGTGATGGCTGTTGGTCCCATGGGGGGCAGTGAGCTCAAGGCACATATGGATCAAGCGTGATAACACTGACCACTTGTGGAGTCTGGCAGTTTTCTTCTCAGAGAGCTTTTCAAACACGAACTGGAAGTAAAGAAACTGGAAAAACTAATTTTCTTTCTCTAGTGTGTATAGGAAAGTCAGTTCTTGGAAACTGGGGAAGGAATCAATGGTGTGGTGCTGAGATAAATCTGAAGAGATGGGCATGGGTGGAGGATTGGGTGATCGCCTCTCTTTCATCTCCCTTAGCTATGACTTTGGCTGTGCACTCATCCCGGCATTGCTCCTGGTCAGAGTTCACACGTGGGAAGAAGTTGCTGCTCCTGGCATGTATTGTGCTGGTTAACTCTTAGCATCATAAGCTCTGTACTCCCTGACCTGTACCTTTCCCTTCTCCTCTCCTAGCTTGATGCCCATCCTCAGCTGCCTCTGATGCACGGTGTCACCCTTGCCTAACTGTGTCTTGAAGCTCGGCTTAGAGGGATGAGTGCATCTGATGGGCCCTTTTGAAACGCGATGCTCAGAAGTGTGTATATTGCCAGGGGCTGTGGCTGGGAGATGAACCTTTTTACAGAACTATCAGTCATGGTTTGTCATCTGTTTGTCACTGTTTAGCAGTTTCTGCACTGGGGGCCTGAGAGCCCTGTGGTGGGAGTTACGTAGGTGCAGCAGTGTCTCCAGGCTGAGGACAAGGGAGTCCTCACTGAGCCTGCATCTGAGTTCTGATCACAGTTTGTCACTAATTGTGATCAGGTTAGTTGACACTGTATGTCCACATGCAAATTGCACACTGATTTCAGGAATCATCTGCAGAATAAATAGAAGCACTTGCATCATGAGTTCAAAGAAAATCAGTAAGTGTGAAACCCAGCAGTAAAATGAGCATGAGGGGTGTTTCTGCATGGCCAAGACCCTTCAAGGGGTAATGGAAAGATTAGACTGGGGAAGAATTGTGCATCAGTTTCCATGAATCCTGTGCATTTATCTTTTGGGCGCTTTTTTTGGTGGTTTTGGTTTTTGGGTTTTTTTGTTGTTTTTTTTTTAACAGCTTGCCATTGGATGCTATAATCAGGAGTATGTTTGTTTGTAGACTTACAAGGGGAAGGCCAACACAACAATTTGTGGTTGCAGACTGATTCACTGGCTGCTACAGCCTGCGAATGGTGGGCAGAGCAGGGTGGATTCCAGGAGCACAGACACTTAACTGCAGGCTGCTAAGGGGGACCTTCTGTGAGTGAGTAGCAAAAGGAGTTCCATGGCATGCAGGCCAGAAAATACCAAGTAATGAATCTTCTAAGGTAAGATTTAAACTGACAGGAAATGAAAACTAACTTTACGGGTTTTCATACAGGCTGACCACCCTCCCCCTTCACTAATGCTCCTGATGACTGCAGGGGAGCAGTTCCTCTAACTAGTTCTTGGAATACACACACTTGGGTTAGAAAACTGCATGACCAAAGTGCAGAGCCAAGCTCTGCTGTCAGTGGGGCTGCAATGAGCCTTGGCTCTCAGTCCAGCTTAATTTTAGACAAGCCCTTGCTGTCGTTATCTCCATAAAACTGCATTTGAAAGCAAGGACGTGTGTAAAGAAGGAAAGTACAACACTTTCCTGTCTCTCTCTCTGCCTGTAATCTGTTGCAACAGATCTGTTGCTGTGCAGAGTGTGTTAGGCTCAGCAACTGCTCTTCCTTGGCATACCTGCCAAATTTTGAAATCTATAAATAAGGGTATTTGGAGCAGGGGGAATAGACACACCTTCTAACTCCATTGAAATGCTTGGACATAACATGCTTATTTTGGCAGGACAGATTGGGAAAAACAATCTCTCTCTATATATACATGTATTGCTAAAATATAGGGACTATCCCAAATAAAACAGCTGGTGTGTCTATGTGGCTAAAGCAGATTTCCTTAGATTTATGCTAGCCATGCTATGAGCTGCACTAAAAGAAAATTAAACAAGTCATGTTTCATCCCTTTCAGCTGCAGACCTTTGCCAAAGTTTGTTTCTTAGAAATTAGATGAACCTGATGAAGCAGGATCTTGTGTCTAAAAATAGAGCATTTTACTTTCCATCTTGCCCCTTACAGGCGGGGTATAATTTTACTTCATCCAAGAAGTGAGATGAAAGGTGATTTGAGCTTTGCCTTATGCCTCTATCCTCTTTTGAGCTTGTGACAGAGGACCTTCGTCTTCCCTGACCAGGTTCAGAAGTGGAGGGACACTGACAGTGAGGAACCACCGTTGCAGGTTGTTTATGTGGTCAGGGCAGCATTTGCATTTTGCAGGTAATGTGGCCTTGCATATGACTATATGGCTTCTGCCTCAAGAACGTAGGGCTAAATGTTCTGCTCTTGCAGCAAAACAGGGTTTGCAACCCTGAACATAAAAGATGGAGCTTTAAACCTGAGTTTTGCAAAGCCACCTGAGCTTCAGGTCCACTGGAGTGTAGCTCTGTAAATAGCCCCTGCTGCCCTTTCGGCTTCTCGAGACATGTACGAGCTGTCCAGCTGCAGCTGCCTCCGGGCTCTGCAGGTGCATGCAGGGGAGCCAGAACGGGGCCGGGGGGCATACTGCAGCCGCCTGCCCTCGGCACCCACCAGGAAGGCCAAGTCTGATAAGCAGGAACGGAAAAGCTGGCTGTCGGCCAGGTTGAATGCCATGATCCCAGCGACAGCTTCCTTCCTCTCTTCTCTTCCTCCCCACCCCACTGCCTGAGTGGTTTGGAGGGTGGTGTCCCAGGCACTCGTAAGGGTGTGTGAGTGTTGGGGCGGTGCTGTTGCTTTGCTTTCTGTGCTTTTTTTTGCATGTGGATCTGTCTGCAGCTGTTTGCCTGCTGCTTTTCTAACCATGCGTGGCGTTCTTTGATTCACAGGATCGCAAGTGTACGAGCCAGCGTGTGGCAGCTTGGCACGACCGTTTCATTAGAGCAAAGAAGGCCTGTGTCCTGCAGGGTGGTTTTAGTAAAGACATGTCCCATCTGCTGCTTCTTATCACCCTTTTTATCTGTGCTGCTGACTCATGCAGTGTGGTCTGCTTAGCTCTCCATTGCAGTCACGTCACACTTTGAGTTACCTTTACTATGACTCATGTTTGCTTTTTTACTTGGCAAGTGTTAAGCTAAAAACAACCTAGTCTTGTCCCTCTCTTGTGTGTTGCGTCCTTTTCCTACCCTTTACCTCCAAGTCTCGTCGCTCTGTGATGATCTTCTCTTTTCCCTCAAGTAAAATATTTGTACCTAATTTTTAAGCTATGTAATTTTGTCTTTCATAGCATCTCTGCACTATGCACCTCAGGCTAGTGAGATTGCCAGTCTGTGCTAAAATATGATAGTTCCTCTAAGCTGCCGTCACAGATATGTTTGGTGGAGAATATTTTTTGTTTCCTCTGTTTAAAGAAAAAGAGTGTTTATTGATGTTTTGGTGGGAAATTTTGCACTGGGACAATGTGTGCATCTTTGTATTTTGCTATGTAGTGTATGCACACAGATCCGAAACCCCTTGACTTCAAATTTTGTGTGCACTTTCAAGCCTGTGTGTTAAGCTAATGAGACCATAGCTTGAAACAACTTGTGCTGAGGTTTCCCTTGCTTGCTTTTGGCCTATACTTTCAGAGCCAGCTTGCAGACTGAGGTATGCATCCTGTGTGGGCATTGGTAACTCAATTTCACCAAGCTTGAAATCCCCACTTAAAGTACTAGTGCATTGTTTCCAGGCTAAACAGAACGACTGAGTAGTGCTACTGAAGGCTTGATATATCCTTGCTTCAGTTGAGGGGAATTTTGCCAGTGATTTCTTTGTGGACAGATTTCTGTGCATTTGGCCCTTTTCAGTGCTGAGATCCCTGAATCTTTTTCAAAGGAGAGCCTGGTCCATGTTTCACTGAGGACAGATGATTGGCAGAGGTTGCTGTACAGTTTAACTGATGCTGAGTTCTGTATCTTACTGTCCTGAGTCCTTGGTCATGCCAAACTTCTGCCAAAACTGGCAGTCTGGTTGAGGTCTGCCCTGAATACACCTTGAAGAGTTGTGCTTTTATAATGCTGTGGAGATAACTACTTGGATACCATAAAAATTGGCCTAGAAATGAAGGCGAGAAATGCTTGGAAGATGTTTTAGAACAGGAAGGGAGGGTAATGCAAGACTTTTTATTTAAAAGAAAAAAAGTTGTCCTCATATTCTTCTAGCAAACACGAGGCAGGTTTAGATTGCTGTGCCAGATTTTCTTTTCTAGGAACAAAGTTAGACTTCTTTTTGCATCAGAGTGCATGCAACAGATGAGAACACACGTCTGTCTCTTTTTAGATTTGTGTGTAGAACGCTTTTCAGTGTTAAACAGGTAACACTTGTTTTAGACCAAGCTGCTTAAAACTTGCAAAGGCTAAGTCATTTGTCTGTGCCTGTGGACATAGTCTTTGAAGCAGCACCACCCAATCAGGCAGAATCTCTAGTCCCTTTTCAGCCTTTTCACCCTTTTCAGAGGTGGAGACAAGTCCTTTCCATACCCAATCTGCAGGGTTAAAGACTTGGTAGCTCTGTCCTGTGGAAGGCACCAGACCATGTTTCAACATTTCCTTCATGGTTTGTGTGCTAAACAATGCCTTGGATAGAGTGGGGCCTTTGCTGCTAGCAGTTTAGCTTGAAAATACCAGGGGATATGTGGTAAGTGCAGGAGGTTTACCTTTCCAAGACTGGGGGATGGCCAGCTTCTGTCTCTGGGCAGGTATGTCATGTCCTCTCTGGTTCCCATCTCTCGTTCCTGTTTAGCTTGAAAACTTAATGATTCTGTGAATTTGCTGTTGCTGGGTGTCCCTGGCAGTGTGCTGCCAAGCTTTGTTGGTCCCTGGTGTAAATAAACAGGGCTAATGATGATCACAAGCAAAAATATTCCATTGTTTCTGAGAAGCATCTCGTTCTCTTGTAAGCCGAAACTAATACACTCCATAACTCCAAACCACGAATGTAGGGTCCTCCTGCTCAGCATGTGGCATCTGACTAGAAGACAGGCATTGCTCACTGGAGTCCTTGACCCTTGGAGATTTTGCTTTTCCAAGCCCATGACCACAGATTATATATATACATGGTGCTGTCCCTGACTTGCTGCTAATGGTGCTGAGGTATGTCATGGGCACACGATGTGGAGCAAAGGAGATCAGGGCTTATGGACAGGGTTCTTGTGCCTCACAGACATAGGATGTACCCTTGAGAAGATGGTGGCATGTAGAAAGGTCTCTATTTTCTGTTTTCCCTCGTGTTGTGAGGGGGGAAGTGTGGGTCTGCAGGTGGCTGGTGCTGAGCCCTCGTGCTCACTACTGCAGGGAGGCTCTCCCTCAGCAGGAGCAAGGCAGTGCTTCCTGCCTCAGGACACAGGCTTAGGTTCGCTTTGCGGCTCATTTTACCCATGTGCAAAATAGATGTGTAATGATACCTGCCTTTGATGTGGAATTCAGTCTTAATTAATTAATTAATTGATGTTCCCTAAATGCCGTGAGATCTGAGAATCACTGTATATGCTTCAGAGCAGCAACAACATTTGGTGGTTGGAGAACCATCTTTGCTCTCATGATGAGGTTTCCCAAAAGGAGAGACGACAGTCCCTCCTTCCCCAGCTCCTCTCCCATTTTTTTTGGATGAAATGATACTGTGCTGCGCATTAATTGTATGGCTTGCTCCCTCTGACTTCTGCCTAAATAAATAAATAAATAAACTGATGTGCTTAATGCAGTCAGCACGTAGGGTGCTTGCCAAAGAATTTCACAAAGCAGCAGAGCTGGGTTGCCAAATGTCATGTCTTTTATATAAAGCATTCTTCAGGAAGCAAAGTTGCACAGGGAAAAAAAAAAGAAGAAAATGTTATAAAAACTCTTACTGCTGTAAGAAACATTGTCTTCCCCCACAGGGATAATGTCTGGGCCATGTCATGGTGGGATCAAGGGATCCTATTTTTATTTCCTCTCAAAGGCCCCTCTCTCATTTCTTTTCTGCGCTCCCCCTCCCAAAGAGTAGCTCTTTACTGTGCTGGCTGGGGGAAGTGGATTTCAATTAGCATTCAAAAGCAGGGTTATGGGATGGTCAGCTTATATGTGGATTTTGCCAGTGGATTTTGGGTGGAGGAAAAGTTGTTTAAACAGTGTCACTGTCAGAATATTTATTAGTATAATATGATTAATGATTGAAGAAAGCCAATGGAAATTTTTTTTACATAAAAAAAGCATGGAGCGTGGGGGAGGTAACAAAAACAAAAAAAAAGTGGGAGCGTGGGGGAGGTAACAAAACTTCAACATCAAAACATAAGGCTGTATGTTGTAAATGCATGCAGATCTGTTTTTACTGAGAAAGCTTATATGTACTATTGATATGTTTAGTTGTGTCTGTGTTTAGGAGTGCATTGTGTCACCTCAGTGAGCGTGAGCTGCAGTGATTTGACCCTGGGTTTTCCCTGACAGGCGGAGTTTGCCATGGGATCTGTTACAAGAGGGATCAAATCCCTCTTGTAGTGCAACCCACAACTTGCTGTGGGCTTGTGGGAGCCAAAGGTACCCTGGGGTGAGGCAGCACCTGCCATGTTTTTCCAGGGGCAAAGGATGCCAGAGGGTGTGTGGGTGTGAGTGGGCAACAAGCTGGATTGGGCATTTTGGGGTCAACGTTTTGTCCCGTGGGCTGGGCATTGATGTCCTGGGTAGCTGGGCTGAGCAGGGAGCAGGGCCCTGTAGGGTCCCTGACAGCAACTGGCTGCTGCTGCTCAGCTCACCTGGCTGCTTTTTGGTAAAGATGTGAGAGGATGAGTTTTGGAAATCATTCTGTGTAGGCTCGTAGCATCACTTCTGCTTATTTGTGTACTCCCAGTTCCCACCTCTGGGTGGTTCTTACAACTCCAGAGGCCAGTATTTTTTCCTCTAATTTAAAGCTTTGTTTTGGCAACGTGTTGTCTGTGTCTGCAGGCCCTCCGGTGCTCTGTGTTGTGCACTCACTGGTTGACTTTTTAAGCCTGGTGTGGATTTGCAATGTAAATGTGGTCCATTGAATTGGTATCAATAACAGAGAGTTGGAGCTGTACTGAAGTTTACAAAACAGGGTTGAAATTGATTTTCTGAACTTCAGCCCTCTACAGTGTTTTATCTCACAGGAGTATTTAATCTGGTAGCATAATGTGTGATCATTTAGGCAGTAGTGCAGCCTCGCAACTCAATTCTCCCATGCTGTAGCTGCAAATGACTGAATGCAAATTTAAACTATATATACTACTGTTTCCTTCCGTATCTGTCACAACTCCTTTGAACTTCCATCAGGGTTACTACGTGGCACTGCAGAATAATTAACACAGTATGCATTAGCAGTATGTTCATTTGTCCTATATTTTGTCAGGAACAAATCAGCACTGATAATCGGATAGGGAACACGAGGTTCTGCTTTTGGATTCTTAATGCCTGTACTGCAATAATGCAATAAGTCAATGGTAATGAGTCTTTTTCAGTAAGTAGAGTTAAATAATTTTAAAATGTTGTGAAAAAAACCTTCAATCCTCCTTCTCCTTCCTTTTTCCAGGAGGAAAATTGAAATTCTGTATGATGAAAAATCCACATCTCTGCATGTGGTGTCAGTAGGGAAGTCCTCACCACACAGCTAATTGTGACAAGTGCTGGTGTTTCTTCTGAGATGTACTGTGTCAGAAACAGGGACTCTTTCAATTGTACTTCTTCTTTCTTCTTGTAATTACACAGTTCCGCAGTCCTGCTTCTCTCCCTGGGTTGCAAGCACTGAAATTTTCACTGCTTCTGAGTCGTCAGCCATGTGTCTTGTGTTGTGTGTTGATCTAACAATGAGGGAAAAAAGACCAATTAATAGGCTAGTGCTCAGATTTTACAAATTTTTTACAAAAGCCTTGAAATTTAGAGTGCAAGTGTTGTAACATAATTCCCAGATAGGAAAAAAAGCATTCTGAACAACAGTTATTGTATGTGTTTGCATGACTAGTGCAGTAAGAATGTGAATTAATACAATATGTATTATATAGGCATAATTTTAGATTAATTTCTGAATTATTAAGTTATATAGTCCTCAGAATACATGAAAGTGAAAATTGTATTTGCATGAAGAAAGAGAATATGATAGGTAACCCTTCTATTTATACTTAAGCACAGATGGAGTATGGTGATGAGAATGGGAAGAGCCTGCATTGGTTGGAGTTATACTGACCTAAGTTTGCCACGTGCCCTTCCCTCTCACGTTCCCTCCAGGTTTTTTCACATTCTTTCTTTTTCATCGGGGAATTATTTATCTTCTCTCTGTTTTGTTTACATTGTCAATATAGCAGTGTTTGTTCAGAAGAGGTATTTGATTTTACAGCTGACATTTATTTACAGGATCACCCTCTAGTCCCTGTGTTGGATTGCCATTCCTTGTGAGCAATATTTCACGAGCAACGTAACCTACTGTCTAAGAGATTCCATAGAAAACCATCTCTTTCTCTGAGTCCCCAGTAAAAGGCACGTGGAGGCATGCTTTGGGCATTATGTTAATACTTTTGTGGGAGCTTATATTGTTCTTTGAGACAAAATAAGCCTCCAAGATCACACCAGGTCAAAGGGTTTCTAGCAGTGTACTACTGTTGCTGAAGCCTGTAGCTCAGTTTGTGTGGATGATTTTTGAATGGTCGGGTTGTGGCAACATAATCCAGTGAAGATGTTTCTGCACATGCCAGGGGAGATTCTGTAATTCCATGATTCTGTTGATCTCTGAGAAGTTTACTGCTATTTTTCTCCCATGCAATGATCATCTTTGCATTTTCTCAGCAGTTACTCCTTTACTACTAGGAGCAGAGGGTACTGTGTCTTTGAATGTTTTGACACTCACTGCTTTAGTTCTTGACTCACGACTTACGTAAGTCTCTTGAGTAGGTTTCAGGTTGCTATTTAGAGGTGATGATATTCTTCTTGTGGAGAATGCAGGGAGGCAAGGAGCTTTAGACAGTTGTCTTGCTTTCCTTGTCCTTTTCTCATGATTTTTGGTATGTTTTTTGGTTTGTATGAATAGTCAGGGAAGACAAAAAGGGAGAAAATAGGTTATTGGAAAACATGTGTCCTTAAATGCAGATGTAGGCATGTAAATATTGATATGCAGATTTTAAATTTTGCTGGTTATCAGAGAGATTAAAAGAGAACAGAAAAATCAGTAGGCTTCTCTGGGTGAGTGGGCCCTTGAATATGAGACCATTGCTGTTAAGGTGCTCAAATATGAGTATAGAAAATATAAATTCAGGTATTCAGGTTTGAACAATTTACCATTATAGAAATGAGAAGTAGAAAGAGGATGAGTTGGAAGGTAAGGAACAAATAATACAGTGACTTATGGGGAAGCATCAGACATTCAAACCTGTTACTCTAAGGTTAAACATTTTCAGCTTTTAAAAATCAACTTTCTGCACCAATTTATTTGACTTTTTTTTCCATAATCTTCACATTTCCCCTCCTTTATTTTTTTTACAGCTCTCTAAGCTAGAAACCTAAGTGAAGCAGGGAGGGGAGAGAGAGCAAGAGACAGTGAGCATGACTTATGTGTCTCACATTATCAAGAACATGGTGGGAGGGGGTAAGATAAATCTGTGAATAATACCATGCAAAGAAGTTCAGAATGTGGAACCACTCCCAGACCATGAATGATCCTGTGAAATTTCATGCCTTGTTTGTGTAAGACGATCAGAAAGTTATTTTCTTCTTGTCTCTGAAATAAAGCTGGCACTGGACCTTCTTGAAATCTTGTGGGATTTGCTAAAAATCATGGGAATTGGTAGCAAAAGTCAGGGTGAATATAGCAGTTAACTCTAGATATATAGATGATTATTTTGGCGCTTGGTCTTCATACTTCTAACCTTACTTGCATTAAAATGCTTGTTGTTAGACTTGTAAAATGTCTTTAGAGTCTTCGTAAGATTTCTTGAAATTATCTGCAGGAGAAATATTAGGACCATGTTTTTAATGAAAATTTTTTAGATCCTTTACAGTGTATAAACTGCGTGTGTATGTATATATATATATTTCTTTTTTCATCAGAAGGATAAAACACTTCTCATCATGAGTATTTTGCTTTGCTCAGTAGTTTTCTTGTCAGATAGGAATGTGGATTTGAGATATACTGTGACTTTATCCTGAACTTTTATGCCTGTTGTGCACCTGTACAATACTTGTTTGATTTCTGAGTGACATGCTGTGTATGGTTGTAGGAGGACATATATTCAGCATTTTAAGGACACTGTAACATACAAACCTGAACTTCAGCATTTAGTTTCTTACTGTTTGCTGTGGTGGAGGCATTGCCCTGTGGTACTAGAATAACTTTCAATTTTTTGATAGTAGTAGTGATCTTTGCTTGCCTTGCTACAAATATGCTGAGTGGGCTTTTGAGGGATGAGATTTACTGCTTACTTTAGCAAGTTCTGCAAACAATATCTGACTTAATAATTTTGTTTTCTGCTTGTAATTACACATCTTTTCTTTGGTAATGCCTTCAGAACTTCTCAGTTCATTATAAACTCTCAGATCATAATTTTAGGAATAATGTGTATCCTGACTGGTCATAACGAGGCTGAAATTCCATCTTGGGCTTCTGGTGTCATCACAGAACCGGGATGAAATTACAGCTTTAATTTATGTACTATGGGGGATACATTATTTATTACTGTGCATTAGAAAATTATTAATCTCTGCTTGTGTTGCAAGGCTACCCTACTGCTCTGAGTCCCCAGGAAGTGCTGAGACATTGTAGAACTTCTTGTGTGGATTACATACAGTTTCACGAAGCTGCCAGAAAGATCATTGCATTATTCAAAAGCTGCTAGAGGTGATGAAAATTTAGGAAGCCACTGTGGGTTTTTTCCTAACCAGTAGAATTCCTACAAGGCTTTGGTTTGCTAAACCTGAGCATTTCCTTACTTGTAGTTGCTTTCTAGTGCTTTGTTTCACATAAAGCAGTGATCAGATAATTGGGTTGAAGAGCACTGTGTTTTGGGGACCCTCATTCATCAAAGCACTTTAACCATAGTCAAGCTCTATTGAAGATAATGGAAATGAATAATGTGCTTCATTGGTCTGCTGAATCTGTTCTTTAATTTCTACTTCTTTGGTTGTTCATAAAACCTATTTTCTTCTTTTTTCTCCACTTCACCAAATTGTGCGTGTGTATGTGTGCATGCATGTGTGTGTCCATGGATACATTGAACTGCAGTGGAGCAACATGAGCTAATGGAGAACTGTCATAAAATTAACTGATTTGTCCATATTCAATTTCAATGACTTTTAAAAAATGTTTTAATGCTCTTGTAGCATTCCATTTTTTATGAGCATTTCCAGTACTAGGAAAGTCAGTATGTATGTATAAAGATATGTAATTATTGGTACTGTGCAACTAGTTGTAATGTCCACAGCTACAGCTGTGATGAGTTTGAGTCACAGCATTCCTTCACAGCTAGTTTTCATTGGAGTTTAGCCTTTCTGCGCTAGCTGAGAATTTTTCTGGTTTTGTTTTCTAGCCTGTGGACATGTGTAAGACCTAGTACCAGCCACTACACCATACAGCTGTTACCAAGTAACATAACTAATCTGCCACTTCATAAAAAGAATTTGGTATCTGGGGGAGGTGATTGGAATTTTGCATTTGCAATGCTGCACCCGGGTTTGGAGGGGAAAAAAAAGTCAAAACAAACAAACAACAAAACCTAAATGCTCCCCTCCTCCCCCACCCCCCCAAGAAAAAACCCTCACCAAACCCAGCCCCCAGTGGTTTGTAGGAACTCTAATTAATAAGCCCTGGCAAATTGTCTTCAATGTACTCAGCACTATTAGATCTGAGAAAAAGAATTAGATATTTGTAAAAGATCAAACAGATACAAATACCTTAAGAAAAGAAGTCACTGATTTAAATTAAGTGAATGCTTTATACTAGTACAAAAGTATTATAAAAAATTAAATACTCCCACTTTCTAAGGTGGCATTTTTATCTTTTAAGGCTTTGATGACATGTATAAACCACTCAAGTTTCAGTCTTGTGGGTTATATTGTCACCAGAAGCTCTGACTAATGATACAGTAAAGTCTTACAAATGACAGGTGGGTATAGTATGACTCTAAATTACCTTTTTTTGATTGTTTTATTATTGTCATATGCTAAAAAAAAAAAAAGTTGCAGTGCCTACTGATTAATTGAACTTAGTGGAGAAGTGTTACCCTCGATTTAATTTGGGTGGCCATATTATAAATCACAGATGTGGAATCTAAAACCCAGTGACAAAGCTGATAATCCTTGAGGTGTAAGAATCTTGAAGCTGGTGTAGGGAAAGACGTGCGAAACATGCCAGCAGCTCTACCCCACGCAAAATTAAAATGATTGTCATTTTTGCAGGGAACACCATGGGAATCAGAATTAGAGACATCCACCCCTCTTCAGTTTGAAAGCTGAAGAGATGGCTGCAGTTTCTGTGCAGAGTTTCAGCCCGCTAGAGCTGTATAAATAGATCTCTGGTGCCGTGCAGATCTGTGCAGGACCAATCGCTCTTCCCTTCTACATCACAAGGAGATGCAGAGAGCAGTCCTCTGCAGCTACCTGTGTCATGCCCGTCATACTGATCACTGGCTGGGACTTTTTGAGGGTGGAAAGGCTTGCTCAGATTATGTTCTCTGCTCTGAAGGAGTAAGGAATGAAATTTATGTAGATTTAGGCTGATCTTTTACAGCGTCATTTTGGATTTTAAATGGGACATGGCATTTGTGCTAGCTTTCTGAATGAGTTGCAGCCTTGGGCGAATCCAGTATCATGTGAATCAACACAGTGTATCACATCAACAGAGAGGAAACCAGCTGTTTAGCATTGGGGGAGTTTTAATTGTGCTATGGTAGATACATGAGACTGGAAATAAATACAGCAGCATGAATTTTATACATACACTGTATAAATTTCTTACTTTCCTGCCTTCTAGTTAACTATAGATATTATTGCCGGTTTTGTGTAGGGAGGGGCTTTAAGTGTGATAGGAGAGGTGGAAAGGAGGACTAATGTAAAAGTTGAAGGGTAGATTTCTCAAGGGTCTTAAGCTACCTGTTAATCCTGGTTCATAGGGCACATTCTGTTGCGCTGTCACAGTCCAAAAGAGTTGGATCCTACTGCTGTGAGCCAAGGGTGACACCCTGGATGTACAGTTCTGCATGTTCTGAATCCTCACATGGACCATAAAAGCACAAAAGAAAGTTGGAGGAGAGAGAGAGAAGAAAGAATGACAGTACATTTTGACATAGGATTGAGGTCCACTTCTTGGCACAGATGTCCAGCTCCGGGAAATGAATCTTAAGGTAGAATAGTTACACATCTAGAAATCCAGTCACTCCTTCCTCTGCAAGTGATTCCCTCTCACCTTGCCTGCAGAGGCAGACTGGAAAGACATGGCTCTGATCACTCTGGTGAATGGGTTAGAGCCAGTCCAAGCTTTATTCTTCAGAGCGTGGGCTGTTTTATTGCCTGAGTTTTCGTTTAGGATCAATAAAGGTTGGGTAGTCTGGTTGTGCTGTGCTGGCACTCGGGGCTGGGTTGTGCCTGCCTTGGTGCACTGCGGGAGCTTGCCGAGTTGTATAATTGCACGTTTACTGTCATACCATGAATGACTGATGGCATAATTTGTATTTTCAAAATACATAAGCAGCTCAGCCTAATCAGGTGGTGTGGTAAATATTACCAGGAGATAAAAACAAAGTATTAGGGCAGAGAACAGAGTTACAGCCTTTTTTTAATGAGCTGCATATTGTTTGATCGTGTTTTTTTCATATACCTGAGCTTCTACATGCCAAATTCTAGTAATCACTGGCAGCTGCTTCACAGTCCTGGAGAAATAGTACTGTAAATACTGGAAAGAGTAAAAATGAGTGGATGTGTCAGTCTGCCTTTCAGACTCCTGTGACTAACAGGTGATTAGTACAAATAGCAGAAGGCCCCTTTTATCTTTCGTCTTGCTTCTGGAAATAAAAAGAAAGGGAAAGCTGGGGGACAGAGGGAACAAATTCAGCTCCTCCAGACAGTTAACAGTGGTACTGCTGACTGGCTTGGATTACAGTTCTGGCTGGGTGGGTGTTTAACTTGTAAATCTGAGTAGTTCTGCTCACTTCCTGGAACCCCTAAAGTTAAGCACATAAATGTTTTGGGACCTGAAAGAGCCTCTTTGGCTTATTCTGGAGAGTTTGCTGCAAAATCTTATGATGCAGGAAAACCCCCAAATCTGAAGTCTTTTCCTGCTTCTAATGAGTAGCTCATAATGTTGATGGGATGTGAAGTGGAGGGATTCCATGTGTATTTGTTTATGCATACCAATCTTCAGTGCTTCAAAAAGATGCAAAAATTGAAAATATCATATTTTTGTGTGCTGATCAGCTGCTGTTATTTTTCAAAGGCACAAATTTTAAATAGCAAATGCTAATTTAAGGAACTTTTTAACATATGTGGAAAGCACTCCTGAAAAAATACTGAAGTTAGAGTGAAGGATTTTTTTTTAATGAAACATTTTTCTCTAATACAAACATGTCAGTGCTTGGTGACAGTCACACTCACTGGAAGTTGGAAGAGCAGGGGGAAGAGTTTACTCTTTCACAATGAAGAACGGTTTGTTTCTAATAATAATGACAAGATGCTGGTAATAACTGTGAAAAGGCCTAGGAAAGTAGCGCATTCACAGGTGGATGAAATATTTCTGTAGAGTTTAGATGTCTTTCTGAAAATACTACACAGCAAATTTCTGAGCTTGGTGCTACTCACTTGCATGAAATGGAAGGTTATTTCCCACTGTGGGTGGGATTCTAACCTCAAATTATAAGCCCTGTCATATGATTATCATAAGCCTAAAGGAGCATAATTGTTCTTGCTGACTTTCAAAATCTCTTTAATTTTTTTTTGAGCCTTAAATTGATTAATCTAGTGTAGATTGCATTTATATATATACCTATATGTTGAGGCATATGCATTTTAGCATAAAATATGAGTCAGGGGACTAGTACAAGGAGGTGTGTTTGTAGCTTTTTAAACTTATTTTAAAGCAATTATGTAATGATCATTAGCTTTTTTTTTAGTAATATAGCAGCTACTGAAAGCAGGTTGTTGTCTATTTCAGCCCATTTGAAAGAAAGCTGAGCAGTTGGTTTCCTTGCAAATGTCGATTGTCCTGCAGAGACTGGCTGAAGGGTTACTTTCATTTTCTCCAGGACAGTGGTGACAGGAAGGTTATGTGGTGGTGTAGTTACTAGCTGTAGACACCAAAGAGAAACCCTAGGTGTAAAGTCAAGGAATTGCTGGAAAACACAGTGTAATGTTAAAACTGACACAGGCTGGTGCTCGAAAATGAAACTGTTGAGTGCTAGCTTTGTCATGACAAATATATGCAGGTTGAAAGCAGTTTTGTCCTAGGTATGAATAAATGCTGGAGAGATTAGACTGCACTGCAGCCCATATTAGTACATGTGCATGTATGTAAAGAAGTACAATATCCAAAATAAATTAGGCTGTAAATAATTTTTCTGGTTACAAACTCTGTTCACCAAAATTAGTAAGACATACGTAGCCATATGCAACACTGTGAATGTTCCATAAACTTAGCTTTGTTTCTAACAATATCTGTCTCATATTATGAATCATGTAAAGGAAAAATAGTTTATTTTGATTCTCCAGGGGAAAAACCCTTTTATTATCTCACCTCTCCTCAAAAAGCCCAGGCGTCTACTTGTCCTCTGTCACTTGAAGCAGATTTCAATCTGTTATCTCTACGTAAATCTATAGATACACTTTTCCTGTCTTGCATAGGAACAAAATGTTGTCCTACTTTCTGCAATTGGAATTTAGTAAATCACAAATAAGTTACAGTAGTAAACTGAATGTGTTAAAGAAATGGAACAGAGGACAGATTACAATTTAATTTCCCAGAAGATAGACCTAATATTGTTCATAAACAGAATGCAGTTCACAGTAAGTACAAGTAAAGCTGTGTTTCAAAACAGCATAAGTAAAATAAACCTCCCTGGGCAAGATGATGCTTTGTTACTGATGAATCTTACAGAACTGGCATTGCAGTTCTGAGTTTTAACATCAGATCCACTGGTTTACCTTTCTTGCCAATTCAACATAATTTTTCTCAGAGCAAGATGGGTATTTTAGTTTGCTTTCCTTGTGGAGTATACTATCTTCCTATCTCATTGAATCTCTGCAGTAAGGTTGGAGTCCACTGGTCAGCTCCAACTAAATTTAACAGGCAGGTTGAGCTCTGAGCAGTTTTGTGAAACAAGGAGTTGGGTATAGAACAACAACAGAAACGGGTGACCTTTCTGAAGGAAAGGCTCCTCTGTATTATCACAGATGTGAGAGTATGATGGGGCATGAGCCATTGCTCAGGGTTAGCTTTGCTCAGAGCATATATCTCACTGTGCATGGGGCCATGGAGAGGCAAAGCCACAGAGAACCAGCCTTTGTGGACTCCACTGCTTATGGGACTGGTCTTTTAAGGAGGGAGAATATCCCAAATCGTTTTACTTCTCCCATGCTTTATTGGTAAATGTAGGATTTTAAGTTTTCAGCTTTTCTCTACTCTAAACCAACAGCACTCATTTCATATGTTCTGCATGAGTCAAATGGAGGCTGGGACAGATGGACAAAGTGATGTGACCAGGGCTGTGTGACAGATGGAACACAGCACTGGTCTGTGCAGCGGAGCTGGGAGGTTAAAGCCTAAAACTACTTTTTCTGTCCTGTGCATAAAGTCAGCAGTGAATGCAGTTTAAACACACAGATCACTTATTAAAGGTCCCAAACTTTCTCAGACAGCTCTTGAAAATGCAGGGCAAGGAGTTAGGCCCAAAGCTGCACTGTTAAAAATTAACCATATTAGAAACCATGTCCCAGGCTGGTTTAATACATAGAAACAATTGCCTTTGCAGGAAACTAACACAGATCCACAATGCTTTGAAGGGAAAGGACAAACAGCATGGTAGCAAGTTGTGACAGGGCCCAGCTTCCCCTACTGACTTTGCCTTTTTCATTCATGAAAATGGACAGTGGTGGTGAAGTTGAGACTGTGCATTTTACAGACACTTCCTCTGTGCTTGGGCTTCCTGCTCGCAGTGAGCTCAAGAGTCGTCTCCTGCATGGAAGGCATGTGAAGGAAGAGAGAAGCTTTCAAGAAGGATTTGAGTACTAGGAGAGCATTTCACTTGGCCCCAGCCAGGTCCTCAGCATGGTGGCCAACGTTACTCTTGCTCACAAATTTGCTGTCAGGTCCAGAACTGTTTAACAAAAGTTGAACAGATGGATCAATGAGGTTTAGTTGGTTTCCTGTGCCTGGAACACAAGGAGGTTTCTATCACAAGGTATTTCTTAGCAACTTCCAGTGAAACTCTGGAGCGTTATGCTCTTGTTACTGCTAGGGACAAACAGCTGATGAGGAAAAGAAACAACAAGTGTGGGGGATAGTGTAGACAGGTGTCTTTTAGCCAGTGGCCTGAAAACCTCCATAGACTCAGGAGATACTTTTTAAAGGGTGGCAAAAAGTAAAGCTAGACATCATGTCATAGAATTCTTGGCCTTTCATGCACTGAAAAAAGATGTGATGACTGTCTTATTAATTGAATTAGTTATGATAAGTGTCAAGATTTTGAGGGTCTATTTAATGACATTTTCAAAGAGAACAGAAGATCCACTGTGAGGACAAACTACCAGAGGGCATTTAACATAAGCTCAGATGACAACCTTTTTAAAAAAGCACTGCTGCCTAAAATTTTCTGCTGGCAATTTTTAAAACTAATGCCAAAATTTTTATTATTATGCCTAATGTTTATTATTTTTCATAATGGGGTTTAATGGTGGAAAGGTAGTACTTTTTTTGGTCTTTTTATCCAGTTTGGTTTACTTTTTCCCTTCTATAATAATTCTTTACTATTTTGGTGCAAGATGAAGAGAAAATACTCAGTTTGTTTTACTTTTTCCCTTCTGTAATTGTTTTTTTACTATTTTGGTGTAGGACAAAGAAAAAATACTTTAAAGAGTAGAAGAAATCATTGTAAGACTACAGAAATTAGGTTAGTTATTGTAGCCGAAACTACTTTGATCTATTGTTTACATTGTTCACTTCAAGATGCTCTTGCTGTTTGTTGGTATTACACTGTTGCAACATTAGAGTAGAATATAATAATACCATCTTTTTATTTAGTGGCATAAAGATGAATGACAGCAGAATATTTGATGTTTATGATTATGCCTACATGAACAAGTAGCGTGGACCAACTGGAGAGAGTATCTGTGAAAACTGTGCTGGGACGCTGAGATTTGTACCAGGCATGTTTTGGGGTTGCTTTGACTTCCGAGCAGTCTGGTGCTGCTGGCTGCTCGCGCTGGGGAACATGATGCTTCTAGTTAATTCTTCCCAAGAGGGATTTGTTCGTGTGCTGCAGGACCACTCCACAGTACAACTGAAAGCCCGGGCAGGATGGATTATCGGGAGACTTGCTTCAAAAGCTGCCTGCTTGATCTAACAAAAGCAGAAGGTAGCTTTGCCCTATAGGGATGTAGTGGGATGAAGGCATGGAAAGACAGGCATATTTCAGTGATCTGACTGTGTATAGTTGTGCCAGTTAGTTAAACACATTTAATAATTTTTCTTTCTTCATGTTCTTTCTTCCCTTTTCTTTGTAATTATTACTGAAAGGGGAAGGTTGATGTGAGTAGGCTTCTGAGAAGGAAGGCTGTTTTGAGAAGTTAGAAAGAAGAAATCTACCGAAAGGACCATATCTTCTTTAAGGAGTTTATACAATGCCAAGTGCACATTAGATGCTTGACCAGTAATGACCCATGTCTAGCGGCTGGTACTTGACCTGCTGATGTGAGCATGTGCTCACGTGGGGACAGCGCTTGTAACCTTCAGGTACAGAGAGTGCTCAGACAGACACTGCACTGAACTGAGGCTGTCGGCCATCCTAAGACACTGGCTGGGCGTCCTTCATTTAAAGGTGTATAGCCTCTTTTTGGTGTGTGTCCTGAGGCAGGGAAGGGCATGTGTAATGTCATATTACTGCTATCATGACTTAGAAAAATACATGATGTTATCTGAGAGAGTAGGTGTGAGACCCGGTCTGGCAGATGTGGCAGTCCTACTTTCTGGATCTGACAGTTGGCAGCCCAGGGAGCCTACAACCAAACCTGGCATTTGCTGAAATGCTCCTGTTATGGTTTGTGCTGAAGAAAAGGAAGTAGAAGTAGAGGTGACAGAAGTAGTAGTACAGTGTTTTGGGTTGGTTTTTTTTTTACAAAAGATGAGTTTGGAAGTAGACTTACAGAAAAGCTTTGTCTTTCTCAGTGTCCTGTCTCTTCTTGATTAAAAGAGTAGGTTTGACTACAAAAAAAACCAACCAATTTTTGTAGCCAACCAACTCACTGAATCCAGGCAGAGGGCAACATTTCTTCCTCTGCCTGGAAGATTTTAGTTGCTGGCCAAGCTGCTGGCGTAGTCCTGCTACTCTCAAAAAGTAAGAACAAACCACAGTGGCCGGTTGTGGCTTAGTCAAATTTCTGTTCTAAAAACAGCTTATGGTCAGGCCTCCAAAGTTTCCTGCAACAAAGGTCATCACACGTTTCTTCTGAAGTGTCCTGAATGTGTCCTGTACTCTCTGTCACTGGAGATACATGATTGTATAAGGAATGTTGATTGTTCAGATCTTTCTATATAGCAGCAAGTAACTAGATCCCAGAAAACAACCTCATATAGCTAGAAGGTAGGTGAGATGAGTAAGTAAAGCAGAAGGCAATAGGAAAAAAATACGAGGCCCATCTGTTCTAAACAACATGGAATTTCTATTGTTTTTCTAGAGCCCTTCATTTGAAGAACCCAGAATGTATCTGCACATTGAATATCATGCCATATTTCATTTTCTTAACATCTCTTTCTAAACTATATGTGCTCTTTAGCAGAGGCACGCTTGCCTGCTGCTTTTTGTGGGCAACACACTAAACTTTTACAGGAGGATGTGTGTTACTGTTCAGAGCAGCTTGGCCAGTGAAAGAGTGGGTGGAGGGTATTCAGCTCTTCATCCACTGGCATTCTTTGTTTTCAGAGGTCGTGAGCCAAGGAGGGCTGTGCCTCTGAGCACAGGCAGTCGTATGGCAGGGTTGCTGCCAAGGGATGAAGCCACTGACTTGTGATGCAGTCTGTCTCTCTCAGACCTTCATGCTGGGATAAAGGAGGCACTTAGGGTGCCAGGGAGAGCCTGAGGTCAGCACCTGATGAGACTGGGGCTTTATGACTTGGAAAGACATGACACACCTCAGGGTAAGTGGGGGAGAGCATGGCTCTGTGTCACCTTGTAATGATAAACAGGTGGCATCAAGGCATGGGGGCAGTGAGCGTGGGCTGGTAGTTCTAGTCCAAAAATCATGCAATAAAGTCACTTCGGCTGTTAAGAAAAGAGAGGAGTTCACAGTGTTTGTGCTTACGAGCAGAAGGCAAGAAAAGGAATAAATAACATGTAGGAACATGTGCCTGAGCCTGCCAGACCCTTGGCAGAGGCAAGGGAGAGTAGTAGGTCCTTTCCTGTGAGATTTGGGGGGAAGAGTTCCTGTTCCCACGGCAAGAGGTGTGTAGAGAGCCTGGTGCTGTCATTTCTCCACCCCTCATAGCTCATCCCAAAATGAGATCATATTTTAGCAATCCATTCTGTTCTTAACTGATCTTGGCTCTGTCCTGTCACGTGCAATAGTACTACTTTTGCCCAGACCCACTCCAGAACCACTTGCCTGGGGATGGCCAGGGAGGCTGGCAGTCCTGTCTGCCCCCCAGGCTTGGAGGTAGGCAAGCCTGCCCAAATCCAGAAATAAGAGCTGTCTTTCTCTGTAGGTTGTCTTGGGGTTTCATTTCTCTCTTTACTTGAGTCTTTGTTTCCATTGCTGTAGTTATTCATCAGTTTTGATCACAGTCAGTTCAAGCTAACATAGCAAACGTGCAAGTTACCTAGAACGGAAAATCATCTCAGTCCATTCAGCTCCATCGACCTTTTGAGAGAAGCCCCACTGTGAAATGAAGGAAGACTGGGGGAAAACAGGGGTCCTACAGCTGGTATTTTATCAGGCTGCTACTCTCTTGGTATTTTCTTAAAGTCTCAAGCTGCCAAAGCAAGGGGTAGTGCCTGTCTCAGCTTTCACTGAAAAGCAAAATATTTCTACCTTCTGAGCGCAGACCATCACAGCACCTGTTGTGTTCCTGGGGCTCTAGAAGCCAGAAGGCAGAGAAATTGACCCTGTAACTTTTGTCCAATCTCGTTGCTCTTGAGGGAAGTACTGTGTTTTGGGGAGATGTGTGCTGATCGACTATCATTTAATTCTTGGGAGTTAGTAGTGCAGCATGCTGCAGCTGTGATAGGCTGCTGAATAGCCCTGGCTGAATTTGGGTACTTTGCAGCTGGCAGGGTTAATGCTGTGTGTATGGCAGGAGGAAGGAGGATTTGTACTTCAGAGCTGCCTCTGCTGGGGACTAGAGAAGCCAAGCACCGTCTCAATTCTTGCACCGGGAAGAGTGAAGGAGCTGACAAAATATTCCTTTAATTTGTTTGAAGCTGCATTCATTTCTCCAGAAGGGGGAGAGTGGAGTAGTCAAATGCTGGGAGGAATGTGTCTAATTCAGGACTGTCCTTTTTCCCTGACTCCACAGACACTACAGAGAAAAATGAAGACATTTAGAAAAGGGCTGTCAGATCTGCTCACATGTTTTGCAGAGTCCAGGATTATCTGGCTGTTGAGTGAGTCTTTGTAAGTGTGACCCAATAATCCTGTTTTAAGAGTTCACTCTTCGTTTTGATACCAGTTTGGTTACTGAGTGAGTATCAGAAATGCATAGAGGTGCCAGCCACGAGTAGACAGTAACTGCAGGAAGAGCACATGTGTATGGCAGGCCTGGTGCTCCTTTCTGATGGTCAAATTTGTATTTGGCTCACAGATATTATGATGTAGCAAAAAAAAAAAGGAGGGCAGAATGTGTTTAAAGTATTTTGGTTACACTGAATTTTTAGTGTTTTATCCTCTGCTATATAAATTGTTACTTTGGGGCTTTTTTAAAAACCAGACTATTTCCTCCATCACATTTAAATCTATTTTCTTTTGAAAAACCCTGATTTGTTGCTCCTGTTTCTGTAAGGATCAGATGGGTAATGGAAGCTGTACAGCAACTTTATGTATGCTACTCGAGATAGTAAAATGCAGGCCTACAATAGGCCTTTTTTCAGCAGCTGTAAAGCTGTTGTGTGAATACAGTGAATCCATTCAGTGTCCCCCACGCTTGCTGGGAGCACCCTGGAGAAGAGAGTTGTACTAGTGGAATGACTATCCAGCAAAACGGTTTCAGAGGGACAGGCTGATGACTCACTCCTTATTTTGGTTTGCAGGGTCTTTTTCTGGGTATGTGAAGTTTCAGCCTGATTTAAGAGATGTATAACTTTCTGTAACCTTCTCCATGTTTCCAGATTATCCACTAAATTAGCACGGGTGTTGTGTTCTTTTCATCAGGCCTCTTGAGATGGGGGAATACTCTTATTTTTGCTGTAGAGGCAGGGGAAACTGAGGCGGGGGAAAATTTGGGTTAAGTCACAATGTGCATTAGGAGCCAAACTCTCATGCTGTAGTTGTACTATAGAAGCTCAAGTGTCATTCAGAGCTATTTCAGCCCTTCAGGAAGTGTCACATAGCATTTGCCCATAGGTCATGCAGAAAAGCCTGGAGGATAGCTGGGAATCTGTCCATCAAACAGCTTTATTTGACTCTTTAAACAGAGCATTAAAAATGTAAGTATGTAAAGTGAGAACAGGAGGATTTTATGCTGATTTTGATCTTTGGCCACCTTGTATATGAGTTGGGGAAAAAATGAGAGGCAGAACCTAGTTCATTCGGCAGGGTGACACTCTGTAAGATAATCCCTTTAACACTTTTTCTTAAATTAAGAATGGTTTCTAGGTGGCATGAGTCATGGACAGACTGTCCTCGTTTCACTTTGAACTTGCAGCCTTCTCTGGATTTGTGTCACAGATTTAGAGGGCTTTGTCCGCTTCCTGCAAGTGGTAGGTTTGGCTGTTGCAGCTTTGACTGGTGTTGAGTGAGAGCAGGCTCCTTGAAGAAAGAGGCAACACCGTGTCAGCATGAAAAAGCATGGTGGAGTAGAGGAGCAGGGTAATTTAAACAGAGTATTTTGTATCATAAGCAGCTTTGGGGAGTGGTGACATAGGCACAGCCTTTGTACAGGTGTCAAGGTCCCCCTTATTTGTGTGTTGTGGTCTGCTTGGAGTTTTGGGTTGTTTTCCTCCAGGGAGTATGGGGGAATACGCTGTGGTGTAGAAAGCTGTACTTTTTGAATTTGTGACTACTTTTGGAAAAGTTATCTTTCTTGAGGTATATACAGCCACAGAAATCTGTGGATATTGTCTTCATTTCTTAATTAAAAGCAAGAGAAAAATTATTCCGACTTGTCTGTCTGTTCTAGCCGAGGAAGAAAATCAAAGTAGTCTGGCTTACATGCACACAAGGTCAAATCCTCTCGTTGTGTTGTGTAAATTATTCAATTTACTTCAATGGGGATAGCCACAGGTGTAACCCTGGGAACAGTTTCTTTCAGGCTTTTTACAGAGCAAAAATGAATGTGGTTGTTGGTCCTAAAAATTGTTTGTACAGAAATAACTGGGATGCTTGTAATCCAGAGAGGCTGTGCAAATGCAAGACCACGCTCTCAGAGGGAATGTGAACTCTGCACTGGCTGGCAGTGTTTTCCTGCTGACAGAGCCTGGTTTGGAGTCTTATGTACTCAGCCGGCTCCTGGCCAAGCCTTGCTGCAGGTATGGGAGAGGGAGGAGAGTGAAACAGGGGGTGGTGAGAAAGTGTTCTGGTAACAGCACTCGCTGCAAATTCAAAACCCTTCAGACCTTTTTTGGTGATCGTGGAGAACGTCAAAATTGATTGTATTACAGACCTGCCAGTTACTCTTAACTCATTTGCTTTGTCGCTCCTCCTCCCTTCCTTCCTCTCTCGACAGCTGGGCTGGGTTTTGTAGCGCTAATGCTGCATTGCTTCTCCAGAACGGCTACTACTTCCCCCACGCTGCTACTACAGAAACACTACAGTAACTCAGTGAAGACTGAGGGAGCTGGCCATATATTAGTGATAATAACAGTGATAGTAACAATAAAACTGTGTAGCAGTTTGCTACTTTACATAATGATTTTTCTTCTGGTTTGTGTTCTGGGTTTTCTTCCTTTTTCACTGTCATAAATTTGTGGAGCCTGGTATATCCTGGATTGTGCTTTAAATGAATACTTTGTGTGCACTATCGTACCGATTTTTAAAATGCCAGGTTTTTGAGTGGTCTAAACCAGTGGGGTTTTTTCTGTTTGTTTGGATTTTTTTGTTCAGTTGGGTCTTTTTTTTTTTTTTAAGTACAGCCCACAGAAGAGCTGCTGCTGGAGGAAGTTACACACTTGCTTTAGATAATGAAATATACATTGAAAAAAGGTCAGGGATTTCCCCTGAGCCACCCACCAATTGCTTGAAATGACATTTTCATTCTGAGTATTTCTTTTTTTTTGTTTTTGTTTAAGATCCTGGAGCACAGGGAAAGAGTTTTAATGCAAAATACCAGAAAAAAAAGTCTGCAACATCTCCTGTGAGAGGGGAAAAAAAAGGAGATTAACAATTGCATCTTTAAACACTCATGATTTGAGGTAAGTGATTGGAGGGTCTTGTCATAAGTTACAGTTAGTTTGTAATTAAATTAATCATTATTTACCTCAGAGTGTCATGATATTGTTGTTGAAGGCAATAAAAAAACAGGCAGGAGAGGGAAGGCGAGAACTGTAATGGCAAACCCAGAAACAGCAGTAAAAATATGTATGTAATGTTTTTATATACTGTAATATAGTAATGCATTTATCTTTTTGAAAATGGGCCCCATGAGTTCCAGTCCCACAAACAGGCAATCATTCTGACATTTATAAGGGTTAAACCCTGTTTAAATCAATGAGGCTATTCTCCCTGAAAGTTTGGCATAAGCCTAAATATTTCCTAGTTTGGAATCTATATCATATGGGAACTCAGCAGAAGAAAGCTATTGAAGAACATATAACGCACAGCCAGAAGAATGCATATACAGATCTCTTACTGTTGGTGATAATGTCATGAGTAATCTGATTTTACAGCATTCTTAAGTGATATTTTTATATTAAATACATAGTTTTAATTTTTAATACATAGTTCTCATTTTTACGTTTAAACACCTCATTGAAATGCCAGCTTCTTAGCAGAGCCTCTGAATTCTACACCAGCTTTAATAATACGTCTGCCTTAATTGCTTCATCAGTGTGTCTTTGAACAAATGGAGTTAAATGTATAAAGAAAATAATGTCCCCTTTCATAACTAGAGTTGCAAATTGCACTTGGTTATTTGAATAGCAACTGAACTAAGAGTTCCTTGGCTGAGGCTGAATTGTGTTGTCCAGAGTTAATTTTTTTTAATAAAGACAATGATGAGGCACAAGGAGAAGCTCACCTTTTCCCTCTAGTCTTCATTTTTTTTTTGTTTTCATTTCTCATTAGAAAAGAATCACACCTGAGTCTAGTAAGGAGAAAATGCTACAGTTGTAAAACTTTTAACCACTGCAAATGTTGCATAAATGAACACTAAAAACCACCAGCATCTTCCTTAAATAAAATTTTTAAGTTATTTACTATGTTCTGCCCCACAATTGTGTTGAAAGAGACAAAATTGCTGTAAGGAATCTGCAGAATCAAAAAGACCCTATATATAACCTGGAAGAAGCAGGGGGTATGTTCCCAAAAATGTGCAGAGAATCAAAACCCTTTGGCAAGTGCCATTTGCAGACATATGTTGCTTACCAGATTTCAGAAGAGAGGAGAGCACAGCCAACCCCTGGTGATTGCTCTGTATTTGCTTTGTAGGAATAGAGTTATTAAGTTTCTTTTGAAATCAACAGGCCCACTGCAGGGAGCTAAATATTTCCTTTCTGGTCAGTGGACAAAGAGCCATTGCTTGGGGAAATTTGTAGTGGTCCTCTAGGTATTTGTACTGATTTTTCTGCAAAGGTCAAAATTTTTGCAAATCGATGTAGCCAACTCCTTTTTATGTGCAGGTCTTGCACTAGGGGCTGTGAGCCCAAACAGGAATACAGGAATCTTTCAGCAGGAGTCCAAGGCAATTTGTGTAGTTGTGAAATGAGGTATTAATGCAAACCTGTTCAAAGGCTGAGGTGTGGAAATGCCTTGCTCTCCGGGGCAAGCCCTGTTTCAGGTGTAGGTGACAGGCTTGGCCAAACCAGTGAGAAAGAAGTGCTCTGTAGTGATCATTGTGTGATCACCCTCAGGCCACCTTTGCTTTCTGTCCATCCCACTCTCTTGGAGGCAAGCATTCCTTCTTGGTTCTGTGGAGCATAAATCAAAATGCTTTTATTGCTGCCTTCTTTTCATTGACGTCAGGCCAGGATAACGTGCATGATTTTCCTTTCATGACTGCATTCTTGTTGCTCTCTGAGGAAGCGCATGTTGAAGTTCAGGAAAAGGGTATTTTGTAGCATCTGTGTGGCCTTTATAATCATTTTATCGGCTCTATGTTACACTCAGAAAATAGTTGAGGTTGTTTTTAGCTTTCTTTGTATCGGAGAGTGCAGGAGCTCATTGTCAGAATATTGGAGGGAACCTCTTTGGTGCCAAAAGATCCATTTTAGGATATATTAAATTGTACCACTATTCTTCTCCTTTCTTATTTTTTTCAGCATGTGAAGAAATAATGCCCCCATTTGCGTGCCTGGAGAAGGTCCTGTGGTGTGTGCCAGGGAGTTATGTGGGTGCTGAGCTGAGAGAGACCGACTCTCTCCTGCTTTGTATTTTTCACTGGGAGTGAACAGAGGGGACCAAGCCTGCCCAGATTAAACACATGCCTTTTTTGTTTTGCTCTTCGTTCAGCTGTCAGCATGCCATGTTCAGATGGCAGTGATCAGTCACAAATTGTCCCCTGCCCATGCTCTTCAGCTCTCCTAAACCATTAGTTTTGTGGAGCTCTTCAACAAAGATGGCACTGGTTCGATTTCCCCACCCGCTGCCCTGGCTAATGGAAGAAGACTTTGTTTGTTTGTATTTTCCCCTCAAATCAGCTGCATTAGATCCCAAGGCAACTTATGTTAAGTGGAAATGAGGCTTTGGTAATATGTATGCTCGCTAAAGACTTCCTTAGATTTTTTATGTTTTTTCACCCCCTGTATATGGATCTTTTCAATGGGGCGCCGCTATTGTGAATCAGAAGGAAAGTGCACAGCCTGCCAGGCACATAATGGAATTATTCTTTTGTTTCAGTATGTGTGTGTGAGCCTTTGTAAAGAGGAGGTGGTTGGGACACAGAACAGAGACCTTCACTGCAGAGAGGCAGGGGAGTGCAGTGGCACAGTGCAGGGTTGCACTGTGGCGAGACGCGGCCGTGCCTGTGCCAGTGCCACCATCCCCGTTCTGCTTGGCTCTGGTGGGCACCCGGGACTCACACTGTCACACTGCATGTCCCAGGAAAGTGGGTGAAGCTTGCACAGCCATTCACTAAATGTAAACCACATAAGGCAAAATATTTGAAAGTTGTAATGTTTCCAGTGCTTTCCCTAAACTTTCAAAAGAATGATGTAAAAATGAACCATGCCAATACTGTCCTTCCTCACTGTGAGGCTATTTACTATAAAGGACGTATGGTATAAGTCATTTTAGTATGGAGTACATAAGAGCTTGAACCAAAGCCTTGGATCCAAGCCCACCAGCAGCTTTGCAAAAGGCAGGATCCAGATCTGAAGTCAGTGGTTCACACAGTTTCTAGCAGAGAGGGGTTTTAAGTTACTTCATGAAATGGAAGTTGCCAAAAATTTTAAACTGAGGCTTTTAAACAAGTTTTTGACTTTTTCTAACCCCCCATTCTCCTCTGCCTTAGAAGGTTATTGCAAAAGCACAGCAGCGTTTTCTCCTAGCCACTGTGGCCAGGACACACCAGCTCAGGGAAAAGAGAAAGGCCTCTGTGGTGGTGACTTATATAGCCATATGCTTTTTTTTCCAAGTATTTTTTTCTTCTAAGGGGTTAGACCTCTCTTCTGGATGGAGGTCTTTGAAATCACTGTGGAGGTTTTGGAGGTAGGACCCTGAAATTTCAAAGACATCAAGAAATGGTTGATCAGCCTGGCATGGAGCAAATCAGGCTACAGTGGCTGGACTGCCACCTCCTGAAAAGTCCTCTCTTGAGAGACCATAGCTGAATTACAGACATAAAAAATTACAACACTGTAGACAAGAAATCCGTAAGGCCTAAATTTTTCTTTTCTTGCTAGATATGTGCTTCTGTTTTTATTCTCTCCCTTTTCCTTTGCCCTTGGACACAACATTTTTAGGGCTTTTCAGTCTCTAGCTGTGCATTTACTAGAGAAGCATCTGGTTATGTGTTACTTTACACATCTGTTACATACGTCAAGAGTCAAATCCAGCACCCAGAGACTTTATGTGTATTTGCAGTACTCCATGTGGGACTTGGAATCCTTAATCCAATTAATTGCTTATGAGGATACAAAAATGCAGTATTTCAATCTACTGCATATACTACTGCAATTTATTGCATATATATTGCACATATATACACTACAGTCTCCTTTGTATTTGGCAGAGAAAATCTGGTGTGGAAAAGATGAGAAGTGCAGGTGAACTGGGAAGTATTTAGGTATGGCAGTTAATTTGCTCCCTCCTGAAAACATCATATCTCTGGTTGGCTGCTTGAGAAACAGTTTTCATCATGATTTGAATAGCTCTAAAAGGTAGTGCCCCAACAGTGTTTGCATATTTCAAACTTAACTGCAGGCTTGGTGGACTGTGGGGAGAGGCCAAATACCTGAGGCAGTATTGGTAGCTGAGGTAAAGCTCAGACTTTGCAGTTTTGTCTGGAGAATCTGTACTATTTGCAGGCTGTACAGGAAGCATGAGTGTCATGGCTTGAGCCCAGATGACAACCAAATACTATAATAACAATAATAGTGGTAATAATGATAATGATGATGTAATGAAAAGGGAGGCAACCAGAAGAGAAAGGGAAATAAAACCTGAGAAAGACAAGTGATACACAACACAGTTGCTCACCACCCACTGACCGATACCCAGCCTGTCCCCGAGCAGCCATCAGCTCCTCCTGGGCAACTCCCCCAGCTGATAGATTGAGCAGGATGTTCTATTGTACGGAATATCCCTTTGGCCAGTTTGGGCCAGCTGTTCCTGGTCATGCTCCCTCCCAGCTTCTTATGCACCTTCTTGCTGGCAGAGCATGGGAAATTGCAAAGTCCTTGACTTAGGGTAAGTCCTTGACTACTAAAACTAAAACAACAGTGTGAGCAACTAAAACATCAGTGTGTTATTAACATTATTCTCATGCTAAATACAAAACCCACAAAACTTACAAGCTACTGGGAAGAAAATTATCTCAACTGAAACCAGGATAGTGCATTAGTTCAGGTTTCTGCTTTGCTTTTCCTCTGATTGCTAGTTCTGCAAGTGCATTAAGTTTGCAGAAAACATGCGGCTTCTTAAAAGGTCTTTTTTTATGATCCATGTAGAGCCCAAATGTGATAGGTGTTATCTGTACAAATACCAAGCTAGGGCTATTCATTAGTGTGCAGTGCGTGCCAGTGAGCACACGGACTTACCTGTTGCTTTTTGGGGTTTTCTGTTTGCTCTGGTGGGACTGCCCTCTGTGCTGGCCATCCTTGGGTACAGCAGTCGACAAGAGCATCACTGATAAACTTGTGTGCACGTTTTGCTGATTGGTAGTGGAGCAACTGCTCACCATCTGGGGGGGCGAATGGTAGCCATCATAATGGTAGGGTATGCCAATCCCTGCTTTGAGGGCCTCTGGCTAGGTCACTGTTAAAACCTGTTGGCTGGGTGTTAGAGGGGGCCAGGTAACACAGGCATTAGTGCAGGGGAGCTGGGATGGGGGAGATTTTATTGAATCCAAGACAATGTCAAAATGCAGATTTGGCAGAAGGCACACTACAGCAAGAGGGAGAGTGCAGAGTGAGCATCATGATTCTCTTCTGCTGGAGGGCTCAGCAGCTGGAGCCCATGTGGGAGCATTTTGCTGCTGAGCAGTGGTCCTTTGTGCCCTGATGGACTGGAGCTCTGGGTGTGAGGAGAAGGCATCCCAAGGCTTCACCAACCCTGTGGCCAACTCCCCTTCTTCAGTGGGGAGTCCTTTGGCAGTCCTCTCCTCCCCTGGCTCTCTGAGACATGGCTGCTGTGAGCAGGGTGCTGCAGCTGTTTGTTTGAAATGATAATATTTTACACTGTTACCGTGGAATACTGCAGTATTTTTTGTAATTGTGGGCTGCAGGCCAATAATGTACAATAACATTTTGCTCTTCCTGTGCTGTTGCTACTGTAGGCATTCGTTCCAATTTGGGCTGCATTTGCAGTACATGGGGGGTTTTTTTTTTGTTTCTAGATGCTGCTTGTTATCTATTGTGGATATTTTTGGAGTATTCATTGCTACCCGCGTCTGTCCGTATAAATCTATCTCAGAAAGCACTTCAGAGAGTAGCAGTCTCTGTTGAACAAGTGATTGTTGTGGCTTTCACAGAATTACATTTTTTTTAAAGTATGAGGCAAGGATGAGATGAAAATTGCTTTTTAAGTTTAAAAACAGTTATGGTTTTAAAAAATGTTTGAGGCAGATAGAAGGCAAAGCCTTTCTTTGACCGATGGTCAGCCTATTTAGCACTGAAGTCCCAGTCTGCACCAAGCCGTAGGTCACTGAAACCTCTGGGATGGCAGAATTCAGGAGGCAGAGCCTGTAATGATTCTCTGGAGTTTTGGTTTTAACTGTTAAATTTAAAAAAAAAAAAATATCACAGGAAAGTAATCATAACTTGGAAGAGGGTCAGTAGTGTTCATGTCAATGATTGTTTATTAATGTTGTCATGGTCTGGAGATGAAACTTTTGTGAAAGGGAAACTCAAGTCCTAGACATCAGAGCTCACAACTAGTCAGCCTGCACAAAGTTTGCTTCTTTCTGGAAGGTAGAAGTTGAGTCCAAAGGAAATGAAGAACGTACAACACTAAGGAGACAATTAATTTGTTTTCGGGTAAATTTGGAATAAAATACAGTGTGCTATACAAAAAGGATTGTGCTTTTCTCACATGTAATTTTAGGGTCCTATTACTGTGCTGACTCACTAAATGACTTCAGTTTCAATCTACATTTGGTTTAAATTACTTCAGAGGCCTGCATTTGTATGCTGCTCTGTAAAGTAATTGTCATCTGTAATCCAGATTTTTTTCCTTTTGTTCTGCATTTCAGCTGGCTTGTCTCTTTTCATTTTCCAGGTCTCTGCTTTACTAACATTTGAAACCAATCTCTCCATGTGCCTGCTTGGGCCCTGCAATTGGCAGAAATAATTTTTCAGCAACAGATAGAACAAGGAATGAATCATTGCTTTCTGCCTTTCCATTAAATTACCTAAACCACTACTCATAAATATTGCTTTATGTATGGTACAGCAGCATGATTATCTCACTGCATTGATGGAACAGTGCTGGAAGTGAATATAATTTTTCTTCTATTACATCTTTAATGAGTCTCAATTAAAAATAGTGTGTTGGCATGCCAGAGTAGATGTGCTATTCTCAGAACTTTATTGAAACCATTTTGCCTGTTAGATTTGGTTGACATTGTGTTGTTCTGAAAACCATGGTGGACATGATGTGGTTCTGAAAACCTTACAATTTAAACAACAGAAAACTGGAAAAATCTGCTTTGCTAGGTGAGAGTTGACAAGACAGTAAAATCTGGCGACTGGAAAGATTCAGGTCTGTACTGAGTGGAAAAGCCTGCTTTTTGTCTGTCTCTGAGGGTGAATTTTTTAACATATAGTTAAAAAAATAATCACAAAGGAGCAGGTTTCTGCAGAGCTCGGGTTAAGTCCCTGATCACTTGACACCTGTGGCAGCAAGTCTGAGTCACAGATAGCACAAAGCTGTGAAGCCTAATACTCTCAGTATTCAAAAACACACCTACGTAGGAGTTTAATTTCAAGTGCCTCTTTTAGCTCTGCGTTCCCCCCCCTCCCCTCCCAACCTAACAAATTTTAAGAGTCATTCTTAGAATTTTGCAGAGAAAAATTTTCCCAGCACTTGTGGCTTTGTGGAGTATTGACATCACTTAGAGATCAGAAAATAGCTCTGTCAATTTTAGCTTGATGGCATTCAGTTCTCTGCTCCAAAAACCTGATGAATTACAATGGATGAGTCAAAGTTTTCTTGGAATTTTCTTCCCTCCCCTCCCCCCCCCCGCCTTGTGCAATTCCATTGCCATTTTTAGCATTGAGGGCAGCTCTCCAAAGAATGTCTGTGTGCTTGAACTGTGATTTCTTGAAAGTCCAGAACAAAATAGAGTTATGTCAGATGGCAAAAATCATTCTATGTTTCTATGCATTTTTGTAACATTATGTGAGCTTTATTGAAGAATGCACAGAAACAGGCAGGAGATGTCTGATAGAGAGGTGTTGCATCTTCACTTCAACAGCATGAAGATCTCACTATCATGCTGCTTCATTATGTTGTGATGAGTTTTTGCTTAATTATTTCTGTGTTTTATCAGCTGTTCTCAGGGAGGTTGCCTGACAAAACAAGTTATCAGTGATTTGGGAGACTTGGACCAGCTTGAAGCACTTGTTGAACCACAACATCCTTCTGTCTTTGCCTCAGTTTGAAAACCAAGGATTATGTATTTAATGTATTTTAGCAGGATGCTGAGAGTAGAAATACTAAGGACAAAGAGTTGTGGGGCTACTACTGTTACCTAAGTGATGTGGTATGTTTAGGATAAACAGTGTTGTCAGCTGTTCTTGGCAAAATCCCTGGGGTTACGATGAGTGAAATTTTAACTCTGAACGGGTTTGGTTTTTTTTAACTTGAGGAAGTGGCCTGTATCATGCATATTCTTATGTGTCAGAGTGAATGTGTGAAGTATGAAACTGCTGAAAAGAAATGTGAGGGGGAAGACAGGTTAAAGTGGTTGTAAATGGAAGATCTGTGTATTTTACTTCTGTACTAGATAAGTATTTTACTTAAAGTTGGCCAAAAAAAAAAAAGAGAAAAGAAAAACATGCAAGTGTCCCCTTAAGAGCTGCTGTGTCAAATTTGAAGAATGATTTGAATTGAGTCATTAAAGTGTGAAATGGAGGGATTTTAGTTCTGCTTTAAATTATGCATCTCAAATTAACCTTAGCTGTGGAGTCTCTGCTGACGCCCCCATAATGACACATTATTGGTACTAATGGCTTCTTTGTGACTTGAGCTACAAACAGACATCCTAGACAGAAACATTTCTGCTTTGAACTAAGTAAGACACACGGTGTGCATTTCCACCTTGAGTTTCAGTTGCAAAACCCTGCTCTCCTGGTGCCTGGTGCTCATGAGCTCTTTTCAGCTTCCATGCACTGCTCCTGTCCTGGCAGGCGAGGGCAGATGAATGCAAACCTGCTTCACAAGCTTTGAAGAGCAGGAGAGCAATAAATCTGGAGTGAATGTGAAGCCTGTCCAGACACTGAGCGCTGTAGGGAGCCAGAACAAAGACTGGGATGTGGGCAGTGGTCAGGGAGGGGGAACTTCCAGTAGATTATAATCTCGGGAGGAAAAGGCTCCAAGATTGTGAGGGAAATGGAGAAGAGATGCCAGAGCTTAAGGAGGAAGTTGCTAAATAAGGGAGGGGTGAGATTAATACATAAAATAAGCAGTAGAGGCTAGTCAACCCTTTATGTGCCCTGCTGACATAAAAAGGGGCTGTGCGGCTCTGTGCACTCTCTTTTGAAGCTCCTTATCACAATTTGAAAAATTCCACCTCTACGCAGAATCACTCATGGGCTTTGCAGCTTCCTTTGTGCTGTTGGTGTCTCTCCTGGGACAAGGATGTTAGTTACTACTTCAGCGTAGTTACTGGGTGGGCGGAGTGAGCGTGGCTGTGAATGAGTGAGAATGGCACTGCCTGGGGTGGTGTGTACAGAAGGTGCACAGAATTTTACATGTTGATGAAAAAGGAGGAGGGGCTTGGCCAGGTAGGCCCAGAATTTAGACCCTGACTTCTCTTCCCAAAGATACTCACTAGCTCATTGTTTCATCCTTGTTTTCTCAGTGGAATGTCAATATACACGATTGCCTCCCCTTTCAAGCTGCAGTTCTGGGAATTTGCGTGTTGGCTATGTCAGGAGTGATGGAGAGATGCTTCTGCCCTGTGGTTGTGTTGTGTGGTGCTTTACAAGGCTTGTGACATTATGTGACTTTCTCTATGGATTTGCTCTCAGCAGAGAGTGCTGTGGAGTAAATAAACTTGTGGTATTCTGGATCCAAAGCAGGACAGCATTTGACTATGTAGAATCAAATACTAAAAAAAGTATTCAGGTGCCTTCTTTGTATTTCTGCAAGGAACCACATTCCTGAATTGGGACCCAAGAATTAAAAAAAAAAGTAGGTATGTGATACATCATATTTACTAATGCATTAGAGATATTTATATGAATAATTAAAACACCATTTAGAATTGCCACAGTAATAGAACAAAATGTGTTTTGTCACTTTTCTGTTCCGTTTTGTTGATTGATTAATTTATTGATTTCTTCCATAAATTTAGAGTAGGTATCCTAAACATTACTGTAAATTAGCAAGACTGTGCTTTATGTTAATAACCTGTTGAAAGCACTAATGGAATGAAAAGAAGTCAGAATTTGGTAATAAAAATCTGAAAAACAGAGACTTAGAACACATATCTAGTGTTTTGCATGGAAGAGGTTTGTAAACTATTAGAGCCTTTGTTTGTCCTAATTGTTAATTTTAAAAAATTGTATTTTATATTCATGATGAATAGCCTAAGAGCACATCAGAAAAAAGGGGAAAATTAGGCAACAAGCTACCTTAGACTTTCCATTGTATTTATAGTTATCTTTAAGCTGGTTGGAGTCAGTGGGAACATGTGTGGGATGGAGGGAACAGAACTTCACTGTTAAAGAGACCACAGTCCTTCTGAAACCATGTGTGAAAAACGTAGTAAGCTTCTGAAACTGAGGTCTGGAAAACAGACAGGTGTTATCCAAGATACCAAGAATTAGAAATTGTATTAAATTTCACACACATGCACACACAAAATATTTTTGTATTTCTTAGCTCAGATTTCTTCTGGTTTATGTCTTTGATTTTTCCTTATTATTTACATTTAATTTATTTACCTGTTTTGTCATATTTTTTCCTACCTTCGAAAAGACCTGCTTTATGAGTATGCTAGAATGTATGCTTAACACTAAGGCTTAACAATTTTTAAGTCAGTATTGTTCTGATCCCTTTTCAGAGCTGTGTTTCTCTGTTTTCTAGCTACAGTGGACAATTTGTTGTAACACTTGGATTAGTGTCATATGTTTTGTTTGGTACTGTTGTTCTAGCCATGCTTGGAATATGTGTTTTCATATGTATTTTGAGGGCAGTTTTAGATGCCATCAGAGGCTTGTGCTTTTGCTTCCCATCCATTGGTGATGTCCATACTTCACTGAGAAGAAAGAGGTGGTCTGGCAAGAGTCATGGCCTGTTAGCCTGGGTTTTATCCCTGGTTTGAGGGGACGGTTACCGCTCCAGGCTTAATTGGAGGTGCCCTACTCTGTTAGATGCCCTAATACAAAGTAAGTTATAGCAACTGTCTGCTGCACAAGGGGATATAGAATATCTCAATACAGAAAGTGCTGCATGAAATTGTTCCACTTACTGTTACTGGTTGTCACACCGACAGTGACTATAAATTAAGGATATTAGAGGGGAAAAAATCATATTATTTCAGTTAGTTTATTTTGTGCATACTTGACAGCCCTCTGTGTATAGTCAGTTACATGATTTCCTGGGATAGCAAGATTTCTCTTTATTTGTGTGTGGCTCTTTCAGCTATAGGGGAAAGAAAATACTTTAAGGATCAGAAAATGTGTCTGTAAAGCCAGGGAAAATTGTCTGCAACCTCAAGAAGATATCTAAGAGCATGTAACTGCTTTTTACTCATCTTCCAAAAGCAGCTCAGTTCTGGAATAACAGTGCCCTTTTGGGCTATATTTCAAGATGGTATGATTATTCTTAGACAGGAATTATAAGGATCGATAGCAAACCCAACCCATCCTTTCTTTTCATGACAGATTCACTGATTGCCACCAGAGCATTAATAGTGCACTGGTCAGCATAAACACCAGAAGCAGTAATCATGGATTTTTGTCTCCATCTTAACGTGTGTTTAAGGTTACACAGTTTGTTGTGATGGGTTTGCACCCACAGTTCATGAGGAAGGAGAACTGTTTTATCTGTTCACCTTCCCTTCTCTTTTGCTTTTATGCTTCCTCGAGTTGGGGCTGGGCTGTTTGGTGTCTCTCCAGGGATAGAGCAGGGCAGGGACAGCATGCCTGGCCAAAAAGAGAAGAGAAAGGTCATTTTGTTTACAAACACTGGTTTGTAAACCAGTGGTTTACAAGGTGTGGGTTTTCCTTGCGTATCCTACTTAGGAAGTAGTAAAGACTTAAGATTTTCCCTGGGTGTGTGTCAGGAGCCCTTCTGCGCTGGCTTTGTGGTGGACCTTGAGTGCAGGGTTGCTTTTCCTCAGTGGAGGGCCCTGTGCTTTTGCTGTGTTTTGGCAGCTTGGCATGGCAGCAGCTTGGTAACCTGTGTGTATGGTTTTTGGTTTTGATTTTTTTTTTTTTTCGGTTTTTTATCCGCCATCCTCAATTTACTGAAGCTCTGTGACTTTTTAACCTGCTGTCTGTAGGCCGTTGTTTTACAAGCTCATTAAGGTGGCCAGGATAGCGATGGCAGCCATCCTGCCCCCCCATGGGTGCTCATTAGATGGCTTCCTTGTGCTGACATAAGCGTTGTGTAGTCATGCTCTGAGCCAGGTCTGGGAAAGGATCCAAGTTAAAAATAATCCTCAAAAAAAAAAAAAAAAAAAAAAGGTAAGTTTTCAGCAGGATCTGTTCCTGGATCTAGCTTGCCATCGTTCTCACGCTGGCCTGGAAAGTGTGAGGGTTTGTACTGGCACAGAGGGAGGTGAGGAGGAGCAGCTGGGGCAAGGTGGCAGCAGGGATGCTGCCTGCTTGTATGATGTCAGCCTGAGGAAATGGGGCTCTTGTGAGTGTGCTGCCTGTATTTCCTTAAGTGCATCGGCCCAGTAACTTCCGAAGTTGTGAGGCAGTTTTGGCCAAATTTGCCTGAAAAGCAGTGTTGAAGGGGTGAAGGTCCCCTGAGCTCAGCAATTTATGGTGGCTGGTAGGCAGACCCAAATCAGCTCTCCCCAGTGATCAAAAGTTGTCACCTGGGGCTCAGCTGCTGACCTCGTCAGACCTCCTCTTGTGGCACAGTCCCGCTGTCCCAGTTTGGGTTGAATTATGCCCGTTTTGCCGTGGGGCCAACGGTTGAACAGCTGATGGGAGAAGAGCACAAAGTGCTCTCTGGGAGTGACAGCTCATTTCAAGGGGCAGGGACGGTTCATCTCCTGGATCCTGACTACACAGGGAGCTGCATTTCCAGTTGTGGGCTGGTTTTTAAATTTGTTTTGTGTTGATTTTTTAAAAATTCTCTCTAGGTATCAAAATTTCTGGAAGCTGGGAGAGTTGGGAGGCAAGATTCCCTTCTGGGTTTTTTGTGTGGCCAACTGTTTAACCCTGAGGTCAAACAAGTCTTTCTAGCTGCACCTCTACATAGCTTCCCTTGACTATCTGGCAGCATCTTTGTGCCCTGCCCAGCCCAGGTTCTGTCCCCATAAGGCTGTGCTCCTCTTTGGTGGGCGTGCCTGGGTTTCCCCTGCCCAGCCTGCCCTGCTGCATGGGCAGCCCTGCTCTGCACCACAGCTGAGGAGCTAATATGAAGACACACATTGTGGTTTCCTGCTGTTTTGCTTTGTAACCAGTCCACTGGTAAATATAGCTTGTGTGTGGTTATAAATTCATTCTCTCATTATGGGTGGTTGTTGTGCAATAATTATGTAAAAATTACAACCGAGGATTGTTGTGGATGTTTTTTTGTTTAGTTTATTTATTTATTTGTGTGCTTGATATGCCCTGCAGTAAGAAGAGCAGGCTTTGGTTTCTACCCTAACAAAGACAAGGCCACAAGCAGGTGTCAGCCTTTGGCATGGACACAGGCACCATCTAGCAGGCTGCTGACTTTTATGTGGCTCCCTTTGTGTGGCAGGACGAGCACTGCAAGGGAAATCGGGACCTGTGCTATTTGGACACTTTTTTTTTTTCTCTTGCTTTACTCTGTGGGCAGACAGGCTGTCCTTCCCTGCAGGTTTGGTACTGTACATGTGTTTATTCTGAAATGAACCCATCCTGTCTCTTTGGAAGCGTTGGTCATACATTTCCTGAAGCCCTTGTATCTCTGTCAGCTTTCAGCCGTGCTCTCTGGGCAGTCCTCCGGGTCCTGCTGCCGTGGGGCTTGGAGTCTCTGCCCCCTGCAAAAGTGCTCAGGTTCTGCTCCCCGGCGGTCTTCCCTTCATATGTGGGACCCCTCCTATGATCCCTCCTTCTGTTCAGATGTGGAATTAAAATAAGTGTGGGGGGTTTGTTGATTTTTTTCCTCCTGTTTCTTTATTTAAAATTCCAGTCAAGCAGATCCAGAACAGTGCTTGTCCCTGCTGCGTTCTCATTTTCCTCTCATCCCTCCTTTAATTTTACATTATTCCCTGCACTGTGTTTGCAGGCCATATGTGTCCTTTGAACTCTGAAGAAGCTGTGCCAAAAGGAAGCCTTCTTGTCCTCCCCTCCTCCCATCGTGGAGCTGCTCTTAGATAATTGCAATTAGTACACAATGCGGAGCGAACCCAAATGTGAAGTTCATGGGTGAGTGTCTGCAAATTTCCTGAGAGCTTCAGAAACGCTTGCGCTTGGTCTCTGCTTTTGCCCTTTAACCCTGCAGCAGCTCCTTGTCCGAAACAGCCGCTTCTGCTCTGGGAGGTGTTTGTAACCCGCATTTTCCTACCGGCGTTCCTGGCGAGGCACAGCCACTGCTGAAGCCTTGGCGGAATGCCGTGGCTCAGCCAGGGATTCTGCGCGGAGGAAGGTGGAGCTGCCTGTCATTGTGTTACGACACGGGGGAATAAGTGGCTTCAGGAGCGTGCTGTAGTAGGACAAGCCCTTCAGCTGTGCTCCCGGGGAGAGGTGGGCAGGTTGCCTGCTGCAAGCTGACAGGAGTGGGAAAAGTAAAATTCACCCTGTTAAACAAAAAGTGGGAGAACTGGTTCTTGTTCATGAGGTGCGGAGCAGAGGGACATGCTGCTGGGCCGGCTGCTGGTCAGGGGGCTCAGCATCAGCTGCTGGCTCGGCCAGAGGGATCGCTGTCAGGTTGGGCTTTAGTGTTTAAGGGGGATGTCCTCCGTGGAGAAGGGTGACAAGTGCCTTTTGTGTCCCTTCCCCCTTTAGTCTCTGGGAGGTGTCTTCTGTGTTAAGCCAGGTTTCTGACCTCATTTCTCAAAGGAGTTTTAAATGGGGAGAAATAGGAGTATTAATTAGTGCCTCGTTAAGTACTTGTAGTCAAGTATGATAATTTTCTTGAAAGGATAATGTATTAGACGAATAAAAATACTCTCCATTAAAAAATGAATACAAAGTCATTTTAAACCACAAAGATTATTGTACATTTCTAAAAAATTAATGTGATTAAAGCAAAATATATTTAATAAATTAAAAAGACCCTGTACGGCTGTTTAACTTGTTGGTCTCACATTAATTAGTTTGAAATCTAGTGCTACAGAACGTTGACCTTACCTGCAGGGATGGGAAGTGATTTCTTCCCTCACTTCATTTTCTGGCTTGTAATTATTAGGTCTGAGTTGTGGGTGTGGTGATTTGATTTTTCCTTTGGGTTGTTGTTTGTTTGTTTGTTTAGTGTTGTGTGGGTTTTTTTGGTTTTCTGATGTCTTTCTCAGAGACTGGCCACAGTGAAACATCAGACCCTATACAGTGATCAGAAATTATATGGAGATTTCCTTGATGGATTCAGTTAATATGACCTGCTCATGAGCTGCTGTCTGGATTTGGAGCTGAGAATACATATTTTTCAAGGATGTTTCCTCCTGTTTGGTTTGTCTGTGGTGTGGTATAGATTTTGTCTGCTAGTATCACATAGACTTCCTTCAGTTACTTCATGTGACTTCACACAAATTATATTAATTTTTTCCACACATAGTTTGCCCCTTAGGTTAGTTTTGGGTTAGGAATTTCCTTAACTCTCTACTGAGCTGTTACACGTTCAGCTACTTAGTGAGAATTGCTCTGTATGTTGTAGAAGACAATAACGTAAATGGAGCTGGAGATCCATGGCTTTGCCTGGTCATTTATTAAGTTTGTGTATTGACTTAGGGAGGACATAAAATCTCAGTGTAAAACTGGGTTTAAATAGTAGCATGTTTAAAAGACTTTGGGTTTTGTGGCATTAGGAATGAAGGCACTTTCTTACCAGTCTCATCACAAACGTTGCAAGTATTTTATCCCCTCTTGCTTGGCATGTTCTCTTGATAGGGGTATCTACAGGGCAGGTATTTAGTACTTGATTCCCCCCAAACTCTTGTTCCCTGTAACAGGTCTGTGGTACAGATTCAGAGAATACTACTAGTCAGTTCTCAAGGTTTCCTAATTTACAATTTGTTATGGTTTAGGTACCTGAGATCCATGTGACCTTTTGAAAATATTTTTCCAACAGACTGAAAAAGAGAGGGGAATTTGGGTACCATACAGTGTTCTCTCAGATGCCTTCTGAACTTTCATTTGATGATGGTGACTGCCAATTTTTTTTTGTCTTTAAGGCACATCTTCAAGTATTCTCTATCTCTAAGAAGACAGCCTTTGCATCTGATTCTCCACCCTTGTATTTTACTTTCAGCTTTTCTCATCTTGTCCTGTTGCAGCTTTGACAAGCTTATGCAACTGAGGTGATGATAGCTGCCTTGATTTCTGTTATATCTAAAAGTTCTTCTCTCAGCAGAGCTCTTACAGGCTAAACATGTGAACAAGAGAGAGAGATTTTACTTGTCTTTGGGACACTAGCAGAGCCTGCAGTGGTTGGATAATTGACTATTGAAAGCCTTGAGACATTTCTTCTTTTGTTTGAGAAGGTGGTGGTGGTGGCCAAGGCTCCTTGGCGGTGTATGAAAATAGCTCAGGAATTCAAGGAGCCTGTTGTCTGTGTTAAATGGTGCTCACATAAATGTATGGGAGTCGTTAAGCTGTTGTTACTATACCAAGTGTTACTATGCCAAGATGAAGGGTCTGTACTGCCATAATGTTTCAAAGTATGGTTATTAGTCTTTCCTTAAATGATACCAAATCTATCAATTGAAAATTACTTTGAAAATCCTCTTAGTACAAATGATCTCATTTTCAAAGCCACCTCCTCAGGTTACAAGTAAACTAAGCACCCAGCTGGCTGCGGTTGTGGCAGTGCCACGGCTTCTGTAATGACACCCCCAGGTGTGGCCATGTGGATGTCCCTGTGCACAATCCATTTTGCACAGCTCCCCGCGTGCTGGTTGGCTTCCCTTGGTTTTGTGTGTATTTTCCCCACAGAGGACACAGACTATTTTTTTTTCTTAAATATTGTGCACCGCATCTATAAATCTGTCAAAATTGCAAGGGCATAACAAAGAGTGGATCTGACCGATGGCACTGTTATCTTTTTCTTAGCATTTCCCTGGAATTCTAGCTGACAGCGGCCCTTAATATAAATTCATTATTTGCAAGGAGCTCTGTTTAAGCTAGCAAATTATTGTGCCAATGTGTGACACTAACCATACTGCAGAATAAAGAGCGGTGAAGCATTTATGACGCTAAAATAATTTCAGGTCATGTCTTTTTTTTTTTTCTTTGTGTAGTTTTGCTTTTATTACTAGTGCTGAAATGGTTCTTGCAGCGCAAGTGAGAAAACCAGACTGAACCTCCTGTTTTTTTGTTGGGCTCCCAGCTGGAAATCCCTCCCTCGATTTTCCATTGATAAAAGTGTCACAAAGGGAATCCAGAGCAGAGGAATAGGCGGAAATAGAACAATGCAAAGTCCTGGACTTGAATCACAAAGAAAGTTAACTAATGTAGATACAGTACTGGATGAGCTGCTGCTCCTTTCATGACCAGGTTCATTTACCTGTGGTCTTAGCATTTGTGGCTGCCCTCAAAGCCATGTAACAAATCAGCTATTTATTCTCTCTTTGCTGTGGAGGCTCTTTAAAAGGATATTGCAGAGCATTTTCTTCTCTCCCTTCCTACGGACTGCTTTATTTGACCTTCAAGAATTCAGAGTCTCAACAGGGGCTAGAAAACTCACATACAAGAATGCTTTTATTGTTAATCTATAAAATATGTCTTTCACTAATAAAATAAAGATGTGACATTTATAGAGCTCTGATAAGGAACATGGCAGTGGAAAAGGCCCAGGTCTCCTGCTGTTCAAATTAAGGGCAGCTGATTTCAGTGAGAGAAGAACCAGGCTTGTTAAATGTGTTTTAACACGTGCACTCAGGTGTTCCCATGATACTCGGGAAACTTCCAAGAGTATTTTGCAAGAATTGAGAAGTAACACCATAGAGAACTTCGTTCATTTAAGTGGCTGAAGGTATTTAGTGCTCCTTCAGAGCTTTTTGAGAGGGAAGATTACTTGAATTTAGTTTCATTAGTTAGGTGGTTACGTTTATACTTTTTCTAGACTTTCTAGCATTGTATCACTAAAACAATGGCTTCTGTATTGCTGCTGTGTTTGACCTTTGTGTCAGGGTCAAAGAGCTGACATGATGTTTGCCCCAGTGTCTCTATGGTCACCTCCCCATCATGTGCTGTAGGTGAGGGTCTGCATACAATGGTGTGAGGAAGGGGCTTGGAAGCCTCTGTGGAAGACAAGTGCTGCATGTCTTGTGCTGGGTGCAGCAGGAGTGCGATGGTCTGTGACACAGGAAGCTCAGCCCTGAGGGTGGCCGTGACCTGCTCTGCTGCAGTGCGAGCAGCAGGTGCTCAGCACCGCATGCCAGTGCTCAGCACATGGCTTGTTGCAGACCTGGATCTCTTGAGCTTTGCTGAGAAGCACTGGCATACCTTCCCATGTGAAAGACTAACTCCCTCCTGTTCTCCTCCTCTCTTTTTTCCCCCTCTTTCCTTTTCCTGTCTTTCTTAAACCTGCCAAAATGCCACAGAGCCACACACTGAAGTCTGTTTCCTTGTTCTGATGGTTTATTGTGATGGGGTAACAAGAACATGCACAGCTATTGACGTATGGAATGATAATATAGCAGGAATCAGTTATGTAATGAGCCAATAAGCAGGATATGCTTGGCCTATCCATATGTTGTTCGAGCGTACAAAGGAAAATATGCAGAATAGTGAGTGAATGAGAAGGATGGCTGGAGATAATGTTCGGATTTATTGGACATTTCAAATCTCTTCCTCTAACCCCATAAATCAAAGTGGTTGCATTTTGTGCTGGGTTTGGGGTTTTTTTATTTAATTATTTTTGGGCCACCCTTCCTTAAAGCCAAAAAAGGAAACGCAGCAGGCAAAACCACTATAAGTTGAAAACCAAGTAAGAATAAATCATGGTGTGCTACCTTAATAATGCTATTAAAAAACTGCTTTCCAGTGAGGCATACTGAAACCTAGGAGTAGTAACTGCTTTAAGCGATACAATTTGTCTAGCATTTTAACAATGCAGGAGTTTTTTCTTCTTGTCAGTGTAAGAGTCAGTAAAGTTGGGTTTCTTACTGCTTCCACTCTGCCCAGCATGCTATTTCCATGCAGAGATGGACTCTGCATGCCTGTGCCTTTTCATCATAATGAGAATACATGAGAGATACTCTGTGTGTGAGTAAATACAACAACCCAGGCCATTTATTTTCATCACTATTTTGCATAATATGCATGCAAATACCATATACAGCAGAGGAAGATGCTAAGAGCCAATTCTTACTAGATCCTAAATGAGATACTAGTTGGTGAATGATTGCAAATAAAGCTACCCCACATTGTCCTTAAGAGACTCAGATTTGGAAAAGGCATGTTATCTGTAATAGTGGGCAGAGCATCCACTGAATCGGAGTGTTTTTGTTTAAGAAAAGGCTGCCAAACATTGAAGGCAGGGAAAGCAGTATTGTTTTTTCATGCTCTTGGTGCCAAAGAAGCAAAATAAGGTACCAGAAGAAAGGGGTAACGTTCTGAAGGCGTTTGGGTTTTTTTTCTGTTACAAATAAAAAATTAGATGTTTATAAGAAATGAGGGCAATTAAGTTGAGTGTTCTGCTTTGGACAATTGTAACACTAATAGGATGGAAGCAGTATAAGCAGTTGCTACAATTATAGCTGCACTTACTGAGAGAAATCCATGTTCTGTTATTTGAATGAAGCATTCACTGTGTGGATGAAAAGCAGCAGTATCTTAAAGAGACAGGGAAGGAAATTATCCTCTTTTTTGTTTTGTTTTGTTGATTTTATTATCCACATACTTTCTTTGAGAAAGTTTGTGCATGTGATTCATCCAAGAGTTCAAATCCAGTCTTTCCTTTGTACCCAAAGCAGTTTAAACAGTTTGAAAAAGAGAGTAAATGTGCATTTAAAAAGTATATATGTATGCATACAAAAATGAAAGATTCTGTAAGAGAGCAAAATGGAACGATTGAGTTTGCATTCCCTGTAGCCCACTACAACTTATAGGTCATGCACAAATTATTCAGAGGGTAATTTCCCTTCCATTTTCATCAGGTTTCTTAGTACTGTGAGCCATTATTTGCTTCCTTTCAGTGATGTGTCAACAAACATTACTTTTCTTTGTGGATGCGGCTGAATTTTGTTCGTTAGAGAGATTACAACACATGAACAGTTGAGCCTTTAGAGTGCTGGCATTTAAGCAGTTCATAAGGAGTATGTTTATGCTTTGGATGGAGATCACTTGGTGCTGGTGTTAGTCAAATTAAGGCTGAAGTCATGGAAATCTTGACTTTTTGCCCACTTCATGTATCTTTGACAGTTTAGCATGTATGGTGGGCAGTTTCCAAATGCAAACAGATGGTGTGCTTATAAACACCAGGAGACAGAAAGGTGTTATTAATACTGGGTTTGTCTCTTTACAAAAGAAGGATGCAGATCAATGGCTGGTATAAATTAGCATAATCCTGTCAAGTAAAGTTATGCCAACAAAGATGGAATGTGAATCTGTCTTCCTGGCTACTATTTTTAAACACAATGCTGGAAACTGCTCATGTAGTTGTCTCTGTATGTGTTTCTCTGTTTCCTTACACTGTCTCTGTGGCAAAACGTGTTCTCTAGTCATCCGTTTTTTTTTTTCCCAGATGACCAAACACAGTTTTCCAGCAGGTCTCAGACTCTTTTCCTTCTTTAAATGCCTCTTATTCCTGTTTTTCCCATTTTCCAGTTTTGATTATGAAAGTAACTTCTTGCATCCCTGTGCTTCCAGTTGTAGCAACAGGATAGGATGTCTTTACTCCTCTCCTTTCCTGCTTTTCCCATCCCTGTGGGTTCATACATCCTGAGGAACTGCTTCAACTTAAGCTCAAGTCATGTCTTGTAAAAAGCCCAGCAAAATAGTATTGCTCTGAGCTGAAAAGTGTTAGTCACACTTGTGTAGTGCAGAGTGATTGACAAAGTTAGTGCAGGTTGTGGTGGGGTTTGCTGTGTGACTACATGGATGCTTTGCAAATCCTGCAGTGCTGGCTTGCAGCTGGCTCTGGACTTCCCAGTGGGTAACGCTGAACCAAATTGGATGAGCCGTTCCCATTCAAAATGTCAAATCTGTGTTCTTAATTTCCAATGAGGATGTAATGTGATAGCAAAATCGTTCTGTAAAGGGTCATACGCTGTTTTACTGTCAGTTTGAGAGGCTCAGACAGAAGGAAATGATCAAAACCACTCGATGCTCGTTATTTATTAATTGAGTTCTGGCAGAGCCTTGATGCATTCTGGCTTTTTGTTTGTTTCTTTGTTTACAAACAAAAAAAGACAAGCACAGTTCACAAAATAAACGAAAAGGGAAATTTGTTAACAAAGATTTCTGACAAGGAAGAAATGGGATTTGGGGGCATTTGAGTGGAGGGTCCTTGGAATACAGGCAGAGCAACTTGGCATTGTGTCATCCTCTCTGAGTGTTGCTCCTGAAAGAGAAGGATACTTTAGAGAAGAGCAGACCATGAATCTTCTATGCTGGCATGCTGGGTTACCAGAAAATATTTACCCTGGTAAGTTCTGTGGTGGGGATATTTTAAGTACATGCACTTTGCTGCTTGTATGGATTTACTTTCTTAAAAAAAAACAAGGTCAAACTAACAAGAAGCTCCAACTGGTTTTTTGCTTCTCTGTATCTCTGCCTTGTTTCTGTACATATTCAGGTAAAGAATAGTACATCGAAGGAATTGTGTCTTTCTTTACTAACTGTGGTTTCTTGACTTCAAAAGTCCCAAAGCTGCTTAGAGCTCAGTCTTTTCTTCTGCAGTGAACCTTATCTAGACAGATCCTTCCAATAGCTGCTGTGGCCCATGTGAAACTGTGTCATAGCCTGGGGTGTGAAGTTTACATTGGTGAAAGGTCTGAAGATTCAGCTGCTGGTCTCCTCCACCTGAGATTAAAAATTAACCAAATATAGGTGATTTTTTCACAGGGATAGCTAAGAACACATCTCTGATCAGCATAATCCCTGTGCCAAATTTCCAGACTTGCTCCAGAGTCTGAAGCCATTTTTATAACTCAGTAAATTAGCAACAACAGCAGCACAAGTAGTAAATTTAACAGTCAACAATAAGTTCTTATTTGCCTGCTCTCTTTCTCCAAAATGGCTGATTTTTTCCTGAAACTTTCCCTCAAAAGCTCAGTCTGAGGCAGATATTATAAGATTTTAATTAAAATATTTAAAAATACTTTTTATGTTTATATTAAGCATCTTTTATTAAAATATTAATTCGCTTGCCAGAGTTGTAAAAAGCTAAAAACAAGGCTCTTGAGGAAGTTGGTTGAATAGTCTTCAGTGTTATGGGTGCTGTGAGAATTGCTTTCTTTGCGCTGCTGGGCTAAAGGTGGTGTGTTCAGCTGCGATTCTAGGGTACTGTCCTTGAGATACCCATTTCTCTGCTTTTCATTTTCTTCTACTGCTGTTCTGTGGAGTGGTAGAAAAAAGTGGTGCAGGAGATCATTCTTTCCAGGTCACTTAGATCTGCATTGTTTCAGCTCTCCTTTTCTTGTCTGCTTCTTTGACTTCACAAACATTTCTTTCCTCCCTTTGGATTAGAGCTGGAACTTTAAAAAGGCAAAATACACAGCGAGACCTGCTGGACTTCTGCTCTGGCCCTGTCCTCATCAGTTGAGCCCCAGGGGTTCTGCAACTTACTCAGTAAACAAGAAGCCAGTGTCAGCTGCTGAAGCTCCTGCTGCTTTTCTCTGCTTTTACCCCATCAGTGCTTTTTTGGACAGTAGTGGTACCCAGCAGGGGTCTGTTTCAGTTCCTCTTGCTTGGTTAAGTGGCTGTGGTGGCTTTTCTTGAACCATGTCAAAACCAGGACCTGGGAGGTGCTGCACGGTGCACCCATGTCTGCACAACTGTCTTGTTGAATTTGGCAGCATAACCAGTCAGGATACAGAAAATGTTTGCTCATCTGGGTCTCCTGAAGAGAACAGGCAGGTCTAGGAAGTTGGCTGGGGCAGGGCTATTGAAAGCACTTGCAGACATGCAAGATTCCAGCTCTCCCTGGCTGTGAGCTGGCTCCCTGAAGCACTGCTAAAAATCCCTCTCGCTGTTCCTCTGTGCTCAAATCAATCCCCGTTGAAGCTGGGAGTAATATTTGCATACCTCACTGGTTGTTCAGGCTAAATTAATATTTGTATAGCACACTGTGTTCCCCATATTGAAAGGACTACATGAACACTGCTGTTTCTAGGCAGCTACATCCCGTGCTTGAATGTTGTAAATGTACTTAGCCAGGACAGACAAGACTCATTGCATTTGTTTAGAAAAACCCTGTGAGTCCCTTGGTATATGTATGAACATTTTTTTTTACATAGGTGGTGTGTTTAGTAAAGCTGAAGTTCTCCTCTGTTGGAATAGCCTATTTCAAAGGTTGGGGTTTGTGTTCATTTGCCATTTTTGATTCTGCTTGCCACTGCATTGCACGCTGGAGGGAGTATTATGTAGTTTTTTCAGGGTCTTTCCCTGCTTATAGAAACCTTCTGGTGCATGCATAAATCCCCTAGCAATGCTTTTTCTTAAGTTGAGGGCATAAATAGAGTCGATTATTGTCTGGTAAAGCTGATTGGTATTCCTTAAATCTTGATCTCATCCCTTACTTATTCACACATCATCTGCACGGAAGATATTTCTGCTGTCTTCTGAACTCTGTTTCACACAGTCCAGTGAGATGTTAAAAAATAATAATTTTATAAATCTTTGCTAAACCAAATTAAAGCATTAAATGAAATCTGGGGGAAAAATAGAATCCGAAAAAATAATTAATTCAAGCTAATAAATGTTCTTCTGGTCATAGATTGTCAAAATTCTCCTGCAGTGTGTGAAAGAGGGTGATTTCTCCAAAGGTCCTGCTTGCAGAGCATCTGCTGGAGATGACAGCATCAGGAAAAATAGAACAAGCCGCGGCATCAGTGCTGTTGCACAGTCGGCATCGTGGCCTGTAAGAGCAAAGCAGCGCCGTCTTCTGCAGGAAAACCTGGGCTTGTAGCTCTCAGCACACAGGATTCTGCTTGTTATGTCACACTGCCATAAATCTTGAGCAGCTCCATTGAAATGGAGGGAATTACTCCAGATTTATGCCAGTTTCGGTGAAAAGAGGCTTTCTGCTGAATGGATCGGGGCAGCCACTCGCCAGGTGGAAGGGAAAGAAGTGACTCAGCTTTCGGCAGTTGTTGCTGATCACTGGCTTTTGCCAAGCACAGAGTCACAAATTTCCTTTTTTTTCCCCTTCTTCTTCTCCCTGGCCCTCTTTTTTCTTTTTTTTTCGGGATGAGTGACTGCTTTGTGCACCACGCAGAAAAGAGGACTTAATTTCTGAGGGAAGAAGGGATCTAGTGGAAGGATGAACCAGCCTGAGTCCTTGCTGTGAGCAAGGAGCTTGTGGAGGGGCAGATCACCCTTGCTAGAAGCATTTGGCCCCTCATTTCAGAGTGTGCAGTTTTGGCTTCTTCTTCTTGCCCTTGGGAGACAAACGTTTGTATAAGAGGGAATTCTCTGCGTGGCTGCCCTTGTATTTCTGTGTGCACGGCAATAACCCGCCAAGGACACTGACAGCAGCTCCTCCCACGGGGCACAGAAGGGAGCAAAGCCTGCAGCAGAGCAGAGGGAGCTGCAGTTAGGTGCTGCCTCTTACTTTCCCCCCCTATCTGTAGTCACCCTGCTCTGCCTCCCCAGCAAGCTCACGAGCCAGCAGCAGTGGCCATTACCTGCACCCAAAAAAAAAGGAGCAAAGGAGGAGAAAAACCCCGTAGTTAGGTTCTAGGGCCGTGTGCTAGTTAAGTAGATACTGGGGTTTCTTTTGGACTACCCAATAAGAGTACTCCAAGTTTAGAAATGGTGTTAAATTACTGCAATGAAAAATGGGATTTAAAAACTCTAAATGGAGAAGACAATAGCGTTCTGTAGATCTCTGAAAAACATGGGTTGTTGAACTGAAGCTCCCTGAATGTTTCAGCCCATCTGTCTTGATGGTTTCTGTGTCTTAATCACGGATTTCATGAAGTGTCTAATTTTCCTTTTTTAGCTTTCTGTCTTCCTCTTGTACAAAAGTTAAGACAGGGAAATCATCTGAGCTGGATTTACTTTTGCATTCGAGAGAAAAGCAGTCTATAAAAAGAAGTGAGTGGTGTGTGTGCTGGGAAACCAAGTTTGTCTGCTTTGGGTTTGGGGAGCAAGATTTTCCCACCCTCACTTCTGCTACTGCGGTGGTTATTGGGACAGCTGGGGAGTGCAAGTATAGGTGCCTACCCCATAACTACCAGTGCTTTTAATTGTCTGGCTCTGGTCCGTGGTTGTCTAAACAGTGTGGACTGGCTCTACTGAAGTCACTGGCAAAATTCCTTCGCTGTCCCTCCCACTGCTGCCACTGTTCCTGGCAGCTGTCAAGATGTACTGGCAAGTCCTTGAGCCCTCTTGCACCTCGGGAAGTCTGCAACAACTCTTCTGAACTGGAGAATTGCTTCCTATTCATAGCTATGGGATGAAAAGCACAAACCAACCAACAGAAATGTTTCCCTGAAAGTCAGAGCATTTTAATTGACCCCTTAGGAGGGTCATTAAAGGAGGGTTGTACATCTCCAGATTCTTCCTGTGTGAATCCATCACAGAGAGCCTACTCAATTTCTAGCAAGAGTGGAAATTTTTGCCCCTGCCCTGCACAGAGCACAGATAAGGCCATGTATATTTGCAGTGTGTACTATGCAGAAGATGCTGATTGACATTAATTAGGAGTGGGAGGTGTGAAAGTGTAAAAATAAAATTCCTTTCTGTCAGGTTTACTATTAGAAGTGAAGTACATGGTGTGACACTGAGTGCATGTGAGCGTGCACGTGTGTCTGCGTGAGAGTGTGTGTGGAGTGGAGGGTGTGTACTCAGCATTTAGAACAATAGTGGGAGTGAAGCATTGCAGGTTTGAACATCTGTAAAAGTCTGTGATTACAACCTTTTTCTTGGGAGCTGCTCAGTAAAATGTGCTTAAAAATGGTTTCTTTTCCATTGCTACTTCAAAATGCCGTGCTAAAAAGTACACAGTGCCAGAGTTTGCAACTTGTGTCAGTTCCGCTGCCTCTGCCCAGCTTTGTGCTGCTACAGTGACTGTTGTGAGAAGCAATCAGAAGGGACAATATTTTTGGTAAATTTTAGCAAGAGCAATACTTTGAAGTTAAATGGATCTCTATTTAACGAGCTCCGGTATTGCTCCGGTTAGTAATAGTCGCTAATTCCTTCTCTGTGTGTGTATTAAAAATAAGAAGCAAAAAGTGAATTCTGCTGTGTTAATGGTTCAAGAAGTGTGTTGTTGAATGCGCCTGGCCTCCTCTTAAAAAATAAATGGACAATCATCTGTGTAACTTAAAAAGCATGTTCTTTGGATCTTAACTGCATTAGAATATCTGAGCTCAAGAACTGTTGCTTATGAAATTTCTTCAGTATCTGTGTTTTATGTGGGTGATACTGCCAGAGGGTTATCTATGGAGCTTTTAATAGCTGTCTGACTGTCCATCTGCTCTATGTGACTGTTTATATTTATCCTTTATACGAGAAAGTTCAAAACACGGACACTCTGTCAGCCTAATTCATCTGTCACTGAAGTGGGTGGCACTGACTGAAGACCTCTTTCCCAGTGGTTGAGACCTTTCCATTCAGAACTGCAAGTTTATGTTTGGTCTTCACTGATTATAGCTAGAGGACAAATCTCCTTTTTCTGTTACACCTCTGAAATGCTGTGTGTTACCCTGATTTTTGCTTGTATTAGCGAGCTGCTTTCAAGTGGGACCCTTTTTATTATTATTGCCCAGTGATTCGAAGGAAATGAGTTGCTAATCTCTTCATTTCCTAGCAGAATTTTTCTCTGTTGACAAACTTACCATTTGCTGAGGGAGAGGGTGGAAATGACACCTCAACTGTCCTGGTCTGCAAGGTACTGATAGTACATGCTACAGGCACTGTGAGTTGTGGCTGCTTGTGCTGGGTCTATGATTGAGATACCGAGCTGTTACTTAGGCCTGCAGGTTAAGTATCATTTTCTGTCCATTAGTGAAAGTAGATTTAATGTTTTGGACATTAAGTCAAGATACTCTCATCCTCCTAGAAGGAAAGCACCAAAGCTGACGACACCATTTTGCACTGGCCTCACTAACACCGGTGCTGTTGCTTTAGCATCATAATATAGAAGAACTGGTTCAACACCACGCCTCCCCCAACCCCTAAAACCAAATGAAACAAGAAAAAAAACCCCAGCACCTACCCAGAAAACTCACCCCTGGCTTGCTGATGTTGATCCTTCCGCTTAGGGGCTGATACTTTGGGTGAGGGGTCACATGTTGCTGAGAAGGGGCACGTGGCTTCAGCTAGGAGAGGGTGCTGACTGTGGGAATGTGGAGCTAAGGGTAGTGCTGGTGGATATTTTCCAGCCAGCTTTGGTATCAAGTTTATGGAGTGCATGTGGTACAGAACTTCACGTACTGTGTCACAAACACAGAAGTTTAGAGGTTTCTCCAAATGTGTGCCAAAGGCCCCTCTTAGTTAACTGAGCTGCGTGTGGTCTTTTGTGTAGGGGTGGGTGGGCTCGTAGGGAAGATGCTCCCTGCGCTGTCCTGGGTGAGCCATAGGCACACCTGGTCTGCCACAGCTTGGGTGATGTGCATGGGGAAATGTTCGAATTAACTACAGAAACAGCAAAACCAATTCACAGGTACACAAACACTGACGTTTCCCATTGAGGAGAAAGATGCCGTAGTTTAGTTAGGGAAACCACAAGGAGGTTGATTTCTGGGTTTTGGTTTTGTTTTATTTGTTAATATAACAGCTTACTTGTGTTTGAAAAGGTTAAGCAGAGATAAGTTCATGGCTGAAGCTGCAGTGGTGGGCACAGAATGCATGGCATATCTGGTGTCAAAGAAGTTGTTTGTAGTCATGTATGTGTAGATAAAAAATATATTGAGTTTTCAGCAGTGTTTTTTTCTTGGCTGTAATTGTGATGTTACTAGCAATTAATGACAACTGGATTTCACGACTGTGTTTTCTTGCTGTAAGCCTCAATTCAGTTAATTGAGCAAATGTATGTGAACTGTGAAGGAAAAAGAAAGGGGAAAAAAAAAAAAGAGGAGGGCTGTTGGAGTGAGAGCCCCTCTGGACCCAGGCCCAGAGGAAAGCCAAAGCATAGGGGTTGAATTAAAACCTTTGGATAAAATGAGATACATGAAGTCACACCAAAGTGAAATAGAAATATAGATTTTTAGCTTTTAGTAAAAAGATATGCTAAGTGCTTTAAACATTGGAAAGCTGCAGCAAAGAGACCTTAAACACAGTTTTTACTGCAGCAGTGTTACCTTTTCACAGAATTTCTTTACTTTAGACAAAACATAGATGTAACTGTACTGTTCACATTTTTTTAGATAGAGTGGTCACATAAACAATAAGAGCTGATAGAAATATATGCAAATCTGTGTAATACCTATGTAAGACTTGTGTAAGATTTACGATTGTTAGAATTAGACCAGGATAGGTTAAGAAAAGAAAAACTAGAATCATGTATTAATTTTATTGGTCAATTAATAAATATAATCCACACTTCTGTAAGTTTAGAGAAGAAGAAGAAGCTGTTTGCCTACTGCTGCTGTTGCTGCTCGGCTTTATCATGTAACCCCTTCAAACTCTGCCTTCAGAAAACAATGGAACTATGAAATAAAGAACTTTAGCAGGACTGCAGCCTCCTCTGCTTTTTCACCTTCGGCCGAAAGGGAGGGTGTCCCATCATTAGGCTCAACAGAGGGCAGAGTAAAAAGACCATGTTTGAAATCATCCTCAGACTATTTCTGTGTTTAAGGCCTGATCAAGTAGTGTTCTTGGGAGAATTATTCAGAGCTCAGAAAGTTCAAGGCATATTTAGTGTCTTCTAGAATGAGATCTCTACTGATTGAAGAACCATTTGGTCTTTGGGACTATATCTATAAATATAGATATTTTCCTTCTTAGAGACTGTAACTGCTGAAGTCAAATCCACCAGTATTTTGGGTTTGACCCACTCACAAGGTTTGATCTTCATACACATAAAGGCCACTTTACACTCTTGAGGCAAGTAATAAGATCTTGAACAATGTGTAAATCATACAGTTCATTTTGCCTTCTTCCTCTTTTCATACTGATTAATATATTAGGCTGTCTAAACATAAAATACCCAAGTAAAATGTGTGTGGGAAAACACTGTGTAGGTATGTAGCCTTCAATGATTGGGTAGCTATTTGTAAGCTTGAATTAATTAGTTGGGCTGACGTGCAATCCTTTCAGCTTTGTGGGGGCTGGACAGTTTGTGGGCAAGCAGGAGGGAAATCCTTTGAGGGATGTGTCATTGTAGGACATTACAATACTAAAGTTTTCCTGGAGTTGGGGGAAAGAAAAGTACTATTATAATATCTGCTCATGATCCTCCATGCCATGAACATAGTTTAAAACCAGAGCCTGTGTTTCGAATGGTTCTTCAGTTGTCATCATGTTTTTCAATTCTGTGTTATTAAAAAAATGATTAAATTATTTTTAACACAATGTATAGAGACAGTGCTTGAAATAGTTTGTAATCAGCTAGACCAACTCCTGGATGGCGCTTTCCTGTTAGCGTTTATAGAAGAAAATAGTGTTTGCACAGTTCAAATGCTTTTCATGTCAGCACTGATCACATTTGTTTGCAGTCTATGAAAACAGAACATTAGATTTCACCTCAAAGCTATTCTAAGAAAACTTTTTAATAATCATTGATTGTATTTCAGAAACATGGTAGTACTGAAAATGTTACCATAGCTATAGCCATGAAGTTAGAACAGAACTGCTATTATTTTTGGAGTGTGTCTAAATCAGTAATTTTTCAAGTGGAAAGATTGGCAGAATTTCATTGTGCTTGTCAAAGTTACTCGCTTCCTTCCAATTCCTCCAGTTTTACTTATCTGTTTGGTGAAAGCAGAACACAGAAATGCAGGGTACGCTTTCCAGAGCCCACGCAGGGAGCCTGCGTGCAGCATGTCAATAACTACCTGATGCCTCTCAGGCTTTCCTGTGTCTGTCCTGACTGTGCTCCCCTCAGTGGTGCCTCCACTGCTCAGATTGCAGTCAAGCCCAGAGGCAGGCTTGTGGCCCAAAAGGCAGCATGGCAGAGAGCTGAGGCTGGATCTCCCAAGTCCCACCGAAGGACTCTCGGCATTGCATCATCCTCCCTCTCTTCTGCAGTTTAAAGACCTGTTTAATCCTGAGCGATGGTTGTAAATGTGCTTTTCAATGCCATCGACTTGCATGAGTGAAACGCTGGGAAAGGATGCTGTGAAGCTGCCAACACAGCTTGTCCAGGAAGTTTTCTTTTCTGAGGAGTGTTAAAGTGGCATTAAAGTTTTCCTTTTGCTGGGGTGCTGTTTTGCTGTGTGCATCAGTGATGCTTTGGTTGGACGTATTCCTTTTTTCAGATTGAGATTTGGAGCTATGCTTTTCATTCTTCACTTGCATTTAAACAGTAAACCAATGTTTTATAACACCAGCATTTTCAAATTCTGTGATAACCGAAGTGTCCAAATGATTATTTATTGGGAGTAGAAGTTTATCATTGTATTATCTTTGGGCTAAATTGGAAGGATAGTGCTTCAAGCATTTTTTAACAGAAAAAAATGATAATAACTTGACATTTCACAGCATACATAAATTGATGAAAGTCAAAAGACCATTTGCTTTGAGGCTGTGCAAAATGATCTCATTTGTTACTATGTGGTCTGCACAGGCTACTCTCAAGACATGTAGGATTTCTTCCTTTTTAATATTTCTACATCAGGATGATAGAGATAAATACTCCATAGATATGTGGCCATCTGGTTCTCCTAATTCTGCTAAATTTACCAGAAGAAAAAGTAATGTATTATGCCTTTCTAAATATAGTTCTTTTTCCATGATTGAAAATTGAATCACTTATTCTGTGGAAAACTCTGATATTCTGTAGTTTCCTTTGTTCCAACTTGAATATTCTGAGGAAAAGTAAACCCTTCATTTCTTCATATAAGTATTGTGGGATTTTTTGAAATTTTTCTTATTTTGCTGTCATTTTCAGATCCAGATATTCTCCAACCGTACAAACCAAGTAAAGATATTAGTGACCTCTTTTGTTCCTCAGATTATAGCAAAAATACAGATCTTAAAATGCCATAGAAGGAAAGGAAGGCAGTGTAAAAGAAAGCTAGCCTGCTGGGAAGAATAATTTATGAAAGAAATTTGAAGCACTTCCGTAATAAATCCCAAACTTAATAAAACTCTTTGTGATTGGGGTTTTGTCTTGAAATTGTATTTCTAGTTTGGAGCCTTCCACTGGCACAATGTCTTCTAAGAGGGTTTGGTGTATGTTTTGGGTTAGTATGAGTGGTTTCAGTTGCTGAAGCAATTGCAGGAGGCATGTTAGAGGCAGTTCAGACCTCACTGTGAAGCTGTACAGCGATGTCAGTGAGTGAATATGAATGCAGTGATCTTGGTGCCACTAGGAAAAAGAGTGGTATTAATAACAATGAGAAGAAGAGGGACCAGCACTTGATGTGATGACAGTTTCTGTTTGCCAGCCAAGTAAATGTGTCAGAAGGTCACCAAGGAGTATCTATGGCAACCAAAGGAGGAGGATGGCTCTGCTGGGTCAGTGTTGCTGGTTGGGTAGAACCCCAGGCAGTGAACTGTGATATGACCTGATTAGGACTAAGCTACTGACTGAAACTGATAGTATTTATCAGCCACAGTCTTCAAAAATCAGTGAAAAGCAGAAAGAAAAAATTGGTGGAAAGCAGAAAAACAAGGACCAAGAAAGTTTGTCTGATACCTTTCCAATTAAAAAACTGAAACTATTAAGTACACACAAAAGTGTGGTAAGCCTGATCTCTAGAGAAAGTTACCTGTCATTTCTGCTAGGAATGTTTTTACTCTGCAATATCTTTTTTTTTTTTAAATTTACTCTTTTAAAGAAGTAGGGTTCGTCAGGAATCTTACATACCAACACCAGACTTGCCACTGGGCTAGCCATAAATTTTTTCAAGTGACATTTCTTATGTGGTTTTAAAAACTAAAAATAAATGAAAAATCACCAAGTCTTTTAAGCCTTTGATGGAAATCCAGCAGCTTAAATATTGTTGAAATTCAGTCTGTAGGGTGGGTTAACTGAATTCCCAGTGTAGTAGCACTATTAAAGCAACTGTCTTAGATAATAAATGGCAATATGCTCTATGACTCACTTGAGGGGTCATTATTTTTGGCTGGCCTGAAAGATGGTGGTGTTTGCTGGGCTGCAGTGAGGAAGGTGTCAGCTTATGCCATGTATGTGATCAAAGTGACAGAGTGGAAGAGCGAGGGCAAGTTTCCTCAGAGCCCACTTGCGATGCAGGTTGGGGCGAGGAGATGGATTCCCAGCTGTTTCTTTGGCCTGTAACCCACAGTATTAAAATCTGCTATGAAAATGCTGTGTTCCTTTCCCTTCACCACCCTCCATTTTGTACTGCAACGTGGAAGCCTAGGGTGTAGTACTGCATGTGGTACTTCAGGATCCAAAGGCCTATGGAATTACATTATTGAGGGGATTAATAATCTCTGGGACACATTGTAATTTGCTTTATATTAATGAACATGCACGTAAATAATGTTGTAAAGATCTGCACATAAAATGGTAAAAATCTGCAGTTTGCCTGGGTGTTCTTTTTTTTTCCATGGATGTGCTGTATCTTTTATAATCCAAAGCTTTGCATCCGAAGCACATCTTTCTGCTGAGATGGTCTTCTCTAGCATGACCCCATGCTCTGATCCTTAGTTCGCTCAGAGCCAACCTCAGATCAGCTGCCTTGTGAGCACTGCCTGCTCCTCTCAAACCCTCGTTTTAGTTTTCATGTTCCTATGTTTTGTCAGGTGCCAGCTGGCACCGCAGCTGTGCTGGTGGCACTCAGAGGAGCCCGGGGTCACTGTGAGCTCAGAAGGGCACTGGCTGCTGCAGGGATGGCACCAGCAACCACAGGGAAGCTGGGAGGCATTTGTCACATTGCTCTTGAGGTGATTCCACTGCATACTCATGGAGCAACACAAAGAGACTTCTAGTTCTTCTGTATCTCTGCCAAGAAGAACATTACTACAGAGCACCGTCATTCAGCTGGAATAAAGGGAAATAAAGGACAAAAATGTTTGCAGGATCGCAGAACTGTTGACTCTTTCAAACCCCTACAAAAGTAAATGATTGAACAAGTCTACAGCTTGGGTTCAGCTGTGGATGTGCAGCTCAAGCTGTAATTTTCTATTCCAATATAAACTCTGGTTATTGTTTAATGAAATAGAAAGTCAAGGCTTTAAATTGCAAGCAATTCAGATGTTTTTCTTCCACAAGACTGTGTAGCATTTTTTGTTTTGTTTTCTGTCTTCTTGTGTCAATATCTAGAAGTTTACTGTGATAAGTCCAAGTGGCAGGGAACATGTTTTGTTCTGGCACGAAGAGAAGGCCAGGCAGTGTTTCTTCAGGTTCAGAAAGCCTGAAAGGAGGACAGAAGTAAGTCAGACTGACGAGTTTGAAATAATTTCTGACTGATGCTCGTAGTGCTGTTTGCATCCATGCTTTCAATGTCTGTGTAATGCATTACAATGGTGATTCTTAAAACCCCAACAAATTCTGTTCCTCTTAGTACACAGAAACTGCCCTAGAATTTTCCTTGTTATCTGTTTTTGGATCCTGTTTTGTTGGCAGCATGGTACAAGCTATAGCTGGCACCGGCATGATGCAGTGCTAGGCTTTGTGTAAAAATACACTAGAGTGTATGTGGGCAGGGCCATAGCCTCTGCAGTTGCTCTATTTGTAGCACGGCTCCTTCATCTTTTGCATGTTTCTGTATGTGATATTTGGGCAGATTTTAACAAACCTGGCTTAGGGTTTGAAATAACAACCAGCATCGTATCAAAGCACTTAGCGTATTATGAAAAGAACATGCTTGTACAGCACGAGTATTTATAGCTAGCCCATTTGACTGATGTAAAGAAAAGGTATTCCGAAAGTATTTGAAGTATCTACAGATTTTTATACCGTGTCAAAATGCAGTGCTTAGAAATCTCACCATGAAAGCCTATATTGATAAAAACAGCTTCCCCCTCAGTTTCTGGGAATACTTGTGACTTGAAGGCCATTATGATCAGTTGCTTTCATGCTGTGTTGTTGTTGGACTACAATGAATAGTCCATGGGTATGGTACGTTCTCCAGGATCTGGTGCAGAGGGTCTACCCTTTGTAATGGCATGAAGTTTTTTAGGGAAGATGGATTAAGTGTTTCACTAGATATGTCGTGTGAAACTCATGCAATATCACCAACCTCATCTTCTGCTAAATTGGACAAAACTGTTTTAAGAAGTAACCTGGGTTTTCTCATACCTAAGCACTTGAAATATTAGGGAAAATAAAAATGGATTTTATTCCTCCGAGTGCAAAAGAGCCATTGGAAGTATTTTTATACAGGCAAATGTATAGATTCAAAAATATGTGTAGCAAATGTATCACAAACAAGGCATGTTTATTTCCTCACTCATTTGCTCCAGAGACACTTTAAACTAGCTTGTGTTCTGAGATCATAAGTTGCAGACATTGAAGAGGAGAAAGCAGAAGACTAATAGCAGTGATGGCAGAAACACCACTTAGCTGCTTATTAAATAAAAACTGTTTTGCTTCCAAGTTCTTAAGTGCTATACTTATTTAATCTGGTTTGCCCAACCTCTCTTCTTAAGTCATTTGTTCTGCTTAAAATTGCAAAGAAATTTTTTGTCAGAACACTTTGTTGGTTTAGATAATAACTTTTTTTTTCGGTTGCTTTTGTTCAACACATGAAATAAAACATTTTCAGATTGAGGGTTGGCCCTCATTAACTGAAGTTTCAGGAAGCAGAAAATGGGAATGCTAACAGAGTATCTTCAAATAAATCATGATTAATTGCATGCAGAAATACTCTGACTTCATTTGTGTATGCTTAACAAGCCTTTACTGACTACTACAGTTTCTGCTGTTCAAGAATAAAACGGGGAGCATGTAGCATCAGTATCTGTTTGAATATACCCCTGGTCCTGCTTTCACTGCTAGAAAGCACAAGCACTTGTTCTGCTGCAGTCCTCTGTTGGCAGCTATAAAGAGCTGTCGATGAGAGCAGACTGGATCCCAAAACTGGACATCCTCTGTGTACAACATGGATACAGATCTTCTCCAGAACCAGTGAGCATCAGTCTTTTTTGACAGAGGATTCTGCTTTGTTCACCTCTGTTTCCTTGCTGAGTGCCATTTTCCCTGCTTTCTCATTTAAAAAAGGCCTTTTCCAATCCCCTACCCATTGCACAAAGGTTTCCACAGCATTATTTGGCCATATGTGAGTTTCTTGTTGCTGTTAGAGCAGCCTGCACAATACATCTTTCTGCGCTGTTGAACCTGGTTGTAATCTTTCTGTCTGTGCCCTGCCACACTTGGGACTTTGGAGGCCCAGGCATTTTGCAAGGCAAATTTCTTTCCTGTTCACTGCTACCGTAGTGCAATTCTGGTTTGCCCAAGGTCCTTCTTTCAAAAGTCACTCTTGCCATGTTCACAAGTGGAAGGTGCTCATTTGATGGGGAGAGAGAGGATAAAGGGTCAAAAGAGTAATTTTCATGCTTTAAGCTGCTATCAGTGAAGAGATGCAACACACTTGCTGTATCAGCCATCAGTTAAGCTGCTACACCACTTTACTGTTCACCAGCTTCATCAGTGTGTTCAGCATTTGGTGATGAAGGTTATCTAAGGAGAGGAGATTGCAATTTGTGGAGATGCAGTCATGTGAAAGTGGTGGCCAGAGGAGCCCAACTCCCCAGCCTCAGTAGAAAATGCATCCACAGAGAACAGTTTCCCTGGCTCCGATATATAATGTTTTTCTTTAACCAAGGTTAAGTCCGAAAGCACAGCTGCCTTCTACTGCTTTGTTTTTATAAATTTGATCTGTGCCTTTGATGATATTTTTCATGTCCTTCCTTCTAAAGGAAGTAAAGGCAAAGGCAATGCTCTGATCTGTTAGCAGTTCCATAGATTCCTATAAAGGTTTTTTGAGTTTTTGGTTTTAGGGAAAAAACAAATCTCAGGTCCTGTTTTTAAAAACAGATTATCAGCAGAGGGAAGGAGCAGTGGGATGGTTACCAGTGTTGGGGAGATAAATAGGAAAGCTGAGTAACATGGAAGGACCTACAGGTTGAGGCTTGGGTTGGGAAAATAGTGTAGATGGGAGCTGGAGCATCAGTAAAGTGTGTACAAGGTAACTGAAAATGTCAGATAGGAAAGAGTGAGAGGGGAGAGTGGAAAGCAAGTGTATTGGAAGATGCTGGCACTGGATTTCAGAAGCAGGAGTCTCTGTTGTTGTATATAATACTTCAGCAGTGTAAAAGACTGGAGTTTATTCTTGTTGATGTGCTAATAAGAGCCCAGGGGTTTATATCTTACCTCTCTGGAAACTGAGCTGCATAGTGAAGAGATCTGCCACAGCTGACATAAACCAGTTGTTGGAAAGGTCTCACCTTCTGTCCCTCTTGTGCAGTCAAGGGACTTGTAAAGCAGTGTGAGCGTTCAGAGTTGTATGCAATTCCTGTTCTAACCCTTGTCCTATGCTATTCTTTTGAGTTTTCTTAAGCTTAACTAGCTAATGCTCCATGGCAAAAAACAAATACTATCATCCATGGCTAGGAAAAATGATGGTATTTTTAAGTGTGTTTAAGGGAATACAGTGGTGAGGTGCTTCAGGATAAAGGTTTAATTCTCAGTTTATTCCCCTTCAGTTGTGCTCATGCAGATTGCCTTTCAGTAATGCAGAAGAAATAATGATCAGTTCTTTCACTCTTTCCTGCATTATTTCTTGAATTAACTATTGGCTATCTAGAAACACATTTTGAGAGGAAAAGATTATTTTTCTTGGAATTTTTTGTGATATCTGCGACTAAGGTATCTCACTAGCAATTAAGAATTAGATTTATTTTTCATAACCATATTGTACTTCTTTTTGTGCCATATATATATCCCTTCCCAACCTTTATCATCTAGCAACTTTTCATGCATTCAAGCTTAATTTAAAATTAGTTGCATGCTTTTATATAGTTATTCTAATCTTAATTTTTTTCAAAAGGGCAAATTACAGAAACAACTCTTGTGAGATACAAACTCCTAGATGATGATACCGATTTGCTTTTCACAGTTAGGCACAATAAATTACTTTTCACTGTAGGTGAAATGAGCAGACATGTTTCTTCTTCCACAGAACACAGCTGGGTTTTGGGACAGGGATGAAGAGCTAGCAGTCATGAAACTGAAGGAGCATTTAAGTTTTTATTTAACTTCATATGTATCTGCTTGATAAGCTACATGGAAAGCTGTATGGACAAGTTATTTTCCTGTTGTCTTTTAATTTCCTGTTACCTGTAAGGAATTTGCACTTAACTTTCTGATGAACCCAGAATCCTACAGGCATTGCTTTTTCAAAAATTCCTTACGTGAAAAAAAAGAGTGTTTCTGTATAGGAAACAAGGAAAAGAAATCTCTTGAGTCAACTGCATTTTTGATAAAGCAGATTACATTTTTTTATGGCCTGATTCAGTATTAGATTATTGCAGTCTCATTCCATCTTAATTTCATCCATCAGCAGAGTTATTTCAGCATAAATCTGGTACAAGGGATGTCAGAATTAGCCTCTGTGTGTGTAATTATTCTTTAGTCTGCAAGGGTAAGAAGTACCTTCTGGAGGCCAGCAGTACTGCCCTATTAAATCTGTTGCAAATGTGATCTGAGGCTTTGAACACTGAACTTTAAGTACTTTAAACAAAACTTGGAAAGTAATTTTTTTTTTTACTGCAAATACACCAAGGATTTGTTACAAGAGAAAGGGTCTAATGCCCTTAGCCTGTAATGAGCCCCACAGAGGCAAATCTTGCCTCGCTATTTACTCCAAAGCCAGGGAGTTTGCCTGCCTCTTGGTGAGAGATATTTAAGAGTAGGCCCTATCAGAAAAACACAGTTATTAACTACCTTGCCCTAACCTGAAATAAAAACTTCTTCTTTAAGGTGAATATGTTGTGCTCTCTTCTCTGATGTCATGCTTTTACTGACTTCTTGTGTTAAAGACAACCACACTGTGTCTCTGTATTTATAGGAAGAAGACAGAGTGATAGGCACTAAATATCCACTGTGTGTATCTGACACTAGAAGACAAAGAAGGTTGTATGTCTGTCAGGCAACCTACACCCTGCAAAATATTAAAAGCCAGCATTTTAAATGGCCAAGTCAGTTTTTGCCCTTACAGGTGATACAGGACGTGTAGCTGCAGTGTATGTATTTGCAAGATTTAACGTTTAATTCATGTTTTAGAAACCTCATATTATTTTCCTGCTGGTGCTAGTCTTGTCTGTGTTTCACAACTATATCTGTTAAGGTCAGAGCTATCAAATCTGGTTAGTCCCAGCCTGATTTTCAGAGCAGCCAAGTCTCCTGCAACCCTCCACTTCATTTTAATGGGCCTCTGGGCGCACACAGCACTACTGCGAAGGAGGCCAGCTATGTAGGTCCGAAAATATGGATTGGTACCTAATTTAGTGTATCCAGGGGTGAAAATGTTGGCTTAGTATTCTCTCTCCCTGGGACTCGTAGTCCGTGTATTGCTTCTTGTATTTGAGATAGGAGCTGTCATTCACTGTATGCCAGTACAGAAGCCAAGCAGGTCAGTGCCTGTAGGTACTGCTGTATATTATACATCCACCCCCATGGGTGAGTTACCACCCTCTGTTGAATCTTACTGTAGGTACTTTGCTGAAACATTTTAGTGGGGCTCTGCTCAGGTTTCCCTGGTCCTGAGGGCTGCTTGAGCCCTGGATAAGCAAAGGTGAGCAAAGCAAGCTCCTCCTCTTCAACAAGTTCCTGTAAGGGAGATCGAGGGAGTTGCCCCTTCTTGAAGACTTGAGCCAGAAGAGGCCCAGTGGCAAAAGCAGCCAGAAGACAAACTGTGAGTTCAAACTGCATATAAATCTCTACCCTAAGCTGATTTGTAGTTTGGTCCAGCTTTCCTCTCTTCCCTGAGCCTCTTCTACTCAACTTCACTCTTAGCTGGATCATCTTTATCCACTTTCTGCGGACCTTCCTTCATGCTCCTTTCATTCAGCTGATCTCTTCCTCACAGAATGCAGAACCCCACATTTCACTTCCAAACCAGCTCCAGGGGAGCAGACACACATCTTCCACTGAGACACAGGAGCTTGCTGCTTGCTTGGTCCAGGTCTCTTTCAAGGCAGGGGGAACTAAAATAGCTTAAAACACTTATCGCTGTTGAAGATGAACATGTGACTGCCTCAAACTGTATTGCCACTAAAGGCTTAAAAATAACGTGGTCTGCTGCCATCTGCTTACACATCTTTCCTCCACCCTCCATTGCTCTTGTCACTTCAGGCTGCTGTAAGCTCTTCAAAGCAAAGACGATCTTCTTTGCCTTTGCAAAAGGCATGCCACTGTGGCACCTTCCGTACTCCATCTTTGCTTAGCTCCCAGCTTGCACTGTTCTACAAATAAGAGCGTTGATAGTTTTGTAATTTAGTCTTAATGGGGATGTGGATTGAAGCAAACAGGAGTTTCATTTTGTGGTATCTGCCCAGTTGTAACTCATCCCTAACATGAATTTGTTGGTCACACTAAGATCTCAGGTATTGATCAATGATGTAATTGCCATCCTATAGTAGGACAGATGATGTAATTCTTACCCAGTTACTGAAGACAGTGACCTTGAGACAGATCAGATGGCTGAGTAGCATAGATGGTTCACTGATTATAAAACGCCCTTGTTTTAAAACTAAACTGTCATCTGATAATTATTGGGGAGGAACAACTACAACAAAATGCCAGCATGTCACAAAAGATACAGCGTATCTTGACTTTTACCAGCAGTTACATATTCCTGTTTTGACAGGCGACTTTTGATGGTTTTGTTGCTTTTTTGCTTTGGCCGTCATTTCAATTCACATTAAGAAAGCATAAAAGCTGACTTCCGTGAGCCAAAGGAAAAGATTTGGTTTGGTAACCAGACACACATCTAAAAAAAAAAAGAAAGAAAAAGTAAAGGTGTATGTGATAGGAGAAATTCTGGTAGATGGGAGGAGAATATATGGTGAAGTTTTGCCAGTGGGAAAGCCTAGTTCCTCCCTGCCCAAGTAGAGATGGCTTAAATATACATCTGAGTAAGAGGTAGCATCACTTTTCATGTGACTACTTAATAAAAGAGAAAAGTGACGAGCATTGACCACCAGCTTTTGCATCCAGATAAACAGTAGGCAAAACTCACGAAAGTCATGGAGATAAAAGAAATAAAACCACTTGCTATGGTTGTTAATAACATGATAGGGAAAAAGACATATTTTTCATTCAGTGGAAAGAGGTTCTGAGAGACCCCAGTACAAGCATAAGAAACATTCAGTTGTTAGAAGCATGGATCCTAAGAAGAAAAAACAGGTTTGAAAAGACGAATGGTTGAGGAGCTATTTTTGGTTCTACTGTTGGTATTCTCTTCTTAACGACTAATGTTCTTCTGACCTAACATTTGCTGGTTTGTGTCAGAATTTTTTTTTTATTCTTTTGTTCCTCTCTTCTTAGTCAACTGGCACATTTGCAAGATAAGTATTAAACTGAAGAACTTACCAAAGCCAACTTCTCAAGCAGATCATTACTAAAAGTAGTGGAAGAAACTTGTGTGGATTTGTGACCTAAAAAAGAAGACTATAAAAGAGTGATCTGACTAATTAATTACTGCAATGAATTGATCTTAGGAAATCATAGAGCCATGGCTCAGTCAGAATCTGTATCTTCCCCTTTTCTCTGAGCCAGACTTTCCTCTGGTAGCTAGTGTTTGAAACTAATGAATGTTACAGGCAAGAATTTATTTTTGAGTTCTATGAGCATGTACTTTCTATTGCTGAAATACACTTCCCTGTTTTATGGACTTGTCAGGTCTTCTGTTTTCCCACAGTATTTGCTTAATACAACATCGTTGAATGTCTAGGGGACTCCTAATGTGTAAGATCTTACAGTCTGCTATATGTCTAGTTCTTTATGTTCAAAGGACCTTGTGCTTGAAAATCCTTCATGCTGTGTCTTAGTGAGAATTCCAAGTTTCAGAAGGATGAAATAAGAACTCTGATGGATGTGGTCCCTTCAGTAGTATTTCTTTTCTAAATGGGCAATAAATCTAGATGTGGATAGTTGAAATAGTGAGAAAGTAATGAAAAGGAGGAAATTACTTTAATTCTGTAATGCCAAAGGAACCAGAAAACCTCTCATACACACTCTGCCTCAGGGATTAAGCATGGGTCTTCATTTTTTAGCAAGCTTCTGTAGAGGGGTGCAACCACTTCAAAAATTAAGTTTCTTTGCCAGGCAGAGGTTCCGGTTATGTGGGGAACCCTTCTTCACTGACCCATGAGACCAGCTGCTGAGTGTTCTGCTCTCCTCTATGGTTTCATTACCACAGCTTTGCATGAGCTGAGCAACTGCCCTCACTCATGTTTAGAATAACAGAATCGTTACCATTGGAAAGGACCTTTAAAATCGAGTTCAACTGTTAACCTAACCTAGTCTACCACTAAACCATGTTCTTAAGTGCCACATCTGTATGTTTTTTAAATACCTCTGGGGATGGTGACTCAACCACTTCCCTAGGCAGACTGTTCCCATGCTTGGTAACTCTTTCCATGAAGAAATTTTTCCTAATCTCCAATCTGAACCTCCCCTGGCACAGCTTGATGCCTTTTCCTTGTCCTGTCACTTGTTTTCTGGGAGAAGAGGTCAGCCCCCACCTGGCTACAGCCTTCTTTCAGGCAATTGTAGAGAGTGATAAAGTCCCCCCGAGCCTCCTTTTCTCCAGGCTAAACAACTCCAGCTTCTTCAGACTCATCAGGCTTGTGCTCCAGACCCTTCCCCAGCTCCGTTTCCATCTTCTGAACACGCTTCAGCACCTCAATGTTTTTCTTGGGTAAGGAGCCCAAAACCAAACACAGGGTTTGAGGTGTAGCCTCACCAGGGCTGAGTCCAGGGGGACAATCACTGCCCTGGTCCTGCTGGCCACACTATTTCTGATACAAGCCAGGATGCCATTGGATTTATTGGCCACCAGGGCACACCTGGGCACACACTGGCCCTTGTTCAGCCAGCTGCTGGCCAGCACCCCCAGGTCCTTTTCCACTGGGCAGCTTTCCAGCCACTCTGCCCCAGGCCAGTCACATTGCATGGGGTTATTGTGACCCAAGTGCAGGATCTGGCACTTTGCTCGTTGAACCTTATAAAACTGGCATCAGCCCATTGATTCAGCCTGTCCAAATGCCTCTGCAGAGCCTTTCTACCCTCCAGCAGATTAATACTCCCACCCAACTTTGGTGTTGTCGGCAAACTGACTGAGGGTGCATTCAATCCCCTTGTCCAGATCATCGATAAAGACATTAAACAGAACTGGCCTCAAGAGATGAACCATTATCATCCTTGTTGTTGTTCGGTTTCACTTGGATAGCCCCATTCCAGTTATGCCAAGGCACCTGGGAAGGTGGGGCAGTCACACAGGGAATGCATGTGCTGTGCCAGGCAGGAACTTGTCACCATTGCCCCCTGTCCCTTATGTCACTGTGTTCAGCCAGGCAGAGAGACGACAGGGAATCTTCTGTATTGTGTATCCTGACTGCCTGCTGGGCCTGTCTCAGGGAAGGTAGGTAGGGTGCAGTTTCAGTATTCTATCTCTCTCTCGCTGATTCTCCTCAACCTACTGCTCCTTGAGCTCTCTCACTAAGCGGAGGAGTTCGTCTACCTGGGCACACCTACAGCTGTTCTCACTGCTGCTGGCTGCTACTGGCACAGTTTTGCAGATGAGGTACAGAAAGGCTGTAGGAGAGGCTCATAAGAGATCAGTGATACTGAGGGTTGACTTCATAAATTTGCCAAATCATTTGTAACTGTTTTATCCTGTAGGTCACCCTTCTGCTTGAATCCTTTTCCCCATTGTTTTCAATTTTGCTCTTTCATTCTTTTGTCATTGATTTGCTCTCTCTGCTCCCATTTTTTCAGTGTGGTCACAGCTCAGTTACCTCAGCTAACTTGCATCTTTGACTTGGAGCCTTTATACATTCAGAGACAGTGGCACATCACTGAACACTTTCTCCCTCTGTAGTACTGCTTCAGAGAGTGAAATTTGCCCTGGGGCTCTAGAGCAGACTTCTGTCTGTATATCAAGTTCCTAAAGTCCAACTGTTTAAGCTGCAGTACACCCCCTGCGTTTTGCTTCTGCACTTAGTTGTATTGTTTTGTTGTTTCAAAACAAAATGAAGTGACAGTGCTTGTCCATGAAACTTTCACTTGACGCAAATTTCTTTTTATTTTCTCATTTCTCTGTCAGCTACTGCCTTGCCCTCCAAGTTTAGATAGCAGTTGTCAGGAGATTTAGACCTTCAGATGACTCTTTATGTTAACTATTTTTCTCTCTTTTCTCTCTCTTTGCCGGCTAGGGTGTCCAAAAAACCACAAACCTCTAGCAAAATCATGGGTAATAAATCAAGCCATTTGTCCCAAATCTCTCTCCTCTCTAAAGCTTTTAAAAGCTGTTTTACAGCGTGGAAGTGAAGGTTAAACCCTGGGCTGTTTTTCCTGCACAGGGAGTTTGTATGTGGCTCTTCTCACCTGTGTTCTATGTATGAGTAGAGACCTTCTTCTTGTTCAAGGTTCTCCACATTATGTGGGAGGGGGTAAGAGCCCAGACCTCTACTGTATTGCATCCAGTGTGATCTCAAGCTCAAGAATGCTTTTTCTGGATGCTCACTCACTCTTGCTCCAGGAAACCTCCCTTTTCTTCAGAGCCCTTTGCTCCCCTGCCCTGTGTGTGTTTCACACATGCTGGGTAGAGTGTCCCTGGAGATGTCCTTTAGGGTGTCTGTTATGGCAAGTCCGTAATCATCTGAACCTTAAATAATTGTGGCTCTTTAGATACTAGGAGGCACTTTCTTATCTGATGTAAGTTGCTACAGCTCTTTAACCTAGAAAAACTCCAGTAGGTTTGCACCAAAGCACTATCTGGTGAATTACGGTGATGGAAATCTTCTTCACACCCCTTGGTAGACCATGTTTTTCATGTTGCAGCTGGGGAACTGGGTCTCTGAAATCAAAGCATGTATCCTCTGCTTCCTAACATTCTTCTTCATAAAACTGTGAAGAAGTCTGGACACAGTCCAGTTAATTTTGGTTTATTTTCTTGCCCTGAATTTCTTCACTAGTGAGTGAATTTTTTTCCACATCTGTTCACTGCTCTGCTAGCCAAAGTGGAACATTATGGGGACTTGTTGCATAGTCTAGAGAATGATGAATTGTGAGGATGAGAGATCTGTATGTCTGATTTTCCTGGAAGACTCAAAGGAAAATCAGGATGATTTTTAAAACATGGAGACTGAGTTGTTACTGCTTACCTGCCTCAACCTCTGACTTCAGTGCCTGACACTAAGGGATGTGGATGTTATTAGATTGGGTATCCAAAACTCACATGGATCAGAATTAACTTCTGTATGCTCCATGAAATAAAAATCAGGCTGTACACATCTCTGTCTTGTCTTGTGATCTGAGCAGTTACACATTTTCAGAAAATAAGCATATATTTGGATGTGGTATGCTTCTTCTTGTAGCAGTTCTGCTTGAAAGTGAGAGAATTTGGCTGAACCCTTTGCTCAGCCTGGCACTCACACCAGGTTGCAGCTACATTCTCTTGTACTGTGTTACTCTTCCTCTAGTCAAGATAAATTCACCAGATGGAGGAAAGGAGCTCTCCAGCCAGAGCACTCACCATGAGAGTAGTAGAACACTCTGGCTTAGTTTCATTTCATCTCCACTTGGAGGAAGGTTTCAATTTTCCTTGCCTAACTCTTTAGGATTGCCATGAAAGCCTGATACTGATACATGCATTTTGGTTTTTCCCCATATATATTTACCTGTTCAGAGGAAAAAAAAGTTCACCTTGGTCCACATGATAGACCTATGTAGTAGGTGAATGCAGAAGACAAGACAGTGATGTTTGCAGAGCTTGGTTTTTTTTGATTCAGATAGGTGAGAGCTAGGAAGCCCAACTTAATACAGAAGTCAGCAACTTAGAGCTCTGTCTATATGGGATTAAAAAAAAATACCCAGGCTTTCTTTATGCTACAGCTCTTATCATGGTTACGAAGAGATGGCAGTAATGCTTCAGACTCTCCCAATGTAGATGTAGCTTATTATGGGTAGTAAAAGTCAGGTGTTTCTATATTTACTACTATACGTGGGGTTTGTGATGTCTGAAGACACCTGAACAGGACAGAGTTTGTGTCATACAGTGTGATGCGGTTAGATCCCTGACTGTTCTCTTAGGAGGTTTTCAGAAAGTCTCAGCAGCGTTTTAAATCCCTTTGAAGGCCTGTTCCCAGCTCCCTGGTTTCCAGTGGAGCACCTGAGAGATCAGCCCATCTGTAGCTTCGCTCCACCCCTGCATTTGGAAGCTGACTGCCTGCTGCTCTTTAAGACTCTTCTGTTTTTTAAATCACCCCTGCAAACCCATGCTTAGCCTCTCATTTTGGGAAGGAGAGTAAGTAGGAAGCACCAAGGCCTGCAAGTCAAGTTTGTCCTTACAGGAAGGTCCCATCCAACAAAGGGAAGGATCCCATCTAAGTGGGACTTATTTTGCAGGATTTTTTTCTTCCTCTGCTTGTACATCTTTCTTAAAATCGGAGAGGTTTAGCATCAGTGTTGAAGAGATGCTCTGCAAAGCCCAGATCTGGAATGTTCTATGGTAGAATTCCTGCCTGCCTCTCTTTCAATGAAATTAGAAAGTTAGACCTTTTGCCTCTATTTCAAAAGAGTTACTCAAGGAGACAGTGACTTTACAACTCCTCTCTGTCATGCCATAAAACTGGGTGGTAGTCATCTTTGAGGAAAAAACGTTTCATACCCTGTTGCTCTTTTCTTGTGAGGCTCAGCAGCCGTGGTGGTTCCCTTTGCAGAGGGCTCAGGAGTGTAGCTGGCACCCTAGAAAATGAAAAACACTTGAGTCATTTGCATAGTGGATCAGAATCCAGCCCGCCTGGCTGCCAGAGCAAAAAACCACAAACTTTCACATTTGAGTCATCTGCTGAAAAGCTACGTATTTTTATGAAGAAAGAACTAAATGTTTGGTTTAAAGTAATTTTATTTGCTTTCTTGTAGCCAAGTCACCAGACTCTTAGATGGTGAAGGTTATGTATCAACAAGATTTTCTTGCCATCTTTCTTTGTCTGCTGAACTACAATGATCATAGATTGACCTTACTTTCAGACATAAGAACAGTTGTTTGATTCAAGTGTATCAGTGTTGTGTCTATAGAAACCAATCAACATTTCCTCCTAATTTTTGTAAATAGGCTGTGACCATGGCACTAAGATTTCCTGTCTCTTGCATATCTGAATCAAAAATACACTGCACACAGTGTTGTCTTCTGTGTTAGCTATCTATTGCCTCACTAATAGGCATCTTTATTATAGTCTGTAGTTCTCCTGTTGAGATATGTCCAGACATCACTGGAGCCTATAATCTTCCATTTTTATTCTACATCATGGATTTGTTTGAGGGACTTTCTCAGCAATGGCTGTAGGAAATTGCAAGTAACGTAAGAAAAGCAGGTTGAACTGGCTACCATCAGCATTGCACAACATTCAGGATTTTTCCAGGATAACCTTTTCAAATTACTTTTTTCCAAAAGCAGTGTCAGTTTAGTGTTGATTTTTCTTTCTTTTTATGTTTCAGCATGAATGATTCAGGTTGTCTTGAGAACAAGATACAAAACTCTGCATTTTTGTACCTTTTTAAAAAATAAGTCAGCTGTTTCATTTGAGTACCTGTGTAGCACCTTCACATTTGGGGGTGAATATTTGAAATTTGGCTGTAGAGTTGCTCCAGTATTAGGGATTTGCCTTCTCATTTGCAGAAAAACTGATCCATAATCAATCAGTCTATAAACTCTGAGATCTCTCATTTTGTACCCACACAGCAGGAGTTTGTTCGGTAGCATTGAGTATGCTGTATTTTAAAGCTGAAGAACTTTCTTTGATATTTCTGCATTGGTCTCCTGAGGAGTGCTTTGGTCCTAGGCATACAGGAGGCAAAAGAAAGGAGATCATCCTCCCATGTTTTCAGCAAAGCTGTCGTTTGCCCAGACAGGGTGCAGCAGAAGGAAAGGACAGAAAGAAAACACAAGCTGTGGAGGATGTGCTCAGGAGTAGTACTGAGGAACATGAGACTGAACCAGGAGATGGAGGGGCAGTTAAGACTAAAAGCACCAAGTACATTGGGGACAGCATTTTGGAGCTGCTGTGACTGTCAGGGACAGACTGTGTGATGCAATCGGGATTAAGATGAGAAACCAGGAGGAAACTGGTGTAAAGAGTCTGAGGAGGGAAGCAGCAGAACTGAAGCCACAGAAAAGGGAAATCTCTGTTCTGTACATTGGTATGGAATTTGTGATTCCCTGAGGCTGCATTTGGATGCTGCTTGTCCTGTCTGGTGTGAAGATACAAGATCATTTCACCTATGGTTTGTTGTAGTCCAAGTGCTTGATGCAGCCTCATAGCCCTACTGAGACAGCAGACTGACTCATGCAATCTGTCCCTCTGCATCAGTGCAAAAAACCCTGGTGTAAAAATGCACAGTTTAGCTTAAACTGCTGTTAAGTCTGTTCAAAGTGTCTAACTTCACACTTGAAGTGGATGAGCAGCATTCATACAGTTTGTTCGAGCAGCTCAGTGGTGGAGAAGCAATCTCCATCAAGAGGATGCAACAAGTGTCTTGCTGGCAGTAGTACCTTGTGTGAACGCATCTCTTTCCACCTGCTCCTACACCTTAATCTTGCTGTCCCTGTGCTGTCAGCATGAATCTGCGAATGCAAACTGGGTGTCTTAACGCTACAGCTTTGGTTTACATGAGATCCCTGATAGCTTGCAGTTATCTCTGTTCCTCCAATAGAAGAGGTCTGTTTTCATTTAAAAGTTTCGGCCCTGGTAATGACTTTGACCAGTGTAGATGCCCTCTTTTGGGTCTGCCTCTGTCAGCACGAGCTTCCCACATGCTCACTGCACCTCCCCTTGGAAAGGACCCTCTTTGGTGAGTGCTCCCCAGCTGGTTGGAGGCAGAACTGGGTTAGCATAAAAGAGCCTAAAGAGTAGTTTGTAGCTGCTCCAGTTTATTTTCACCATAACGGATTACAAAACGCTTTTACACCAGACTGTTAGCACTTCTGAAGGGAGACAGTCAGCACAGGAAGAGGGGCAGCTGGTGCCGAGCACATGTGTGGGAGGAAAATCTCATCAAGCAGCATAGCTGGGTTTGGAAGGGACCTTTGTCCACAGTCTCAGTCTCTCTGAGTCTCAGTTCTGTCTCTGTGATGGGGGGAAAAAACCCTCCTCACTGGGGTGCTGTGAACATGTGCTAATTTTAGTAAATCAGGCAGTTAGGTAATATGGTGACAGCCAGAAAATAACCTAGAAGGAAATAGTTGTTCTGTCTTTAAAGCGTAGTGTTCAGGGCCATTTTTAATACTGAGAATGAAGCAAACTACTGAGGATTGCTTATTCAGTAATACCAGCTTTACTATACCATTAATGGCACCATTTCCTGTGGGAAAAAAACCCCTGTGTGATCACTAAATTAAGAATAAAGATTAAATGTTACACAATTGGCCACATTTCTGGTATTTCCTTGCCTTTTAGCTCCTGGCTTAACATTTCTGACATGTCTGTATATGTTTGTATGTGTAATGAACTATCTGTGACCAAGCTCAGAACTGCTCATACTTTTTGTCCTAAGATGTTAAGCACTTTAAAGAGGGCTTAGAGGACATTGAAGCATCTTACACTCTTTCCATTATGTGTCTTTAAGTACATTTCTGTCTCCAAAAGTGCTTACCTCTGGTTCTTAAAAATGATTGCAACTTTAAGTGAAGGAGATGAGAGGGAGAAATGTTCTTCTAAATCTGGTAGAAAATCGCAGTTGGTCATTTTTTGCAAATCTCCCTGATAAATAATTTCTCTGAATTTGTAAGTCCTTGTTTTGTAACAGGTGAGCAAGAGGTACAAAAAACTAAAGTTATGAAACCACAGATGTTGTCAGAAGGAAACAGAGCCAGGTTGACTCTCATAACTAGGGTTAAATAATTTTGAAAATGACAGTATTTGAAATTAAATTACTTGCACAGAATTGGGTGTCTTACTGTATAACAGAGGAAGCAGGTACACCGATAAGTAAAAAATAAAATTACAGAATACCGGGTGCTGAGTATGCATCCCTCCAGCTGATTTCATTTGAGTTATGAAGATTAACTCTGAAAAGCAAACATGCAAAGTCTAAGGCACAAAAGTAAGTTGATGTGAAAAAATGTTCATCTTGGCAAGTTTGTTTGCCACAGAGTAAACGACACGTGAAGTCCATATGTAAGAGCAACCCCTGAGTAACTGCCCGTGGTTTCGGTCTCAGGCCAGGGTGCCTTGCTGTAAACAAGAGGTGGCTCACTACCCTGCCTGGAAGGAGTTGCCCTCCCTCGTGTACACGGCTGCCCGTGGGCACACGCCCTTCCGTGCGCCCAACTGCCGTGTTTGTCACACCGGCTCGACACTCTGGCTCTGGCTTCACAAGGTCACTCCTGTCTGCACTATGGGTAGAGTTAGAACAGTGATGGGAAATGGCTTTGGCTTTTTTTCTATCTTGAGGAGGTAAAAGATGTTGTCCAGGCAGTCTGTTTTTCGAACAGCATTGGGGCTTTTGTTGCTAGGGCCAGGGTGTTTAAACAGTTTGACTCTGCTGCTATTCTGTTTGTTTTATTCAGCCAGGGACATATCACAGATCTATTTTTTGATCAGGCAGCATTCCTGTACTATAATAATTCAGAAGCAGAATTCACACACTAGTTGTGTGAAATGCCTGTTGATTTCTTCTCTACATGTGCTTCTTGCCCTTGTCTTCCCTTAGGTACAGTTTACTCTGCAAGTTGTAAACTCCATGGAGCAGGTGTTTGTACAGTGCATAGCACAGCAGGACCCAGGTTTCATCGTGGTGTCTGGACATGCTCTTATGTAAGTAAGGGTACTCTGTCTTGCTGAGCAATTAGAATGGTTCACATTAGCAGAACTTGTAGAGTTTCCTGTGTGCAGGCTGATGAGAAAAGGGATTTTTCTTTCCAGGCTGAGAGGGGCTTTGGAAATGTTCTCCAAATCACAGCGGCAGCTGGCTCTTTGGGCACTGGACAAAGCCATGATTTGGAAATAGCTTCAAAGTTTAGAGATGGCCCTTCACGTACTAATGCTCCCAGATGAGTTAAGTGGGGGAAGTTCACACCTCCTGTGGTGCTTTTGTTTGTCTGCCAAGCTGCAGACTCTGCACGAGTGCAGCATGCAGGTTTTCATAGTGAGAGCTTTTGTCGCTCCCAGAAGTGCTAGAAACGTAATTGCTTTCAAAGGCAAGCATGGAATCTGGAGGACCCGGTACAACCTGCTGAGAGAACATAAATCATGAGATACTATCACGTTTCTGTGCTTGGGCTTGCGTGGAGTGAGTTTGCTTTGGGAGCGAATGCCTTTGGAATACACTGGTGGTTTTTTTGTTGATTCTTAGACATAGCAGTAATTGTTGTTGGCTTTGTTAACAGGTGAAATAAATATCATAAGGCAAATTCGGTAATATAAAATAACATAAATTTATTGAATGGCCGAAATATCGGAAACGCGATGCCACGATCGAAAAGTCACAGTTCCAAGCCCGGGG
>VXAZ01004978.1:1194048-1277790 GCA_013399875.1 Gymnorhina tibicen
GTGGACCCCCCCCACCAGGATTCAAGACACAATTTAACAGTATGATATTTCATATCTGAGCATGAATTAACCGATTCATTTATAACAACAGGCATCTATGTTCTGTTCTGAGGTTACTGTTCATGTCTTCTAAAAAGTGCAGACAAAAAGAAATATTTTTTCTGCCTTGAAATCATGAACGCATTTCTGCATTTAAATGGATTGATAGCCTTGATCAAGGTTGTTCCCAGCCGTCATCCCTTCAAATAGGTATGGAAAGAAACCTGGTCAGTTGTCATTCGATCACTGCTGTTTATCTTTGCTTATAGACAACGCTTAAAATGCCAGTGTTTACTTGTTCCTTTTTTTTTGTGCTAGTTTGCCAGCTGCTTTTGTCCTTAAACAAATGAACCATGATGGCAACTGAGAAGAAACTGCCTTCTGTAGATAAGGAATAGAATTTTCAAATGGTCTTATATAGTATGCTTCTCTAGGTTTTATTTTCCGAAGTAGTCCTTGTGAAAATTTGCGGAGCAGGTTCTTCAGTTGGTCTGGGAGGTTTTTGGCATTTTTATCCCCAACCCAGTTTTAAATGTAGTTTTCCTCATCTCCTTAAATGATTAGTTGATAGGCTCTCCATTCATAGGAATACTGTTTTGATATATTTTGCATGGAAACTGAAGCAGGAAAAGGTTTCAAGGTAAGCCAGCCAAATAATCTAGGGTCTTTTGATCAGTTTCCGTTAGTATTAAACCAGTAATCTGCCCTATTAGATGCTAAAAAGGAAGCTCAGTGTTTAAAGAAGATAAACATGCCAGTTGACATTCAATATGTCTTCTCAAGTCACCAGCAGAAACCTCATTGAACCTTGTTGGCAGAGTTGCCTTCTGCAAGGGTTCCTAAAAACGCCTCCCCAGCTCTTGGCTTAGTTTCTGAAATGCTCTGGCGCTGCAGTGGGTCTGGTGCCAGTGCTGAACGCTTGGTCTGGCTCCAGTTGGAGCTGAAGAAAGGCTGAGTTTTAAGACCTCTAGGATGCCTTCAGGTCCAGAAGAAACTGAGCACTGGAATAATGTGTCATCCAAACTGTGGTGTATTCCTAGAAATTGATGAATATGCTGTTTTAATTTGGGGAGTTTATGTAGTTGAAGTTACTGAGATCTTAACGCTTAAAAGAGAGAGTTCTGCAGCTCTTTTAAGATTGCCTGGCACACAAACAAGCAAAGATCTAAATTGCTTTGAGCTGCTGACAGTTATCACAGCTTTGTGCAGACACACCTTTGCTGGTACTGACAAAACACAAATACCAGTTTCACATCACTGTACTCTCCTTGACTGGCGTACATCTTAAAACAGTACTGTACCTTCACAACTTTGGCACAGAAAATGGAAAGAAGGGGTCAGCAGCAACAGTAGCCTCTTATCAAACAGTTAGTTTAAAATGCTCTGAGTAAAGACAGCATTTTAAACCAAAACTTGATCTGTTGTTTGAAAACTGGACATTTAATGCATTACATCACTCTGATCCCAGTCCACTCTGCTGAAGTCACACTGGATGCAAGAGCAGGCTTTGGTCTGTGAGGTGGACAGTAGCAAGGGAAGGAAAAACATTTTCTTTCTGCAACACTGAGTTCCTCCAAATGTTATAGATAACTGAAAAGTCTGTTTTCAAAACAACTCTGACCCTATATGCAAATAAAATTTCTGTGATTTTGGCTTTTACTAGAAATTGTGTCCATTATGCATCTGTGTGACAAGGCACTGGTATATTAGTACTAAATGCTTCCTAAAGAAACTCATTGGAAATACAGGGTGAAAAGTGAAGAGGCCTTGAAAATCCCCCTAATCTGTATCATGGATGACCATATATTTCACACAACTGTCAGCAACCTGTAACAAACTCCTGTTGATTCAAGTTTCATATAAAGAGTGTATTGACAGATCTAAATGTATTTAGTCTCCTAAGACCATAGATTGACATTATGGTGGCTGTTGGCCACTTCTGTGAGCTCTTGCTTGCAAGTACGGAATTAGAAATGAACGGGCAGACTCTGGCTGGTATCATTGATGTGGCAGTGTGGATATATTAACTTTACTAATTTGTTGGGAAAAGAAGTGTCACAATTTGACACTCCAATGGCAAAACTGAAATCAGTGTTCTCAGCTGCTGTTAGCTCTGGATTTACTCTCAGTACTTTTGCCATCTGCTATGAAAGCATTGCAGACTGCTAAAGGAGTGGGAGACTACACTGGCTTTGGGAAGCTTTCAGCAGAGCTAAGCAGATTCTTTGATTTGCTATGATCAAACATCCTGATTGACAGAGTGTAACTTGAGTTCCATTTCTGACTCAGTGACTGAAGTTTGTTGTGAATTCCTCTAATGATGTGGCATGCAACCTTCTTGAATTAAAAATTACAATGCCTGTGCTCCCCCGGTGCTGCAGAGGTGGCACAACAGCAGCACTGACCGAAGTCTCTGCTGTGGGTGCATGTTTGCTGCCTTTCTGCTGGATGTTGCCTCTGCTCTTAAGGGCAGCAAGGCACTCAGCACAACTAACACCTTTGTCAGCTGGAACATTTTCTCTGATTCTTTATTAGGTTTCTGTCACAATGTACAAGGTGCTGTGATGATTTGGGTTATTTTTTTTAGCCTGTGACCTGTATTTCTACCATTGTAGGCTCTGAACAGTTGTGTCAGCTCTGGATCGCTTTGTGGCTCTCTTGGGATAGGTGATGGTCTCCTGTACCTTCATCAAGCACTAACCTCACAGGCATTGGTAAATAATTTCAATGCAAGGTAAACTTGCCTTGCTGCTGTTAAAATTCTCAGTCTTCTGAAAAGCCAGTAGATGGGGTGTGTGCAATTCCTGTGCAAAATCACTGTACTTCTCAACCCAAAGATCCAACTGTAGTTTCTACATTTTTGTTGCAGAGGTTGTTGTTGTAGTAGTTGTTAGCAATAGCTCCCCACATGAATCATAAATTTAAGCAACCCCGAGTGGAAGAACCAAAAATTCTTGATTGATATTTTTGCATGAAGTACTCTGAGCATGATCTACTATGCACCTTCCAAGACTGTTATGTCTTTGAAATGTGGGTATGAATTTTTACCATAAGCTCCCCCCCCCCTTTTTTTTTTAAATTAAACTATGCATGAACTAGGAAGGTATTAGATAACTGAAAACAGACTGGGTTACCACAGACTTCTGCCTAATTTGAGATTGCAGTATTAGGTATAGATGCCATGGGGACAGCTAAGAAATACGTCGTGTTTTGTGTCTCCAAGCCCAGCATGTAAGAGTAAACATCTATTTGTAGACGTGATTCTGTTGATCATAGATGTGAAAATTGAATTTGCTAGCAGTGTAAATTAAAATATTTTCCTCTTGTTAATAATGATCATGTAAATAATCATGTTAATATAAACTATAGAAAAGGTCACTAATCACATCCCAGAGTGGATTTCATGCCTATAGGCCAGTTACAGTAGACTTGAAATAGGAAGGAATCTAAAAAGGGAGACAAGTGACTTTGGGACAGATGGGTCCCTGAATTGTTTTCCTTAGAGGTCTCAGCAGAGCAGAGTGTGAACCAATGGAAATAAGCTGGCCCAAGGTAATTTATGCCATTCAAAATGAAACTGTCTGGAGATGGAGTCCTGTTAGGTAGGTCCTACCTGCTTATACCTGATTGGTGATGGAGAAACCTTCAAAAGATTTGGTAATACTTAACCAAGGGAACTCCACAATCCATGTCTGACAGGTATGAACTCAAGGTGGAAGTATCTTACCAAGAAATAAGTTAGAATTAGAATATTACAGTGAAGTTATCTTATGAGAAGAAGCGTGAACGCTTATGGCAGAGATGCACAGCTGAAGTTCCCTGAGAGATACTTGGGAAGAAATGTTGTGCATATGCACATACACTCTGCTCCAAGCTATTAATGCAATTATGGGAAGGTAAAAATCTTCAAATAGCAAAGTAGCTTCAGTTAATTCAAAAGAAAAGTTTAATACTGGAATATGACAGAGTCCTGAAGGCAGTGGTTTTGTTTGTGCCTGTGATGACAGGGGCAAATAACACGAACTTGTTACCTGTTACACTGCCTTTCAGAAGAGAACCACCAGAGCTGTGTTTTAATCTGGTGTGGTAAAATATGCCCAAAATACTGAGTGTTTAACAGCTGCACAAATTATTCACTTTTCTAGCAGTCTGATTTTGTATTATAATCTGTTTCCCTTCTGTCCTTAATGTGCAATTCTGCTGAGCATGCAGTTCACATTGGCTGCCTCGGGCAGACTGCAGGTCAGCTTTTGAATGTAGGAGAATTCATGAAATTTAAGTATTTTGTGTACAGTTAATAGCAGTTGCGCAAGTACAAAGGCTTTGCTTTATCAGCAGATGTGGTCTAGGTTTACATTTATGCCCACATTCAATCCTCGCATTTATTGCAGTCGAGAGAAAAAAATCAGGAGCTCGGTGTGGTCTTTAACAATCTGCTTTGGTAGCTGGCCAGTCCACTTACCCTTGAGTGAAGCACATGGTAGGGTGGTTCTTTCTTCCATTAACTCTTTGATGCCTGGAAACAGGGATGATTCACATGATGTGACAGGGAGGGGGAAATTACTATAAGTGCAAGATTAGCAAAAACTTTATACTCACCTTGTGCCGAGCCAGGAAGGGATTCGTGTACTATGGGAATGATTAGATGGCAATGTTTGCTGGACTGCTGTGGCAGACAAGGGATATTTGGGAAGGCAATCCAGCTCTGGTAAGTGGAGGGCAGCCTTTCTACTTGGAAACTAGTATTGGGTTGGGCACTTTCTGGTTTAGTCAAAAGGGTTGCTGTTTGCAATAGCTCAGCTGTTTCCCTTGTGACATGGCTGTGTTTCCTCACTTCTTGCCTGACCTGGTGCTGGAGTTTGGAGTAGAAGGCTCTTTGCCATCATTGCTCCTGTCTGGTTAAAGGGGTTTTTTGTTAGTTTGGAAAGAGATGAGGAGGAATCATATCCATGCATGCAGAAATTGTGATGAGCAGAGTCCAGAGGGAAGGCCACATACCCCTCCTTCCCAAGTGCAGAAATAACCAGTGCCGATGCGGCAGCTTGTTTGTAGCACCTCAGCTTGTCCCAGCCAAGCATCCATCATGCGGTGAGCAAAGAGCGGGGTGGGGCTTCGTTGCAAGGTGATCAGTGTGATTTCCTAATGCTATGGAGGGGAGTCATTCCCGAGCAATGGTAGTAACTTTTTTCTCAGGGTTAAGTAGCGTGCTGTCCTCCTTTAAACCAGGGAGATGGCAGTCTGGGAGAAGGATATGAAAAATAGATGGGCTTTAATTGAAACCTAGCATCTGGAACAGCTTTGGCAGACCTCGAGCTAATACTTCAAAGTTTTTCAGCCCCACAAGGTACAGTATAATTTTCTGCTTGGTGAAAATATTACTTGGGAACTGGAGTCATTCTTGGGGCTTCCTTATGCTGCACACTGTCACACTGGGTAGAAAATAGCTCCTGACTGAGCTGACTTCTGAGCCTGCACGTTCTGAGCTGCTTACTTGCCTATTTGCTGTCTCCCCAAGTATTTAGCAGTAAACCTTTACCCTGAGTTAGTTTTACCACACTGAGCAACAGAGTGTAAATATACCTGAGCATTACTGAATCTGCTTTTACTCTACTGAAATGATCTTCCATATTTTTAAATCATTAAAGCTGAAGCAACATAAATATTCTGTTTTGTGACAGCATGAAAGGAGCATGGCCTCCTAATTACCCTGATATTTAAATGTGTGCAGGGGCACTTGGAAAGTGCAAGGCTCCCTCAGCTCCCAGCAGTTTGGCAGGTATCTGTCTCCTTACAGAATTGAGTTTGGACACTGAAGAGAAATTTAGCACATTGGCTTATCTAAGAATTTACCATTCTGGCACTGATGGGGTGATTCCCAGAGTTTAGTGATCAGAGGCAGAGAACATCCTTCCACAGGCAACTGGTGCCCGTAATTCTCACCATAGTACCTGGACCTGCTTTCACTTCTGGTAGTTTACAAGAGAGAAGGCAAGTCAGCGTAGTTCAGTTGTTTCAGCCACGTGCGTTTGGAGATCATTCTGAAATACGATTAATGCATGCCTGCACGTAGGTAGGATTTCAGGTTGTAAGGTTACTAATTGGTTTTGATGCTGTTTGTTGCGTGAATATTGGTGATTTTTTTATCTAAGGTAAAAAGAACATAATTATTTTTAACTTATAGCAACCCCCCCATTTTCTCTCAAATGTCTTGATAGGAAGTAATTTAAACTAAATTTCTGCACAGATACTTTCCAAGAGATTGCTGTCAAGTACAATAAAAAAACTGCACTTTTGCAGGGACCCAATGAAACTTTGCAAATTTAGATTTATTCTCAACGTTAAATGTGGTTGAAGATGTCATTTCTTAAACAGCACTTTTAGAAGTAGCTTAAAAGTATAGCAATTCAAAGCACGGAGGGAATGATTTTGAAGTGTAAAGTCTTGAAACACAATGCAGAGGTTGACAGTTTCACTACAATTAGAAGCAAGGCAGGCACAACTCCCACTTCTGAAAACTTTCCTATCGCACTGCTTCCTCTCTTGGCCTAGAAAACCTCAAAAAAACCACTTTGAGTGGCTTTGCTTATTGACTTAACATAGTTATACTCAATAGCATTAGGAGACAGAGCAGAAAGGGCTGCTAAATGTGTCTGTAAAGAATAAGCTTTACAGAAAGCTTCACAGAGGTATTTTTTTTCCACATGCTTTCAATCTCCTGAGAATGCTGCTTTTTTGAGGAAAGCAAGTGTTAGGGTGGTTTGGTTTTGGGTGTTTGTTTCTTTTTTTCCTTTTTTTTTTTTTTTTTTTTATAACAAGGCTTGTTTTGTTAGGAAACCACTCCCTTCTGCTGCTGCATTTAGACTCGCTGCTAATTGCCTTTTGGTCGAAGACATTTTCCATGAATTGCCACATTCCCCCACACTGTTACAACTTCACACTGATTATGCTATGTTAGCTGCACTTGCCTGCTGCCTTTGGGAGGAGCGGCTGAGGGAAGGATTTGGTGTACCTGGGAAATTGTGAGGTTTATTAGAACTGAGGTTTGTAGCTGCTAAGACACAGCAGAGGCTGTTCCTCCCAGACTAAGATAGGTGGTATAAGGAGGGCATCCTCTTACTGTGGTGGTATATGCTCTGCTCTGTTGTGTGCCACTGCTGAGGATTTTGCATAAGTCACGGCAAGGTGGTGTGTTAGGCTTATATTTTTCACCCTAGTCACACACTGTAGTGGGAAGCCAACCCCAAACTGGTGTCAGAGAGGGTGTGGGAGGGGGTGATCTTCAAGAACACTACTTGCTCACTGAGCTCCTTGTGGTGCCCACTGAGCCCAGCCTCCAAGCTTGTCTTTCTCCTACAGCCTGGGGACAGCATAAGCTTCTCCTTAGCCCAGCTCTGTCCTCTGCAGCAAAACCACCTGGATCAGCTGTATAAAAGATCACTGCTCACTGAAGCTCGAGCACTGGACAGGGGAACTGGATGTAGCAGAGTTGTTCAGCACAGCTAATCCACTTAAACTGTGGAGCTCATCTCCTGATTGGCAGGGGTGGCAGTGCTCTTAGGTGTGATAGCTAAAGAGGCTTTGGCTTGAGCTACAGTTCCAGGGCAATCAAAATGTGCAGCTCGGGCTGAGGATCTGGTTACACCGAGTTGGCCCTGACCCAACCAAACGTGGTTAAAAGTGAGAGGTTGTGAGAGATAAACGCCTCTGCTTAAGCCTTGTCCTAGCTCGGGAGCTGATCAGCATGTTCATGGGCTTTTCCAGTCTTAACTGCTTTGATCAGAGGTAGGGCTTACTTGGTCTGTGAACAGGGATGAGCTTTGCCAGTAAAAGCCCTCTTTTTAACTAGGATAATGCATCCACACGGCTAGTAGTTAAAGTGTCTGCTTTAATAGTGTCACTGCACATAAGAGTACAGATCTTTTACATGTAAAACCCTTTTAATTTCTAATGTAGTAAGCATGGTTGGGTTCCACCTACGCAGTGACTGTTGGTTGTGGTGCAGGAGGAACAGCTGGTGCTGTAACAGGATCTCTGATTACACTGATCTGTTGTCCAGCCTGTGACATATGAGGGTTTTCACCTCAAAGAGGTGGTTAAACAGTTCAGGTCCATCCAAATACGCCAATGCTGGCTGCAGGCAAGCCCAGTGTGGAGTTTTCTGCCATGTGATGGTCGGCAGGAGTGGCTGCAGCCCACAGGAGCAGGCAGTGGGCTCTTGCCCTGCCACCGTTTATCTGGGATGAAACCTGTATTTGTTTAGTCATACCCTTTTTTGCTGTTGAGGGGAAGAGAGGGAGAATATGAGGAACAGTGTGTGGTACGCTGCTGAGTCCTCTACTGTCCTCCTTGCAGTACTAGAAGACATCCAGAGAAGCTAAAACTTGGTAGTCTTTTGTGAAAAAGGCTTTTAACGTTCCTTTTACCAAATTATTAGTAAATTATTATAGACCAAACATAGATCAAATAATTTTCTGCAGCTAATCCTCGCTTACCACAGGGAGGGAGAAACAGGAGTGCTGCACTCCTGTTTATTCTGGTCCCACCACAGGCAATGCAGCCAGGAACCACTCTCACAGTGCTCATGTACCACTTTTACACCACCCATGTACCACTCATACCACTGGGTACAGAGACATGCTCCCTGCTTTCCTTCAGCAGCAGAAAGAGGCAGAAATGGAGGCAGAACTCTAACTCTGAATTTCAGGAAAGGCTGAAACTGGTCTGTTGGCATCGAGAGAGAACCAGGAAACAGGAACACCTGTGTTGCATAGCTTTGGGCAGGTCAATTATCCCATCTCCAGTGAAATTCTCTTTTGCATAAGGTATGAGTAACAATACTCAATTTCCCTTGCAGGGGTGTTACAGAGCGTGCAGTTAATTTTTTTTAGAGTGTTTGTGGTATGTAAAACCCTAAATGAGTGCAAAGCATTATTGTGATTTAATTTTATTGAGGGTTAAATATTGGTGACGTGCCCAGCTGAGCACTTGTTGACAGTGAGCGAGGCAGGTGACCAGCAGCAAGCATGTTTGGCAGCAAGCAATGGGCAAAAAAGGAAAACGGCACTAACTTGCTCCAGTCATACCTATTTTTTTTTCCTCTCTTACCGCTGTACATTTCCCATTAAGCAGATGAAGGAACTCAATTTGGAACTCTGTGGTTTAATAGACTTACATTTTACTGTTTAAAAGGCAACTAAAGGTTAATGACATAAAAATTTGTCTTGTAGGAGAGTGAGAGAGTGGAAGTGCCTCCAAACGTGCCCTGAACGGTCCTTAAATGATATCTTTCCGAAACAGACCATACCTGGTTAGTTAGGTGGCAGATTTTTTACTGGATCGGTAGCATGCCAAGGCTGATGGTTCCTCCACGTTTCATGCTACTGCTGTTGTGGGGTTTGCACTGGATTAAAAATACGGATGCAAATCACTTGGACAAGGTTGGTACCTCACGGCAGCAGCATGAGCCAGGGGATAAGCAGGGTGTGTGGGAGCAGGGGGTTGTGTGCAGGCGTGTGTTGGGGGGTGCTCCCGAGTTCAAAACATGAGTCAGTGCCAGACTACACCGTGTGTCTGTGTTAGAGCTGCCGAGTGTAAGAGAGGGACAGACAGCCTGTGTGATTTCTCTGCCTTGCTCTAATTCCGTGGGAAGCGGGGGGTCCCAGTGGTGGGGTTACTCTTAAGTGCCAGCGCTCCAGCGGGTTTCACGTTGCACCTCAGCGTCCCAGGCATTTTGTTACTGCCTGCGCACTCTCTTCATTTTTATTAGGTGTGAAATACAGACGCTTATTCTAATGCCCACTGGTAGAGGATAGCACAATTGAATAACAATCTTCTGGTAATCTGGGCTAACTTCTGCCCTCGGAAAATTGCACTCCAAGCGTACTGGAGACAGCGTATTCCTGGTAGAGAGGAAGGATTTGACCCACACTTTCTCCGTATTTGTTAATTCAACGTCTTTGCTCTGTGAGTGTCCTGAGAGACAGGTCCAGAGGTCAGCAAAGCAGAAAAGGATCTTTCCAGTATTTTCTTTTAAGCTTTGGGTCAAAGTCTGCATCGTACCCTTGATCTTGTTGCAAATGAAAACATTGCTTAGCCCTGGATTTTTTCAGATTTTTTTTCCCTTTCTTCCCCAGCTCTAAAAGCTGCCATGGTCACTTACCCAAACACAGTGATAGCATCAGCTCCACAGTTAACTTCTCATTTAGTGGTATTTCTGAAAATAACAATTGGTGCAAGAAAACAAATGGTAGACATGCAGCATATGCTGCACATAATGTTAATTTATTGCCTTTTTTGAAAAAAAAAATTGCAGTATGAAATTTAGGGGACAAATCTCAAATCCTGTGAAATTCATGGCACAATGCCAGTTTATTTGAAAGAACCTTACATTTGTCCCTAAATCTTACAAGTCCTTAACTACAATTTGCTTTCTCACATGCCACTCACCTCTAAGATGATACTCCTTTTTTGGCATTATTAATTATCATTATTGTTGTTGCTGTTATTATTCCAGGAAATCTGTATGGGAGGAACGCTGAAATCTGGTTTAAAAATAGCATTTTCATGTCCTCCTACTCACGGTACTTCGTGCATAGAATGCCTTTTATAAATGCAGACTTGCTGCTTGGCTAGATAAAAGAAACTGTCACTTGATTTCCATAACGAAATCATTCCCAGGAGGATTTCATTGTTTTAGCAATAAAATTTTTCTAAAAGGCCTTTTATTTTGCTTGAGAAAGATAACAGAAATGAACTTCTGAGTGGTTATTCCACAAAACAATTAGAAGAAAGCAAGACTGTCCTGATTTGATGTAAGGAGATTTGTATGTGTATGAATTCCCTTTCATGTAAGATGAGAATAAATTCCCAACTGAAAATCAAGTTAGAAACACCCCCCCCAACAATCTTACACAAACCACTTTTTTTCCCCCCTTGCTCACAGAGACGACACACATCTTTATCAGCACTCTCCTGCATAAATTTGGTCATATCCTTGAATTCAGCCCTATTTCAAAAGGCACTTGCATAACTTCTGATTCAGATACTTTCCTGAATTAGAGGCAGTCATGGATAATCATTGCCAATTATTACAGTGCATTAATTTCATTACCAGGTATGTTCGTATTCGTGGGGAAGAATGATCTCTGCACGCTGTATTAAGGCTGAGCACTACCCGAAGCAGGGACGGTGCTTCAGCTGTGGGTGCTTCAGCTGTCGACCACAGTGCAGGCACAGTCGCTCCTTGCTCACATGCACCATCCTGCTCTGGCCTCTCTCACCACTTTTCCAGCATTTCTCACCCTTTTCTCAGCTGCTCTGTGTCTCATGCCAGCATGACGTCCCTTTTCTCGGAATGCTGAACATGCTAAAGCTTGTCAGAATTACAGCATCAAAAAAGATGTAGGAAGCATATACAGTAAGTGAAAGGTCCTACTGCTTGTATTTAGTTTTTTTTTTTTTAGGGGCCGCGGGGGCTGTCTTCTCATTTGGACCTATTTTGAGCCCTGCTTGCATTTTCCTAAGTGTGAATCAAGGCAGTTACCACTTCAGGTGCTGTAGACAACCTACTACTGAAGGTAGATACACGCAACAAGAAGCGAAAGGGAAGAGGAGAAAAAACATTTTCTTTGTAGTCAGGAAAGCCTTTATGGATTTGGCATCATACTTAAAATTGTATTGTATTAAAGAAATGCAACAATTTCGGAAATTATTATTTATAGGAAGATTTGTGAATTCAGGATGTGATATTCTGACTCACCCGACAGCAAACATGTTTGCGCTCCGGCTGGTATGACTCACGCTGACATTTGTCTTAAGCATGGCAATTGTTTTAGCCCTCTGCTTGGTGCAGGATGAATGAAATGGCTGAGCTCCCCTGCTGCAGATTTACTACGTGCAGCCACCCTGGTAAATCGCAGGCTCAGCCGCGGAGTATTTCCTGCCTCACACACACACGTGTACACACACATGCACAAACATACACGTGCGCACACCCCCCCAGTAATGCTTTACTGTTAAATACTAGATTCATAGAAAGGAAATGCATAATTACAGCGCTGCCTTTTGCACCACATAAAGCAGCCCACATCAAAAGATGTTTGTCATTAATGTTTCAACAGGTAATCTCTGGAATTACTGCCAAGCCGTGTTCCTGTTACTTAGCGCTCAGTGTCGAAATCGTTGAAATCTTTGTTGTAAGCCAGCATAGTCATCTTAATCCTGCAAAAAAGTTAGTCAATAGCGCCTTTGTTTTCCAGCTCTGTGTTTCACGTTGCATCAGCAGTGCAGAAGACGTGGCGGCAGTGCAAGCAGGGAGAAGGTTAAGGGTGCGTTCTGGGCGGGATTCTCTAAGGAAGCGAAGCTCACGTGGTGGCATTGTTTGTGCCTGTGCCCGTGTGTGTCCCCCCAGCCTGGCAGCTGGTGTAAGTCGGGTCCTCCTCAACCCAATGTTCTGCACGGGTAGAGGAGATGGGGAAGCTTCTCCCTGAAAACTTTGTGTAACTAGCAGATGAATAGCTGTGCATACCTGTGGCTGAACCCAGTGAGGCAAAGGCCATGGCCCAAACTCAAATCTTACTGGCACCAGGGAGTTGGTACTGTGGGCATCTGCTGGAATTACTGCTGCCACCAGAGATGAAGCCTCTTCTCTGGTTCTCTGGTTGTACCATTAACAATCTTCTTCAGGAGGTTTTGTCCCTGGCTACTTAAGATACTGCAATTAAACAGAATCTCAGCCATTGCTTTTGGTGCTGCTACTGTTTGCAACTCACACCATTCGGATTCCCCCTTCAACACCATCTTTGCAGAAGAGCTGTGGCCGTTGTATGAGGGGTCTCTGTACATGTAATGAAGGCCCTTGAGCTTGTTCTCATCTGTAGCAAGATATTAGGGTGCTGCAGTTCTTCAAATATGCAGGAGGCTCACTGTCTCCACACAGGGCTGAGCTGCATTTTTTGCATAATAGCTTCCATAAAAGTAAAAGAGAAATATTTATGTCATCTAACAGAAGCATCCAGAGTGGTAATTTTTATTGCTTATATCTGTTCAACATTATTGGCTCTCAGCCTGAATTACTATGGACCATTTGCATTTTTTTCTCAATCTCTTCTGCTCAGAAGACCTGTAGAAATGGCTGTGTTACAAACACACAGGCAATAGAGTGGTTTTTACTTTAAACTTCTGTATGAGAATGAAGAAAGTTGGCATCCTAAGAGAAATGTAGATCTGTGTTGAAATTCCGCCCTCTCCCTACCAGTATTCCTGCTTTGATAGCTGTGAAAGAGTGGCAAATAGGGGGTGCTGATGTGAATAAGGTGATGGATTTTTATTAAAAAGTACATCACTGGCATCTGATAGGAAGTATTTGTAAGGTATTTTTCTTCTTATGGGTCTACACTGTTGCTGCTTAGACAAAACAACCTGGACAAGCTCCTCTTAGTTTTCTTTTCACCTGGTGGCATTGTGTGTTGCACCCACAGCCCGTCTCTGGACTTATTATTTTAATACCTTATACTCCACGTTCTTTCTGGGGGGAAATCACATGGAACTTTGAAATTAAGGCCACTAAGAGAAGCACAAGGCTAAGCACAGTCTAACCTCAATTCTTCTTGGAAAAACTAGGTATTAGTGAAATACAAATAAGGAGTATGGTTGTGATTGCTGTTATTTCTGTCAAAGTGATGTCTCTGAGGTCCTAGTCAGATTTGTTGTTTGTATTGTTATTAGGCATCATGTAAATGGAGAGTGTGAGTTTGAGCTGTTCTGCATTTTTTCCTGAATACAACAGCGGTGATGAACCTTTGTCTGTTTTCCCATTGCTTGTTCGAAGGTGTTGAGGTTAGGAAATGGCTAACAAGAGCAGTGGAGATGGCTCCAGGAGCAAAGTTGCTTCCATGGTTTCCAGATGAAGAGGTTTGGAAGGGCAGATGAGTCCAGTGAGTAGGGCTGAAAACTCTCAGTCTGTTTGCACAGGCTGATGCTAGAATGAGGAGTGGTTTACCTGAGCCTTAAGTAGTGAAAAATACCTGCTGTGGGTGAAGCAATGATGAATAATAGTCTTTAGATTAAATCTCGGGACAGGAATTTCTAGATGACTCATGGCTAAAGTTAGTCGTGCACAATCAGTGGCCATCTTCAGTAGTGGCTCCTGCATTGGAGGGTGTGAGCTGCAGCTTTGCCCTTTCAGCCCCACGTGCTGGTCCTGTCTCTGTACTGTTCACAGATAGGTGTTCCCATCCTGCATTTTCCCTCTGTGTAAGCACTCATGTTGGAAATGCTTTTCACACAGGAAAGATGTGCTGGGCTGGGATGCCCCATGTTCACAGAGCTGGGGAAGGCAACATAGGTGTTCTTCCTTGTGCTACAAATTGTGGGGCGGATGGATTGCTTCCTTGTCTGAGCCGCATGATCTGCATGCTTTTTTTCTGGTTTAGGACCTGCAGGATGTGCAAAGTGCTGACAACTTGATTTACTGTTCCCATGCACCCAGATACAGTTATTCACCTTGAACAAAGTGGGTGTAACACCCTGTGAAGTTGGGCATTTCACTGTGGACCACATGCAAAGGCATGGGAAATGTTTGTTTACATGACAAAGCCGTGGCAGATCAAGCTTCAGATGAGGAAGGGATGCTAAACAGAAATCAAGAGTGATGCCCGCCTGTTTTATGCAAACAAAACCTCTTTTGTCCTAAGGTGATATTGCTTCACCATAGTATTAAAGTAGGCATAATTGGGATTTAACTAATTTTTATACTAGCAGAACATCAGCAGCAGCCTTTGTACACTAGACAAAATGTCAGAAGATTTTCAGGTGGGCAAAGTTTGGCATGGCTGGTGTAGAGAAGCTTCTATTAACTTGAAATCTAAAAGATAGTAAATTCTTGGTTGGCTTGCGGTTTTTGGGTTTTTTCTTGTTTGGTTTTTTTTTAAATTTCCATTAGAATCTTTTCTCCTTGTGTAAAGTCAGCTAAACCTGTTGAAAATAATTTAGAAGTTTTTCCTGACATGATAGATGATACACACATTAGGTAATTGAAATCACGCACGCTCCAGGAAGATAAAACCTTGCCTTTCCCATTTGCGGTGAGGCAGGATTGAACCTGTCTAAAACTACTTCATGTGGAGAGAGAATAAAGCAGGAAATGAATTACGGTTTTATTTGAGTTGAAGGATTAGTTGTGGGATAATAGCGAACAACGAAACAACTTGGGCACAAGGCTGCCGTCTCTTGAACAGTTTTATTAGCTTATGCTGATTTGTGAATTAGGGAAACCAAATTATGTCATGCAAGAGAGCAAGGGATGACAATTAAAAACCTGCAGGAAAGGACTAGTAAAATGGTAATCTCTCACTGCCTGATCTTCAAAGCAAGATGGGAGAGCATGACCTTTTCTTGGAATAAATACAGGATATTGCGCATAGCCAACTTCTGGTTTTCAGGTTTTGCCAATTTGCAGTTGCTCACTTGTACTACAGTCCTTATTTGTTGATTGCCCTGGGGTCCAATTTTAGTCTCGAAATACTCCCAAGAAGTACTTCCATGTTCTTTGATTTGAGATCTGTTGATGTCTCAATTACACTTCTAATCTGTCAGCACAGTGTCCTTTTCAGCTCTCAAAGACAGGGCTATGCTGTGATATTTGAGTAACCGTAATGCTGTGGGACCATGGAAAACAGCTTCCTTGGTAACGCTTCCCATTTATAGCGGCGATGTGATCGGTAACCATCTATGTGATAATGATTTGTTGATCATGTTGAAACTTCAGTCGCGAAATCTGGTTAAGACCTAATTGTACTGCAAACCAGCTTTCTCTGCTGGTCCCTCCCAAGTTATGACTGTTTTACAAGTTCCATTAAGAGCATGTCATCACAGCCCGTCAGATCTGCAGAGCAAAAAGATTGTCCCAATTAGGGGCTGACTGAGTGCTCTGGTCTTCAGGTGAGGGTTTGGCTTCAAGAAGCAGCATCTCTCTGTGCGTCCTGAATTTTGTGCTATGCTATCTTTAAATCTTAAGCATAAAAGTGCCTGGGAGCATTTGCAGGCAGACATGCCTTGCCTCTCACAGAGTGAAGTGCCTATGGGTAAGGTCAAGTGAGCAAGTTGTAGCAAATTAAACTAGCTTGTGAATTTATAGTGCATCATCTGCTTCACAGTAACTGGCTGTGTCCATGGTACAAAGGCACCCTGTGGTAAATACAAGGTCTCTTGCCCCTTTTTTTGCCTGAGGTGTAGGCTACCTTGCTTCATGTCATCTTCTCCATGAAATGTGAGTGCATGAAGAAGGTATCTGCCCCAGAGTACCACCACTGCTCTGTATTGCACAGGTGCTGCTTGTGGCCTGTTCCTCTCCCTGTGCTGGCAGGGGTCTGCAAGACACATTCCAGGCTGACAGCAAGATCCCTGCATAGCTAGCAAGCAGCCTCGCTCCTGATTCAGTGATCAAAGCCCTGGTTTGGGCAATCAGAGCCTTGTTTAACTTGAACAGAATCAAAATCCTAATCCCACTTGTTGAAGTTAGTGGAAGGACTTAGTCACTGAGTATGGTGGGTGTCAGCCCAGGGTTATGCACAGCTGCCTCTCCAGGGAGGCTCACAGGAGTCTATCCAAAGAGGAGTTTGCAAGGAGTAAACTTTCCTGCTCTTACTAAAAATAATTTGAAGACATCTATTTTTGCTGGAAATGTTAAATATTTTCTCATAGTCATTTGGACTCCATTTGCAGGTTCCCCTGAATGCTGAATGACAAGAAATAAAGATTAAAAATTGCAACTTTTAGGGTTGCCAAATTATTGGGGAAAAAACCCCATAAATAATTTGCAAATGCTGAAATGCTTCTTTTTAACACTTAGAAACAAAATGGTTTGAGTATTTTGAGCACAAGTGGAATTTTTTTAATTGTGAGATTCACATAATTTAAAGAAAAAATAAATGGCTTGAAAATAAATTGGTTTGTGTTTCAGCAAGGTTTCAAGGGGGTTTTTTAAAAACAGGTCTGCGTTATTTTTCTCTCTTTGGTCTGCTTTCTAAAGCTAAAAATCTTGTGAGACCATGTCTAATGGTGTGTTTCTCTGTCAGATAAGCAGCAGAGTCCCACTTTAGTAGAGGAGAGAAGATTTTGACCGAAGTCCTGGAAGTGTAGTCAGGGCCTGGGTATCTGAAGGCTCTTGAAGTAGTGGTGCCTCTGTCACACAGGAGTTGTAGTTCTTAAGAAACTACTGTGTCTTAAACTGGGAAGATTTTTGTAGCAGGTGTCTTGCTTTGCTACAGTCCATCAGAGAGAGGACAAAGACACGTACCTTGAGACTAGTGGTCACCATCATCGTTATTGCCCGGTGCCTGCCCAAGTCCCAACCAGCTGGGTGCTGGTTTACAGACACTGCTCTAGGAGGGCTTAGCCTTAGCCAGTAAATCCAGGAGTAGTCTTACACCAAAGATGGATCAGCTGGGCAGATTTTGCTTTTAGCCTTTGGAAGGTTTTGTTGTTGTTGCTTTGTATGTTCAACTAAAACAACTAAAACAAACTGTCATAGTGTAAACTTTTTTGAATAACAGCTTTTTTTATCATTGCATTGCCTTCCCTCTGCTCTTCACCCATGAACTGTGCTTGTCCATCTGTCTGACTTGTTTCCTGCCTTCACGTAATGTGAGATTCATCTGCATTCGTCTGTAGCCATCTAATCTGAGCTCAGTGTCTAGACTTACTTTATGGAGAGAACCAAACCTTTCTAGAGAGTGATTCATTCTGTCCTAAAGCAGATGCTTAAGATAGGTCAAATTAACAGTTTTCTAGATTCCTCCAACAAGTGAAGAGAGTTTGCACTGTCTGAGGCGTAGACTTTTGTCTTGCGCATGTTTTGGGTTCGAGGACATGGATTCCACCATAAGGCTGATAGGATGGGATCCACGTGCACAAATCCTGAAATTACGTGTGCAATGTTTGAGGAGCCTTACATTAAGGAGATAGGAAAGGTTTGTGGCACAAAGTGAAACTAAGAATTTAGGAAGCACAAGGAGACCATGGGAACCTGGCTCAAGGAAAAAATGTTCAGTTTGGGGCGGGTGGAAATATACACTCTATTTTAGGTATTCTGTGTGGGGTTCTCATAAAAATGAAGCCCAGCAGTTTCCTCAGACCCCAGTAAAAAGGCTGAGGATAGTCTTATCTTGTATAAAAGGTAAAAAAAAAATTAAGACTTGGTCCACAAGGAAATTTTGTCAAAAAAATTAATGAAAGAACCACACAATATTAAAAATCTCAAATATGAAAAATACTTCCTACTGAGGAACAGCAAGAGTGTGTATGTGTATTTTTGGTTTCAGTACTCCTCTGTTATAATATTACAGATAACCATGAAAATAGATAGGTGTTTGCATTCCCTTAGAGGAGTTCATTGAGGACAAAAATCTTCCTGTGTGGCTCTCTCTGTACATTGTGACTTTGTTTGCAGACACTTTTCTAAACAGCAACTCCAAGTAGTTTTTTCTTTCTCTTGTTACAGCAACAGAAGTATCCAAGAATTATTTTAATTATGTATCTGCTTCAGCAATTCTGAACTGGGGTTTAATTTTTTTGTAATAATACATCCAGGGCAAATGACTCATCCTATCCTAGATGGGTGTTTGCCATACACTCGCTCTGTACTGGACTCTCCATCTTGGGAGCTCATTAAAAATGCGTTTGCTTCAAGGAGATGTAGGAGTCAATTGTTCATTTGTTAAACAGTTCTACGGATTTTCCTCTTTTTATTCCTTGCTTTCCTTTCTTATTTGGTTTTGCTTTTGTTTTACAGCTCTACCTTACTTTATTTGAAAGAGGAAAGCCAGTAAGGACCTGTGAACAATCCAGCAGCTTCTGAAAAGTCTTCATGCTAAAGGATAATCCAGAATTCCCTGAAGAAGAACATAGTGAATGTTGTGAGTTCCCAGCAGTGATAACAAATACTTCCAATTGGGTCTTTTGGGAGGTAGGATCTGCCCTGTAGTGTTTGGTCTCTTCCCTGTGATGCACTGAGCACCAAAGGCAGGTGTATTTGGGTTGGGCTGCAAAGATAGACTTGAATTTCTCTCCCTCTAACTTTTTTTTTTTCTTTCTTTTAATGGGTTTAAGGGCAGACTCATGTTATCTAAGGAAAGGTGGTGGGTTTCTTTTCCTTGGACTGCTACAGTTATTTGTCATATTGCTATTGCTTTTCAGTTATATGTGAGCCTGCATTGGAAGGCCGTGTGACTGTGTAGCCTAACAAGAATGAAAAATACTATGGATAACAGTTCATGAATCTACAGGTCAGATTCAGGAGTTTTATACATGCTTATACAATGGTTGAAATTATTTGACCACTTTCAAATTAGAGGAATGCAAATGTGGTTATTTCTGCCTGGTATTCCAAACTCCTGTTGGTCAGTTTGTTATAGATTGAGTATTTCCAGTACAAATGCTCCTCTCAGAGGTTTGTGTTCATAGGAATTGGAGTAGCACACCTTTCAGAGGGAAACACAGTCACTCAACTGAGACCTTGATTCAGCTGTGGTATTAATAAAAGAAAATGTTCCCATGAGGGATGGCTAAAGAGAAGGCATAAATATTTTTATGTTCATTGTTTTTCTTATGAAGCCCACTGCTTTTCTGGGTTGAAATGGGCAAACATGCAGATCAAATGTAAACATTCTCACAAAAAGAGGAAAACCAGCGTTCTCTGCCTGCCAGGTTTTAGAATAATCCTTATTTTTTTCTTAAGAAAGGGCCATGGGGATTTCCAAGTTAGGCAAGTTAGTATTTAAATTCTTATGCCCAAAGTTTGCAGTGGTCCTTCAAGATGTTAGTAGTGATAAAACAAGCTGCAGATTCTTCCAGTTCAAGCAAACTAGGTTGTGCACTTTCCATTAATGTAGTAAATATAAATATATTTTCTGGCATGCCTTCTAGCTCCCTCAGAGTTGGATGCCCTCCTTTGCTCTGCTTTTCCCTTTGGGTTCAGGCTTTGGGAAGCAGATTGAGACAGAGTCTAAACGGTGCTGCTTTCCCAAGAACTAGTTGCAAAATAAATATTAGAGAAGACACTGAAAATTTTCATCATCTCCTGCTTTTCCCTCCTGCTTTGATCTACAGTGAAACAGTTAAAAAAGATGACATTTGCAATTGTTACTTACTAGTTACCACTAAGCTGCCAAGTTAGTAGCTCATTAAGATGAGTAAGGGGCCTCTGAGACCTGGAGCTTCTCACTGTCTATGTATCCACGCAGATGTGGCTGTATCAGCTTTATTATTATCAGCTTTATTATTCCCACACTTTGAAAGACTTCTTTAAAGCCACAAGAGCTTACTTTGCATGCTGGCATTCTAGAACAGGAAAGGGCAAATAATAATAATAATAATAATAATAATAATAATAATAATAATAAAAAAAAATAGTAAACAACCGTCCTAGCATGCAGAGCTGTTGGGATAACAGGAGATGTTTGTTCAAGATGTTGCAATCACCTCCACTGATTGCAACAGCAGCATCACCTCATGTGAAGAAGAGCATTCCCTGGGTCCTGTAAGATATGTGGTGTGCTGGATCAGCCAGATAAACTGAAGGAGGCAATCATCAGCCATTACAGGGGATGAATATCTGTTGAAGATGCTGTCAGTGTAATCATTACATTCTGCCCTGTCCTAAACGATTTAAAATCAGCCTACTTTAAGCACAGTGTGATGTACTGCTTTTGTGGTGCCAAAACCCTGAATTACACTCAGGAGGCCTGGGTTTGTGCAGAAAAAGCAGCACTCTTCTCACCAGGTATGGATGGGGAAAAGTGTTCTTAAAAATGGCTCTTACCCTGGCATCCAGGTCTGGTTCCTTTTGAGGAATCATTTGTAGGTGATGGAGAGCTTTTTAGCAGTTCCTTGAGAGCGTATTTTGTCACCTGGCTTCTGCTTGGAGGGCACTGCTGCAAGAAGGAGGCAGTCAGCCAAGCTCCTCCTCTCCTTTTTCCTTTAACCTCTTAAGGAGACAAGAATACCAGAGGTGAGGAGGTACAATGTTTCTCCTGAAAGGAAATCCTGGCATACAGTGATTTTACTGAAAAATATTGCTCTCTCTTCCCTGTTTGCAGGGTGTTGTCATGTTCAGATGTGAGGAAAACGATCAAACCTTTCCCACTGCAAGTGGTAGCTGTTCTCTTCCCTTCTGCTGCCTCTTCCTGCCACCCAGGCAAATTTCAGAGGAAGGGGAGTGTGAGGAGGGAGGGGTGCAGTAAATTGGGACCAGTATCTTGTATCCACCTAGAAACTGTTTATTAAACAGTACAAATTTCTTGCTTCCTTTTTCCTGCTCCCTTCATTTGGATGAAACGCATTTCTGGAATAGCAGTGCTTGTACAAATCAAGTCCACATTCCATTTCTGGGGAGAGAAAAAGGGATGTCAGGAGGGTTCGTTAAGGAGGAATGTTTATTTTAGCGAGGGTAAAAATGAAGTAAGACAAGGCTCTTCTGCTCTTGCTGGAGGGTACCTTCTGTATTGCAGCATACGGTTTTGTAACTTTCTGGTAGGATGTAGGTATCCTGAGGGGTTTTTTTCCATCCTGAAAACATATGCCACAGCTTTTCTGGAGTGCTAGCCACACAAGCACAAACACATTCTAACAGGAGCAAGGAATAAACTCTTCATGCTCCTCACTCGCAGGCATTTCTTCACGTGATTTTTTTTTTCTGTACTTATGCGAAAACCTCTGGCATGGTTTGTGGGAAATGGAAAATAAATCTCTAAATCCAGTATGTGTCAATAACAGAAACATGTTTAGTTGATCTCGTATCTATAACTGTTATTTTAGGCAAACTGCAGATGGTAGGATAGTAAACATCCCCATTTCTAGCCCAGACAGGCTTTCTATGCCCTGCCTTCAGTGGGAACCTGCTGCTGTAAGGGCTGACTCCGGAGAGAGTCTTGGGGGACTGCGGTCGCACATGGCTTAGCCTCCGTTCCATCCTATTTTTGAGCTGCTGCCTTCTTTCGCTGTTCCTTGGCCCTCCTTGCTTCCTTTACCCCGGGTCCTATCTCCTACGTACTCCCCCTCTGGCTGCCGGCTGTTTTTCCTGGCACGTGGAGCTGCGACGGGTCTGGGAGCGACAGCTCCTGGAGCTGATGTCAGTGCTGCTTCCTGAGCCGCCTGGCCAGGTTGGCTGCAGCCCAGGCACACCCTCTCCCCAGAGCATCACCTTCTCCGCCTGCCCGTCCTGCTGCTGCGGCAGCCCCTCGGGGTGGAGGCTTGTGCTAGTGATGGAAGTTGAAGGTTAGTGAGCCTTTCATGGCGGTTTTCTGTGAGCGGCCGTCTCCCATGCATGGAGCCTCAAGGCCAGGTTTGTGGTGTGGTTGGAAGTGATGCCTGCTTTCTGTTCTGAGCTGTACACACCTTGGAAGAGCGACGGGAAGCTTTGACACATGCAGGCTTAATGCTTCTGGATATCTTTGCTTTTGTGTCGCTTTGGTATCCGTATGCTAAATCACTTCATGGTTTTCTATGGAAATTACCAGGCTGCTGAGAAAAGAGCGGAGCTGCATGTGTCCGTTCTTCCAAACAACAGCCCAGTACATGCCACTCGGTATTTATAGTGAGAGGGAAAAAGGGAAGAATCGCTTTAATCTGAGAAATGTCTCCCAGAAGCAGCGGTAATTTATTCCTAGGCATTATTCTTCATTAAGAGCTACAGACAGCTGCAGCTTCCCTTTAAATAGAAATTGCTCTCTGCAGGCATGCTATACATAGGGCTTCAGGTTTCTTCCATTTCTCTGCCAAAAAATCAGAAGTATTTCTCACCAAATAAATGTTTATTCAGAAAGTCGTATTTCCTGGCTTTTATTTCACGTCACAGGCTTCCGGCAGCCAGGCAAGAACAGCTCAAGGCTGTCGTTTGGGAGAGGAAGCTGAAACAGTTTGAGTCTCTTGTGGGGCTTCCAAAAAAAGTTTCTGACCATAACTCTGGGCCTTCAGTTGGGCAGTTTACTTTAGCTGTTGAACACTGGATTAAAATGGATGTTGCAGAAATCCTGCAGGGCGAGTGTATCTGTGCAGATGCAAAGTGGGTGGTGGTAGGCGTTTCTACGCATCAGGTCAGCTCACTCCCTCTCCCAGCCTTGAAGCCACCACCATCCTCAGACTGCATACTTTTGCAAGGTGGCAAACTGGCCTTGGCAGCTGGCAGCAGCTGGGCTGTTTTGTTGGTGGGGGTTCCCCCATACGGTCAGTGTATGGGCACCTAGAGACAGCAGGTGAGAGCTGGCCTGTGTCTGCTTGCACCTGCCACCCAGCAGAGAGGTGGCCAGGGTGGCTTCAAGTCCTGCAGAAGGACATGCAGCAATGAAGCTGTAAGCCACCGGTGCTCCACAGGACGAAATTCCTTTTTATTCATATCTGTGCAGCTTCCTTGGATTTACCTTTCTTTCTCCGCATTCCTGCTGGCTGGCTCCTCAACTCATGATTTCCTAAGCTGTCTTTTCCCCACTGTCTTTTCCAGACTGAACTGCTGAGCTTCCTCTTTTGTCTCCAGGGCTTATCTGCTGGACCCATTCTTTCCACTCAGTGTGCCAGCCCCTACCACTCCAATAGGTGACTTTGCTGATGTAGTAGCCCCCAGCTGGTTGTCTTTTGTGATCTGTGGCTATGGTGTTCCTGTCAATACATGATGTTTCTCTTCTCCACACCTCCTTCCAGTTCTCCTTGCACTCCTAAGTTTATGGCTTATAGTATGCAATCCATGTATTAAAATAATTTTTAGTTAGGTCATTCATTACTCTCTTGCTTTTTTCTCAGCTGGTACAGGTTCCAGAGAAGTGAGAAGCTGTAATTTCTCAAGGGCTAAAATCCAAGTTTTTGATAGGCAGGCATGATGCCTGGGGCCACTACATGTTGCTACCGGTTGTCAGCTTTGTAAAACTTACCCTGCAGAGCAAAGAAATCTGGGCACCAAGATTGTTCTCTTCTCTACTGTGGCAAGCTGTAGTTTCCCAGTCTGTTCTGCCTTCCCTTCATTGTCTTCCAAGCAAATGGCTGTAAGATTATGACTCCCATGTTTGGACTGAGAACAGCTTTTGCCTGAGCAAACAGATTTCTCTTTGGCAGTCACTTTAACTGCTGCCCCAGCTTTTCGCTGTCAGCTTTGTTTCATGATTTGGCGTTAGAGAAGTCCAGGCGGTCCTAGTGCACAGTGCATTGGAGCGAGTAAACGCAGCAAGGCGGGCAGGTGAATAATGCCTTTGTTAATGATTACAATACCAGTGTGGTCCATGAGACCACCAAAAGCATCTCCTGTAGTTCAGCACTGCAGCTTATGGTTGCTTATCTTTAACTTGGTAGTGTCAACTGGAGAAATTTCTGGTCCTTGCTGGCAGCACTGCTTGGTCCAAGAGACTTCCAGTGAAACCAAGAAGAAGCATTGGGAACCAAGCCCAGCCTTCACAGGTTTATAGCATGGAGTGAAAGCTGCCCTGCTATTTGCAGATTGTGTCTGAGGTGAAGCTGATCAAAACACAGGTGTCTCATGCCTGTGAGAATATTTTTTCCACTTTTCTTACACTTCTTGTGTTTCACTGCTGCTTTCTTGTGCTGCTGTGATAGTTAGCATCACTGGTGAGCTGGTTTGCTGTGCCCATGATGACCCTAACAGTATCTCATAACCTGCCAATGCTTCTCTCAAAGCTGATAATGTTTGTGGCAGCAGCAGCAAGAAGAGAATATAAATTAAGCTCTCCTAGAGAGGAGGTTTTTTCCCATTTTCTGTTTGGAGTGTGCATTCAAAAGGAAAGGCTGCTGATAGTGGCAGGTTAGTTAAGAGGAATCATGAGCCCTTTGTAGCAGACTATTATTGTGAGCAATTTGTTCATTCATATTTATTTCAGGTTTATTTGCAGCCTGCTAGGCATGTTGACCCTGGATGCATAATTTGGGAAGGAGTATCAGATACTTTTATTCAAACTGGCTGTATCGATCCTATCAGTGTTCCTTCTCAGTGAGTTTTACATTTCTTGTTGTTAATCAGCTTTGCTGTTTCCAGCTACAGACACTGATGAATGTTTCAGAGGCACCTGATGGCACAAAGGTCAAGAGGAAGAAGATAAGCAAGTTGACAGGATTGCCTTTAGCTTCTTTTCCTGTTGAGGTGTCAGAACTAGAGACAGACTAAGGAAACCAGAGATACTGGTTTTTATTTATTTCTAATGAGTTTTCCTGTCAGCTCTTTAAATAAAAGAAAAACCCTTCCCACTATGGCAAATACAGGTTATTGCACTAGAGCAACTTACTACCAAGTTATTGCACTAGTAATAGAAGAAATCTGTTTGGGGAGTGAAGGCTGCATTAGATGAGGGGAGGAACATTATTTGTGGTTTTCCGTGCCAGGCAACCTTCAGTCAGAATTGGGGTGGTGATTTATAAATTCCCTTTGTCTCACTTCCAGCATTTGGACTGCAGTAAATCCTGATAAAACATTACAGAAGCTGTGTTCGTTGAAAGAAGCTGGGCAAAATGTGGGTTGGCTTCCCAGACATTTGTGAACAGAGCTGCAGAGATTCCTCGCAGCAGAAGTGTCCTTAATGGAGGCAGTGGGCAAATTGTGCTTTAAGCCTTCAGCTCCCAGGAGTTTGTCTCTCTGGCAGACAAAACTTATCTTCTCAACAGCTTGCTTTATCGTTTCTGATGCAAATAGCTGACAAAAAGAAACTTCAGGTAACATGAACCTCTGGTGAAGTAAAAGGGAGTTTGACACTCAGGGTGGAGTAGCAGGAAGAGCACTGGAGGAGCTGACACTTTTTATATTCACAGTTAAAATGTTTTGGGCCTATTTTACATTTTTTGAAAGGAGTATTTTTTGTTTGTGTTTTTGTAAAGCTCTGCTCTGCAAGTGACTTTGTTAAAGAATCAGCTTCTTATGGGGAAAAGAAACAAAATAATGTCTCTTTGTCACTCAGTCATGTACTGCTGCCTTTTGAAGTGGGAATGTCCTCGTAACATATTTCTGAGTTAAGACATGTCCATTAATTCCACAGTGCAAATTACCAGGATCCTTTTTACTTTTACCAGAACCATTAAAATGTTTGTATAACTATCTTCATTCAACCTAAGGGATAGCCTGCACAGCAGTCAAGGAGATGTAAGTACAAGCACTTGCTTCTTGTTATCATTGACCAGTCAAACCAGTTCAGCTGAAGGGATTTGGCTTAGTGAGCAGTCCTGCTGCTCCTGATGGCATCCGTAGAAAGGGTGAGTGAGCTGTAGAGCTTTATATGTCTTCATTATAGGGTGAAGTCTCTTCTTAAACTAAATGAAGCTGTCAGGCTTCATTAGCTCCGGGTTTTCTTGTTGTTATTATTCTAATGTAATTATCACTTTTCTTCAGTCAGCCTTCTGCTTGCCTACTTCCAAATAAACTCTTTCCATCTGGAGAGTATTTTGAGATGGGGAAGGTACAGTGAAGTAGTGAAACTATTCTCAGCATTGTGTCCTTCCTCTCCTTTTCAACTACCTAGAATGCTACACAAGGAAATAGAAATAAACAAATACACGGCAAACATAAGAGGATCCTCTTAAACTCTTCCCTCAAAAAAGATCATGCAGAGGAAGACTGTCGAGTATCTGTCTAAGCACATGCAATGGGAGAAAGCATCATATGTTGGTATATAAGATCCCTGCAGTTCTTTGCTTCAAAAAAGCAGCATTAAGAATTCAGGAATCACCCCGTTCTGCTCTCACATGACAAGACACGTTGCTTCAGCAGTAAGTAGTTCTTGGGCATAATGAAATACCTGCTGACTGCAGGGAGTAAGAAAGGCTCAGTCACGATGGGTACATCTATTTGTGCATCTGAGCCCTGTGCAGAGATTCCCAAGCTGACAAGGTGCTTTGCTCAGGCTAATTAGCCCTGCTTCTCTCCTTACATCTTCTCTGATTATGCTAATTAGACTGAGCAGGGTGCTGCCTGACACTGGTGAGAGTCAAACAAGTGTGACTGTACAGCCTTGCCCTGCAGTGTATCCTCTCAATGCCTGAGCCTGCTCGGCACAAACCCACGGGTCTGTGACAGTGGCTGTGCAGCCAGCACAGGTATTGCCTGCACTTTTACTGTACGTGCTATCAAGCATCACTCAGCCTCGGGTGGCTTGTTGGGACTGCAGTGAAGGTACTAAGTGGTAGGAAAGATCTTGATCAGCTCATATCCTGTAGCCTCCTTGCTCTCAGAAAAACACATCCTGCTGGGTGTCTTTGGTCCTGGTTCTGGAGGTGGTGCTCTGGAGCCTTGAGGGAATTGGGGGAGTTGTGTGAGGGGACAGAAGTACCAAGGCAGATAACCAAAAATGGTGAAACTGAGGAATAAAAGTGTGAAGAACTTGGACTTTCTGCTTTTCATCTTATTTATGTGTGCAGGACTGACCGAAAAATGGGCTGGCATATTGAATTAGATCGTCAAACCTCGCTAATTAGCCGTTCTTTTCCAACTCCACCTCTCCCTTCTTCCTTCCCAGGTGGGGTTTTTGCAGAATGAAATGAGTGCAGGGATAGGTGACTTTTATAATTTTGTATTTTAACATTCAATTCCAGCTAAGTTTTCTAGCAAATATTTTTTCAAGACGTTGAGTAAGATTACGGAAGACCGGTTTTAGAAGAAACAATCAAAAAAGACCTCGATGACCCCAGAATGACAACAAATAAAACTGTTTTCACTCATTATAGTAGAAGTGGCTTTTTACTCCCTGACTGTTCTTCCTCTGACTGGCACTTTCCTGGGAGATGCAGTTGACAACGAATGTGTGTGTATACACACATACATGCATGCCTATCTATATATACATTGATCAGAGTGAGCCTGGGAATGGAAAAGCAAGTGCAAAAACATATGCTGGGTTTGGCAAGTTGGTCCTTTAAGTTGCACAGTTTCCTGATTTTCTTCATTTAAAAGGTGCGTTAATGTTCTGTGTATGATGTTCTAAAGTGTGACACTTAGATCTCGTCAAAAGATGGATGTTCATGTTTCATTCCATATTGTGAAATAGTAGTCCTCAAAATATCACATCAAGCTACAAATAAATAGCTGTGCTGTATTATTTTGGGGAGTTGCAGTTTCTAAGACAGTCAGTATGATCACAACCATTAAATGAGTAGAAAGTGTTTTGGAAGAGTAGAAAGAGCTTTGCTGACTGAAATGGCCGGGTCAGAGCTGAAAAGGAAGAGTTTGCTGTTTTAAAACATAGCAGACATTTTAGACATTCTTATCAGGATGCTTCAGTAACGCAGTTGTGCAAAAGACTGACAAGGGAATGTGCAATAGCAGCCCTCATCATTTAAAGTGCCCAAACTTGGCACATGCTGTGGCGATGTAAAATAGCAGTAAATATAAATCTTGTGTTCTGGAATTCCCGGGTCTCCTTATTAGCAGATCAGTGTGTAAACACTGGCTCAGTGTGTCTACTACTAGAGGGATATGTTTTGCTCCTGGAAACGGATGTGTGCTGGCTCTGCACCCCCTGGTGCATGTATAAGACAGAGTAGATTCAGAATGAGCTGTACTCCACATTTTCTAGAGGAAGTCTGTTTTGTATAAACCACACATGAAAACAGTAAGTACATAATTTTTCACTGCAATACAGGTATTTCACCGGTTTTAAATCATGACTGACTTACTGGTTTCAGTCGAGCTGCCTAGTAAGATCTTGCCAGGAGCATCGTAACAGGACAGCTCAATCAAAATTCCAGATTTAATGTTGCTCCTTGGTCAGGTTGGAACCGGCAGTTTTCATTTTGCTCCCAGATCTGCATCAATTAAGTGCATAAAAATGGTTTGAAAGAGCAGGAGGAGCTTTGTTCACTGAAATGAATGCACTGAAATGGGAAGTGGGGAGCAACAGGAGAAAGACCACTGGACTACTAGTGGTAGGGGATGAATCCCAGTGTTTGTACCCTGTGGCCCCCATTGTAGACCTGAAGTAGCTGTTTGTTCTCTTACAAGCTTGAGCCCTGAGCCTGCTTGTTAACCTGTGCATGCTTTTAAGGCTGGCTGGCCTATCAGGGCTGGAGCCTTGAAGCAGTAGGGAATGGTGTTTATCCTTGGTCAAAGAGAGAAACCGCCATGCCAACACAAAGCCTGTTGTCTGATGAGATCAGTGCTAAAGGTAACATGTAAAACGCTGGTGATTGCTTCTTTGGGACAGCAATTGGAAGTAGGATAAATGGTCCTTAATTGAATTATGATTGGTGTTTTAAGGCTTATGACGATGCACTTAAGCTCAACGAAGGCATTCCTATTTACATGTTCCTTCAGGACTTCAAAATGTTGCAAAGAGCACAACAAACTATTTGACTGTGGTTGTGCAAAGCTGGTACGGTATCCTTGTAGCTGACACTGAAATTGCACTCAGGTGAGTTTGGTCTCAGTGCCTGTATTGTGCTGGAAAACCCAAGTGATTTGGTGTAGAAAAGATTTGTCATATTTAAGCATCTTTTCTTAGTTCTATGGGGGCTTTTTTTGTACTTTCCATTTCTGTTTTGGCGAAGATGGTGTGGGGGACAAGGAGTTACAGATTGATGATTGTTTGTCTGTAAACCGTCTTACTGGAACAGAGACTGTAGGAGGCTTTCTCATGGCTCTTAGTCAGACCACTGCCTTACCTAAACAATATGTGACCCTCAAAGATGCTACATGTGGCTCTAACCCAGCCTACCTGCCTGATCAGAGTGGATATGGACATGTTTGTAGCAGAGAGAGAGAGGAGCAATCATGTGGGGAAACATTCCCATGTGTCAAACTACTGTGTTCTTAAGTCTTTCCTTTCTGACAGCATCCTTCCAGTTGATTTATTTAATCCAGTTCAAAGGTGGTCCAGGAAGTAGAATTTGGTAGCTCGATAGAGGAGGTCACAAAATGAGGGCAAGGCTGTTTCCTGACATCACAACATGGTACTTGTTTTGGCATTGCATTAATATGCAATAACTTGTAGTGGTAGCAATGCAGCAACTCAAAACAAACACTACAAAAACTTTCATCTCAGGCAGTGATTGTCACTAGAAATGCAATTGCCTGTGAGGACCATCATTCTTAAGACTAGTCATAGCAGCAGTGTGGGACAGTTTATGGAATACAGTTTGAGGCATTTCCAGCCCACAGATGTCAGACAGGCTGACAGCAGGTAGGAGACTGATGGCAGAGGTCAAGACTTGCTGGGCATTACTTGACTTCATGTTTATGGTGGAATAGGGAAGAAATTGTATCCTTGATCTTTACCTGAAAACAGTAAGAAAGGAGGAGATACAGAGAAGGATATGCAATTAGAGAAAGGAACCAAAAATTTGTGCTGCACTTTCATATCACTTCTTGCAGTAAAAAGTAAATTCAGTAATTCCTGTCTTCTTATTTTCTAATTTTTTTTGATTCATCTTATAATGATAGGGACGTTCTTCCCTTGGTAAGAATTAATTCTGATATGAAGAATTCGAAACCTAAGGGATAAGAGAAGGGAAATTTTTTAAATAAATAAGGAATAATTCAAATTATTTTTGAGCAATTACCTATTACTTTATCCTTTTACATGCAAAGGGAACAAAGGAAAATGGTAAAAATTTGGCTTTGGTAAGGTTTGGTTTAATAGTGCTAAGCATGGCTGGATTTGAAGAGCAGAGGAAATATTATGGGTTTTTTAAGAGTGCGGCCCCCAGGAGTTTGAGAAGACATCTGATCAGAAAGCTGGGGTTTCAGATCCCACCTTCTCTCTTGGTCAGTCTCCTTTGGGATTCTGCTTTGGTTCTTAATTTAAGCAATCACACAATCACTTTTGTGTTACGTTACCTTTTCATTAAATGCATCTACAATTCAAGTGCACCACACCTGTTTAGAGGCAGGTCTTGCCTTTTGGACAGAGAATTGCATTTCATGGTTTTTATCATATCTTTGTAATTTTTTCCTCTCTGTCCTGTCTGCAAAGGGAACAGCTGGTGTTTAGATATTAATATATTAAACTCCTGCAGCTCTTTCCTCCTGTGCAGCCTGTGGTTTGGGTTAACTCCACTGGTAAGGCACTGACTTGCAGTCAGGAGACACAGCGGCAGAGCCAGAAGGAACTGTTGAGGCATATCATGACCAGTCAGTGCTACAGCCATAAAATGCAGATAATGATACTGATATTACTCCTTGGTAAAGCATTATGAAATGTTTTCATGACTATTTCTGCTCCAGAGCCTGGGTGTTTTTAGTCTGGATTCCAAGGACATGAGGTGTGTGTGGTGGTGATGATGCCTGTCTGTTTAATTGTCCATCACCATTTCCCACCCCCCTCCCATAACACTGTCTTGGCTAATTCCCACCAAATCCTGCAGGAAGTAAAAGTCTCAAAGACAATTAAATTCCTAAATTATTTTTGTTGTTGTTGTTAAATTCAACAGGCAGGGAAGGTGAGAGCCATGAGCTACTGCTGACATTGAGGGGAAAGAGACAGCCAAGCTCTGCCCTTGGTAGCTCTCCTTGACGGTGGCCAGCAGTGAGTCCCACCTCTGCATCCAGAGGACTATGGCAGCCCTTGCCCAGGTGCCAGGCCAGCATGGCAGGATGTGGAGAAAGGCTGAGCTGTTGAAGGTCCCCAGAGGGAAGATGGTGCAGGGATGGATAAATGCAGAAGGATGACAGAGCACAAATCCTGTTCTGTGTTCTTTGGGATGTGTTGTTGGAAAAGCTCTGGCTGAATTTGCCATTCAAAACCCTGGAGGTGTTTCTGTTTCTGGCTGCTTGAAACATGACTTTCTCATGTTCCTGGGATGTTTTCACTCTTCTGCACAGTGCTGGGTTCCTCTGCCACAAGGAGCTCTGAATCTTTCCTGGAACCTTTGGCAAAGCTCTTGTGCTCCTTCCCCTCCACGCTGCTCATATTTTACTTCTGCAGTGAACGCAAACTGAGAGCTGCCCTCTTTTCTTGTAACTGTGAGTCTTCTCCCCATGTATACCAAGTGCAAGAGCCTTCCTGTTCTCATGAAAAAATTCTCTCTTTGTCCTCAATATACACATTTCATGTCTGGCAGGCCCCATTTTCGGTGATTGCTGAGTTTCTCGCTTGCACAGCTCTGTTTGTGCCTCTGGAGTGCTGGCCTTTTTCTGCACAAGGCCTCTCACTTACTTGGCACAGTGTGCTGGTTTTGTATTGTTCTGTACATTGAAGGCAGCTACATGGTAGTAGTAAATTCACAGGGATGCAAATTTATTATCTCTTGTTTAGCAGCTCAGTGGGGCACATGTTTATCTTGTACGCTTGAGTGCTGTTTTTAAATAGTACTGTATATACAATAGATAGATTTAAAGTTGACTAACCAAGAAAACATCCTCAAGGCTGAAAGAATAAGTGTGAAAGATATGCAAGAGTTGCAGGCTGGTTTTTAGCACTGCTTTGTGTCTGGCAGGCTGACGTACATGGCTGTAGCAGTTAGATGTCTCATTTACGCACCCAGATAAAGCCAGGGGAGTTTAAAGCAATCAGATTAATCTTGTGTCATGGAAGAACAAGTTTATCCTTTGCAGGAGAGAAGAGATTTTCAGACTGTTGGTGTTTAGGGTTTTTTTAATAAGGAATGTTTGCATAAGCATCCCTGCACTGCGAAGAGGGGACAGGTCAACAAGTAGCCAACTAACCACAGGCTCTGTGGCTTCTACAAAGGCAATTACAGGAAGACCAGGACTCTTAAGCTACCTTCAGGTCAGTTGTTTTCAGTGATGTTAGTTTAGGTAGGTTAAGAGTTCGGTTGCTTTGAAATAGCGAAGGCATAACTGGGAAGGAACATGATTGGAAAAGCATCAGTCATGGAAAAATACTGCAGCCTAAAGTCAGCTTTCAAGTCTCAAAGTAGTTTTATTGACTCGACAGACTTAAGGTTAGGCTTTCAGTAAGGAAAGTCAAGATCAGACGTGTCTCTGAAATAATTTTCAGGGGTTATTTAAATGTGTGGTACATACTTCTTTGCCATTTTAATAAGAATCTCTTGTGTTGAACTTATTATTACTACTGTGGCTTTAGGTTTGCAGTCAAAGCTCATTTTGGCTAGGCATTTGAATACGTAAATGTAACAAAAGGACTTGCCAAACCAGTGAAGTCATAATGTGCATGTTTATGTTTGTGTGGAGAAGGGAGATTTCAGACAATGTGTACCTTGGCTTCCGAATCCACCTATCTTTGCAGTCATTTCGTTCAAAGTAGCCTGGCCTGTTGTACAGTGAACAGACTAATTAGTCCAGGAAGAACACTTCTAACTTCTGGTTGAAAATCCCGTCTTTGAATCAAAGGGAATTTACAGCCTGGAAATAGTGTATGAATCTGTTTCAGATCTTTGTCTAATAGCTTGTCTATTATTATTTTTGCTTTACTTTCATGTGCGTCCTGTTTGCATTGAAGTAAGAGGTGCAGAAGACCTATTTATGTGCTTCTTGCCATGTCTGTTTTCCTGACAGGATGGGACAGGTCACTGCAATGCATTTTTAAGGAGTTTGCCCTATTAAGTTCCCAGTGTTCTGACTTCATGGCTTCCTCCACCTTCCTCAAGGAGTTGTTAATAAATCTTATAACATTCAGCCTAATTTTCACTTTAAAAAAACTCCCTTAAGTTAGTCTTAAGTTGCCCAAGACACCATCTTACATAATTCTAACTCACTTGTGATGTTGGATATAACACTAGGGGTGGAATCAGCAGTAATGGGGTACTGTTAATTGACTGTTCCTTCAGTACATGCTTGGAGATTCTCCTGAGAAGCTGCCCACATGATATGTCAAACCCAAAAGCAGAGAAAATGTGCTCTGGACAGGCACTGAAACTGAGATGTTTGGGTTTATCTGAAGCAACGTGACTGAGCCTTTTTTGTATTGGCTGATTGAAGTGGTGTTGCTGCACTTCAGAATTTCTGAAGGACTCATTTCGTCACTCTGCCTTTAATTTCCTTCTACTGCTCTCAGTTCGTTCTTATTTTACTGTTAGTCCTATATGCTCTTGCAACACTAAGTTTTAATTTCTTCCTTATTATTTCCACAGTAGATGGTGTAGTCACATCCCACATGGCTCTGCCATCTGGAACAGCTTCCCTGACTCATATTCCTTTCAAGTTTCAGCTTTATCCTTGGCCTCTATGTGATAATCTTCCTTCTAATAAAACAATCACATCTTATGCCCAGAGGCTTTTAGTTCTTCTCTGTTCAGTCTTCTTCCTCAAGACATGTAGCTCTTGCTACCCTTTGATACACAATGTATATTGTGATCTGTACTTATTATTAGACATGAAAGACCTATTTTAGAGACACCTAATACATAGTTGTGCCTAATTCTTGTTCAGGACAACACTTCAGGGCACACTTACCTTTTAAACACCTTTTTATCCTTTTGATTGCAGTCGGCTTGACTGATTGAAAGTTAGGTACAGGTCTAAGTACTGTGAATATGATAAAGCCTCAACTGTGAAACATGTTTTTTTGATTATAATTTTTTAAAAATTCAACTAAAGCATATTGCATAGTCTGAAAATAATAAAAGATTCAACAGAGAAGATTTCAAATCTGATACTACATCTCCTTAAGTCTCATCTTGAAAACATCAAACGTGCTGTAAAATCAAACAAAAATCTACTTTTTAGTCTGTTGACTCAAACATTTTCTGCTGCACACCAAGATTTTCAGTAGTTGATATAGTATGCAGTTTTTCTAAATTAAGGAAATCTCATAGTTTGTGGGATTCCATAGTACAACTGCTGAGCTGCAATACTTGCATAAAAAATGGATGTTAGTTTATTGAGTGGGTGGACACAATTTGCAATGCTATTGCTTTTCACCTAGTGGCTCCCTTAAAGCTTCCATGAGATGAGGGGAAAATACAGCTAACAGCAGCTGTGCCTGGGCACCACACAGTCCTGGCTTTGTGCAGAGCATGGCTTTGGCATCTGGAGTGGGAGCACAGGGCATGTTAGCAGCAACACATTGACTGACAGGAATTGCTGTAGGAACAGTGGAGGGGCTCAGATGTGTGTTTTGTGAGCGCTGGACGTGGTCTGTCTCAGACTCACCGTGAGATCATGGAAGATCTGCTCAAACTTGTGTCTCAGACTGTAAGGCTTGGGTGTGGGGCACCGCAGACGAATAACCGCTCACTTCTGAAATAAATGAAAGCTCACTTGCAGGGTCCTACCCATTTTTCCCCGTCATTACCCCTTTCTTAATATTTCTTACATCTTTCCAGGCAGAAGGTCTGTCCAGAGAGGACACAGGAATGGACATCCTTCCTAATTCACAAAAAGCGAGGAGCAGGGAACAACGCCTGGCTTAATTACGGCTCTTTAAAGGAGGCTCATTTAGAGTCCAGCGGGCATTGAAATTGGCTGTCCTTAGGGAGAATGCCTCACCTTCAGTGTGTCTTCCACCAAAACCAAGAAGGGGAAATGCATTCCTGCTCATCCCTAGGAGTAGAGCTGCCCTGGAGTGTCTAAATTGCACCTTAGGAAGTCACAAAGCAAAGTGGCTCAGGCTGCTCTTGCAGCTCGCAAAAGCAAAGCTACCAATGCATTTATTATGGAAACCTACATGGCGTCACCCTGGCCTAACTTTGGGCAAATCACTGCAAGGAAGAGAGCAGTAGCATAGCTGCAGAGTGTTTTTGTAGGCTTCTCCAGAGTTTTTTTATTGTTTTCATTTGGTTTAGGTTTTTTTAACTTGGTTTGCTGTCCCTACCTAAGCATACAGTTAGGAGTTCTTGCTGTTCCAACAATCCTCTCCTTGCTCTGGATCACTGGGAAGTTATGCAGTGACTTCTCATTTGCTTCTCGAGTGATGACACTGGCAGTGTTGTAACATGAGAATGTTTTCGAAGCCTGAGTGTGGGCATATGATTGTCAAAGTTGAGGGGCTTTTAGTATAGAATTCGAACCACGCTGCTTCATTTATGAGAGATTTGCTTTGTCCTCCATAAAATGAGGAAAGTAACCAAAGCCTGTGTTATGTTTGGTTCCTTGTGAATCATGCACAGCCAAAAGTTCTTCTAAAATGCATTGCTTTTGTGCCTTTCACATACTCCCCTGTCCAGACTCGTACGAATCTGTATTTTTTTACCTCTCTTAAATGCTCAGTGGACATGAAAAACCTTCCTCTGTGTGGCAGTGGAAATACCAATGCATGTAAAAAAGATTCATGTGTTCCTTTTCCCATTCATCACAGTTCTTGGAGATTTTTGTGGAAAATTCACCTCTGAGGACCAAACTAAACCTAGATTGTGGGGATTAAGCCAACCTGAAGCACTGTTTTGGGGAATTTCTGAAAAGTCCGGTGACATCTCTTTTTTAATCCGCTTCCCATTTTGCAGAAAGTATATTCCTCACCCCAGTGTTGCCATGCTCATCAGTTCAGCAAATGTTTCCTTGGCACTGCACTTGCTGTTTTTGAACCATGAAATGCTTTTAGGTAAAGTTATCATAATATAAACTGAAAATTGACAGGCTGAATATTTGTGGTTAGTATGTGCTATAGTGGTGATGACACGAGAAAATATGTTGTTTTTCTCCAGATGACTGTTTGAGGTTAGTTCTAGACCATTGTGTTCATGATGTGCCAGCTAAAATTAAGAGAGCATGGCTTTGAAGTAAGCAGGTTAATTTGATTTTTTTTTAAACCTGATAAAGGCCTGTTGTCAAACAATGGATGTTGTTGTTATTTTGGGAATTAAAAAGAACAGAACCAGCCATTAAAAGGAGTAAGAGGTTAAAAGGACTAAATTCCCCCTTCCAAGAAGTTTGTCTCGCTGCGTAATCTAACCTAAAGTGTCTCACTCACAGTTCTAGCAAAGGGCACAGTGTGGCCTGCAGGGCAAAAGTCGACGGAGTTCAGAAGCCTCTTCTTCAGCAGAAAGTGGCAGTGTGAAAGGGGGATGGGAAGCAGCAAGCAAAGGTGGTGCTTTCTGCTGGCAGCAGGAACAGCATTTCACAGACCTGTTCCTTATGTACCCTTCTGGTATTAACAACTAGAGTGGTGCAGCATCCTGCCAGGATGGCAGCTCAGCAGAGGCATGGGTAGCACCTTACGCATTTCATCAGTGTGGGACAATCTACAAGCACCACGAGATGTCACAGAGCTGAGTCAAGCAGGCAGTGCTCTAAAGGACCACAGAAATACATGCCCTGTTCATAAGACAGAAGCAAAAAAAGGAGCCATTAGGCAGGAGGGGATGTTTGATGTCTTCATAGCTAATGAGAAAAACAAAGGTGACTCAAATGTCACTTTCTTCCCAAACAGAAGTCTTTTTGGTGTGGGCTGCCAGTTCGTTTCAGGAGTGATATGCAAAATACACAGAATTTGTGTGTGGCTAAATCATAGATTCTTTTCCTTTCATCTGCCTCTGTGTCACTTTGTGTTGCAAGGTTGCAGCTGCATGTAAAAGGCTTGACATATTTGATTGAACCCTGAAACAGCTCCAGTGAACTGCAGCAGAAAGAGAAGCAGAGGAAAGTAGAAAGTTAGCAGAAGACTTGTTAAGCAAACTCACATTTCAAAATAAACTCCTGCAGTTCTGGAAAAGACCTAACTCCATCTGCTACAGCAGTGTGTGACTTTGGTTTAAACTTGCTCCAAGGTCTTTGTAGTATGTGGGCATGGAGAAACAAGTTAGCTGTGGAGGAGCAGCAGTCTTAAAGGTGAGTGTGCTTGCTTTCACCCTAGCTGAAATGCAGGGCTGAAATAAGGCTGTTAGGACAGTCCAATCAAGGGAATGTTCTTCTGATGTTTCTATTTTTTCTTTGCATGTATGGGCTAATAGCAGCTCTTTTTGGGGTGTGAGGAAGTTTGGGGAATGGAGCGTGTTTGCTGATATCTCCCCTGCCCCTGAGCTGAGGAGCCTCTGAGGCTTCTTGAAACTTAGACTGCGCTGATTTTTGTGTGGTGCCCTATAGCCCCAGCAAACACTAAGAGCATGCAGTGTGGATGGCTTGTTGCTAAAACACTGTCAAAGAGCCAGAGGAGGAGATGGTCTGCTAATGTTAATATTCTCCTAATTCTGACAGTCTTCTAATGACTCCTGAAGGCACCATTCCCTTTCTCAGCAATTCTTTTTTCACTCCGTTGTGTACTTTGCTGGCCAGTACTCTGAGTAGTTTAATTCCAAGGCCTCAACTCAGAAAAGCTGCCATTTTCCCTACTTCTGATGAAGTATCCTAAAATATTTGAATCTGTTCCAGTTAAAATGATGAGAGCATATTGATTAGTCTGACCAGTAGAGTTGTTCAATGAGGTTAAGCCTATCGAATATAAATAAAAAGGCCAACTTAGACAAGGACAATCAGTTGTTATGATCATCCAAAAGGTGACCTTTCAGGCTTGGCATTTGTACATCCAGAAATGAAGGCAGGTGGAACAGCTAGCTGCTTTTCTTAGGCAGATATCCTTCAAAGGGTACTTTGAAGTTCACTGCAAGGAAAAATGTGTTGTTGCACATTGTGTATCTAAAATAAGAGGTGAGATTTTGACAATTCCCTGGATCAGTTACTGGCTTGTATATTTTTTCTTTTCTGGGGCCTTTTACCCCACATGGGATTTTTTTCATTCATTGAATGAGGGTCCTGTTTATAAGACAGAAGCAAGAAAACACAGCAGTAGATAAGAGGGCTTGCTTGTGTTGATGTGTTTAATAGTAAAAAGCAAAGTGACTCAACAGTCACTTTCTTCAAAAATAGGAGTGTTTTTGGTGGGGGCTGCCAGTGCATGGTAGGATGTGGTGGCTTTATGCACCTACATCACTTGTGCCTTCTATTTCCATGGCCTCACTCCTTGTCTTTGGGGAAAACACTTGCATAACAGTTTGGTCAAATCACTACCCAGGAATGGGGCCTTTGCCTCGAAATTATGCTGGGAGGATATTCACGCACACACAGTGGGATGCCGAGCACAGGGGGATTCTGATCCTGACTGGGGCGTCTGGGCACAATGCTGTTGTAAATTTTAAGTAATAATAATACTGTAAAAAGTTAAATAAATGTGTCAAGTTAATTTTATGCTCCCCTCCCCTCAGGCAAATTAGCATAAGTTGAATTTTCTAATAATTAGTCCAAGCAGTTATCACCGAATAGATATACCTGGTTTCTGTGAATTGTGCTAATACATGGATGACACATTTGCAAGGAGCAGAGAGGCTCCCAGACTGACCTGTCAGGATCAGCTCTAGTTGTACAGATGTATGACTGCATTTGCCATTAATTGGGTTAGTTATAAGCTACATGTGTATTGCCATACAGTTCAGATTTTGGTCACTTACATTTACAGCTTTACAAAATAATACACTGAACTGCGTGCACTGGGCTTGTTAAACTCTTGTAATAAAGCATTTTACAGTTCCAGGCAGTCCTTCCCAAATGTATTGTAGAACCTATTAACAAACACCTGTCAGGTTCAATTGAAATGTCTGAGTGGTCTGATCTACAGCGTCTGCTGCCGTGCCAGAGAAAGCAGGGCTCGCACAGCGCCAGCCATGCCAAGAAGCGTGCCCAGAGATGGGGTATTTGAGAGCTCAAAAGGGGGGCTTCAAAGAGCTCTTGGCTATCCTTTCAACCTGGTGGATTTTGGTAGTAAGTAGTGAGGAAGAAAGAAGGAAAAGATGGGTATGTGTAAGGCAGAGAACCTCTCTGTTTCCTGTCACTCGGCTGTGACATCAGTCGCAGAGCATTTTCATTCTCTTGCTTTTTTCTCCGTTTTTTCAAGTGAGGATACAGGAGCGTAAACAGATCTTTTTCTCCACTGCTGACTTTAATGAGGGCTGGCCCCTGCTACATGTGTGAAAATTTCTTGGCTAGGAAGGATCTAATGTTCGTTGTATCGTAGGTTTGGAGATAAAGTCCAAACTCCCTATTTGCTGCTCTTGACAAAGAGTGCTACTTACATGCATTCGCTTCCAGAGACTGAGCTTACAAAAGAGAGGAGAGAGGGAAAATTAGCCCAATAGCATCTCAGAAATGTTTGTGGAGGGTTATTTGTTTTGTTTTTGGGGACTTTTTTTCCTTCTTTTTTTTTTTTTTTTTTAACCATGAATGCGGAATCCAAGGAGGCTCAGCAATCAGCATGTTTGAATGCCAGCCAAGACACCGAACTGGCAGCCATCCATTCTGATATCAGTGTGAGTGAAATGTGTACTCAGTAACTGGATTCAGGCCCTTCATAGTTTGCAAGCAAATAGTTCTGCTTTTGCAGATCAGATAAAAAGCAGAAAAAGCTGTGCAGCTCTCGCATGTAAGAGAGGGGGAGAGTCTGCACCTTTGAAAAGGGGCGTTAACCTTTCTGTGTCCCAGTCAAAGTTCTGTGCCTTATGTCATCAAATTAAAGGCTATGTTCTATTTCTGAAAGGCATTTAATTATATCTTTTAATGTTTTAACCACTAAATCTGCCTTGCATAAAAGCTGTGAGTACCTCACACTGGTAATAAGCTGTAGGAAAGTGAAGTAAATCGTCATTTTACAAAAAAGGTTGTACAAACGCAATGGAAAGCTATGCAAATCAGCTATGATACAGCCAAATTCGCATTTTTGTCTTGGGTTTAGTGATGATATGCACAGCATGACTTTGGCAGGCTTGCCTCTTGGGATGATGCATGCACTGGTGGTGTGACCCTGTAGGTCAATTTAACAAGCGTAACGTTGTGATTTTCCATGCAGTTTCTTTGAACCATCGAGTAATGTGCAGCAATAAATAGCGTCAGAGGAAATCGATTCTTAAGAGTAAATGCATTCAGTAGGAGGAGAAAGTGTTATACAAATCTTTTGCTTTGCCAAAAGAACATTAGCAGTTTTGTTTGGTGCTGCTCAGCCTTCCAAAGTAACTCCCTTCTGCTGTCTTACTTCATTCTTTGTTACTCTTTGCTTGAGGAAATGTCAGGACTTGGAGGTGATACAGAGTTCTTGTGCTCAGATCGTTAGAGTCATATACAGGGGAGGGCGACATGCTGCAGGCAGGTGATGGTGCAGTTTCACAGCCTTTGAGTTCACTGAACCAACAGCAGCTCGTAAGACCTGTTGTTTTGCCCAGCTGAGAAGGAAGGTGGGAGCATACTTGAGGTTATTAGCTATTCTAGGGAGGACGACATGCAAACGGACTCTCAGAGCCCTTTGCAGTCTGTTTTATGTTGGGAGAGACATGCATGCTTTTTAGGTGTTGCTATAAGGTACCTCTGAAATTACTTTACCTGCCTTTTTCCTCATGTAAGTTTTGGTTCACATCAGGAATTCATTTCCTATGTCAAACTGAAAAAACCAACCAAAACCCTAAATGAAATTAATTGGAATTTTCTGGCATTGGCCTTCACATGCTGCATGTTCTCTCCAGCCAGCTGTTTGAACACAAACTTTTTATCCTTTCTGCTATGAAAATGGACCAAATTAAAAATTCTGTACACGATTTAGTTGTCACAAGAGTAAATTTGCTGCAGTATCCCTTCCCACTTCATCGGAGCTGTATGACAGCTCCATCCTGAGGGGTGCTGGGCACCCAAAAGAAGTGCAGGGTGTTTTAATTTCCTGTGCCATGACCCTGCATCCCTTGAAGTGAATGAAATGTCAGCTTTTAACCTGCAGTAGAGTTTGGGCTGGAGTCCTACCAGGGCTGCTCGGGAGCAGCCTGACGGAAATATCTCTCTTTAAGGCAGTATTTAAGAAGCATCTCTTCTTAAGGCAGGGCTTAAGCTGGAGTTTGGCACGTTTTGGTCAAAGCACCTGGTAAAAGGCTGTCCCGAATTCAAGCACAACCTTAAGTACTCTCTTCCTGTGACCTCAGTGCTCTGTTAGTTTGCCTTTCAGAAGCAGAAGGGAGTTTGGCTGCTTTCAAATAAAGTCTGCCAAAAAAAAACCAACCAAAAAAACCCAACAGCCCAGCAAGCATCTTCTTTTTTTTTTCCCCTTGGCTTCTCTATAAATAGTCAAAACATTTTTCAGAGCAAGTTTAGTTAATGTTTTGCAGTGCTGAGTGAACACTGTGGTGCTCCAATATGTTTCATGCTCCTGAATCTCCTAAGATTCTTGAGTGTAATTTAATTTAAATGAGAGGAAAAAAGAAGCTAAGAAGTCCTGTATGAATTTTGTCACTGACTTCATGAGGAGTCCTTTGAGTGCATTTGGGAACAGTTCGGCTTCATTGGATGCACATTGAAAGTTTTCTTTTCTTATCCTTACCACACAGACAACCACGTCATTCTTGAAACTAGTGCTGTTTTTGCTGTCCACATGCAAGAAATTATGTGAACATCTGTGTAAGTTGCAACACAGAAGGCAAATTCTTGGTAGCAGAGCCCTTTCATACCCCTGTCTGCAGAGGGTCTGTGTGCAGCCATCACCCTTGATGTCGCACCACACACTGTCAGTTTCATGTTCCACCACTTCACTACTAATAACAACTAGTAGGGGTTTATCTTGTTGGGGGTTTTTTTCTCTCCTTTTTTTTCGAGCACCAAATGTATAGTTTCATTTTGGCAGCTGGTTTTATCAAGCAAATGGTATCGCACTCGTGTGGGATTTTGTGAGTCATTAGGAGAAATACTGCAGTGGGTGGACTAACCCCTGAAAAGAGTGTTTCCGGGGTGGTAAGGTGCAGGGAAAAATAGGGTCATGCCTGTGATTTTTTTCATGCACCTTTGGGAATACCCTCTGCAAGGACAATATCCTTGTTCCATTGGCAACTCTCTGCTATTTCTTACAAACACTAGAAGGAAGAAAGGTGATGCTGCTCAGTCTCCCTTCAAACAGAGCCTTTCTCACGGCTGTCCCTACGTGACAGGATACTGAAGCACAAAACACATGTGTTTTGGCTGTGGGCCTATGTGACACAAGCCTGTGGTGTGATAAGCCAGGGCAGCAACACTTGCAGAAGCACCCAGAAGAGCACGCTTAGGTGTCTGTGCTTTAGGTGTCAGGGCTTTCAAATCAGCATCACTGGCTGGGTTTATTTCAGTTGCAGATACCAATGCTCGTTCCTAAGATGTTACTGCCTCTCCACCTACAAAATGCAGTCCTGTTTTGATCCCAAACCTTGTTGGAGAACACTTCCCTTAAAGTAAGTGCTACTCCCTCACTTTTCCTGGCACAGCCCAGCCCTGTGTATCTGCGCTGTCGCCATCAGCCTGGTCTCACAGGAGCAACACATCTTCCCAGGAACAGCCCCTTAGTGGGACACTCGTAGAAACATTTGTTGGTCTCGTTATGTGTGCAGACTTCTCGTCAAGGAAACGATTCAGGAATAACGTGCAAGACTTCTTCAGAGTCCTGCTGCCTTCCTAACAGAATTACAGGTCTTCAGAGGCCAGCACCAGGAGCTGTAGCTCTGAGCCTATGCTGCCAGGACCCAGAGCACATGGGTTTGCATTAGCACATCCCACTGCCAATGTGTTTTCTCTCTGATGAGGTACTGAGGAGGTATGCGCATGTTTGATCTGTGTGCTTTATCCAAGATTTAGCAGAGAAGTTTCTTACCAGAAGCACATTTGTGTTGGGTAGGGGTTTTCCTGTTAAGTCCTAAAGTATCATCCTGTCCTGTGCACTAAAAAACCAATTCCCTTTCCAAGAGACGATCCAAGAGACAATGTGAGAAGAATGATGAAATTGGAGAGGCGTTGAAGGGGAGGAGCAGCAGAGATCCCTCTCCTTCCAGTGTCCAGTTTAATGCTTCCGGTGAAGTGTAGTGCAGTGCTCTGACACACAGCAAAAACCTGCTTTGATGAGTGATAGCTTGTTGGGCCTATTGCTCTCCTAAGCATAATTTATGACAAATAAATATGTGATGGCCTTCTCTGGTTCTTCCTATTGCTTGGCTGCTCTTTCTGTTTCCTCAGTTTGGGAATGTCAAAGAAAAATGAGTAGTGTTGTTATTTCAGGCCAGCTCCCGGAGCCTTGGGGGAGCCATGGGGGGAGCAGGGTGTGTGTAGGTGGCCGCTCTCCTGTCTTCCTGTGTGAATCCCAAGTGCAGCTTTCTCCTCGAAAAGTCACCCAGGTGGGCACTGCCAGTCCCTCGGCTGGTCTGTCTGGACAGAGCTGCACTGAAGGCTGCAGAGCTGTAAGGAGCAGTGTAAGGAGTAGTGACCATTGGCGGTGGAGATGAGCCAGGGCAGAGCACCTGGCCAGCATCTCAGCTGCCTCCTCCTGAGCAAGGTGGGCAATCTACAGCCCTTTGTCCAACATGTGTGCGTGCCCATAAAGAAGTTATTTGATAAAGTTGCAGGGTATCTAGTTGTGCTGTACTGTAATCCCCATGAAGCAAAAGAGCTATAGCTGTAGGTCCAAACTGAAACAAGGGAAGGAGGCTTCCCTGGTGGTGAGATGGATTCTCCCCTTCACACTTGGGTAGACATCATCCCATGCACAAATCTCCCACATGCACCATGTCAAGCAGCTGCTCGGTGTATCAGAGAAAGACCAGACTCTCTTACCCCTACATCATCCTTGTAGCCCCATTATGCTTCTGGCAGGTCGCTCGTGCTGTGGGAAGGGCAGGGTGGGACTGCAAAGCAGAGCCTGTTGCAGCACGCAGAGGGAACATGGTGGATACACTTTGTACCCAGCTCCTATTCCTGCATGCACCATGAGAGGAACTGAGACACAGCACGAGGAGGCACGGAAGGAGAATCTCCTTGGTGTGCTGCCGGAGCTCGGTGGCTTTGGCTGCTTCACTAGGTCAGGTTTCTCTGTGGCTGCACCCGAGCGGCAGTGGCGGGGCAGCAGTTTGGCATTTCTCCCCTGCCTTGATGCGAGTGGCAGCAAGATGTGGCTGCTGTTGATGGGTGGGGGGAACAGCTGCCAGTCTGCAAAGATTAAAAACGCATTTTCAGCGAGCTGCTGGAGCAGGTGTGGGCATTTGCCTGCCATGGCATGGCCACAAAGCGAGCTCAGCTGCAGCCTGCTGGGGGCTCCTGTGGGTGATTGCCTGCATGCCTGTGCCTAAGATTTGGGAACAGTGTTTGCAAACTGAAGATAGATGGTTGAATAACAGCAATGGTAACAGCAAATTGCAGCTTCTTCAGGATGCTGGAGGCAGGGCTGAGCCAGGTGTCATCCTGGTCGTGGCAGAAACTAGACCTTTGTGGAATACTGTCCTATCCCTTGTAGTTACATGAGGCTTATGTAGAAGTTCCATAAATACATTTCCCCAGGCATAGTTTCCTTACCCCTTCCCTTCCCATCTGGAGACTGAACCTGCTTGGAATCTGAGGCTTTTTTTTAGAAAATAAAATACTAATAATAACAGTAATAATGATGTTCTTTTTTTTCTTTGTTCTGAGAATTTTGTGCCTCTGGTGGCTCAGTTCAGGATATAGTACAGTGTCTGAAACTCTGTGGATTCAGATGTGGCAGTATGAGCCTTTCGCCCTCACAGGTACAGACTAAATGCATGGTGTGTATGTGTTGTAGACCTGGTTTGTGCCATTTTTTTCTAATCCAAAGCAAAGATGTGATCTTGCATGCTCATAAGGAAGGCACATACATGCATACACCTTACCTGGCATGTCCTGAATAGAAATAGGACAGCCTCAGAGCAGTGAGTCTCTTCACTGAGTCCAACAGCACTCTGTTCTGCAGCCAGGAACTTCTCTGATCAGCCGCAGGGAGAACATCTCTTGGTCTTAGAGCAAGGCATTCCTGGTCCCTGATGCAGAACAGCATTTTATGCACATGCAGACATGTGTTGTCATGTTGCCTTTTGAGTCAGTGCCCTGTTGTAGGGTGGAATATTGCTGCTGTGTTTGAATATTATTCTTAACAGGATAGTCAGTTGCTTCGTGCTCAGATGCACAAATGCACATGTGAAAGATTTGCAGAGGCAGGTGGTAGCCTGTATTTTTCTTCTGTTTGCAGTTTTTAAATAAAAAAGAAATCTTTTCAAGTTCTACACTGTCAAGAATGTGGGTGTCTGGCTGAATGAAAGAAAAATAAAATAAACTTGCATAATAAATACACTAGTAAATTTACAATTTCCCTAAACTGTTAGCATAAATAGAACTACTTTGGGGGGTTGGTTTGCTTAGTTGCTTATCTGAGGAAGAGGAGCAGCTTTTGAAGAAAGTTTCCCAGAATGTCTTTCCTTACTATAATTATGTTAATTACTAGCAATATATGTACTCCAGTTACAGCATGAAGTGCTACTTTCTGACAAAATCAGATCTACTTTCTTTTTCATCACGTCATATGTCAAGTATGGAACAAGACTCCAAAGGCCTTGAGAATATCTGCGTGTGGGGTTTTTTATATTTGTTATTTATTTATTAAGACTACTTTTTTCTTTTTCAGCATTTTAAAAGTTGACTGCCTAGAGGTAGGCACCTGGATTTATATTTAGAGACTGAAATAAGCGGGATGGCTTTCAAAGGTCCTACATACCTGCAGCTCTCAGAATTAATTAAAGGCAGATGTTCTTTTTGGCAAGTTTGACAGAAACAAGTAGGAGATGCTGGGCGCCCAGCACCCATGAAACACTAGCAGCTTATTCAGATGCCTAAAGATGGAGTTAGGTGGTTAAATTTAGGCACCCAAGTTGGAAAGGTTTTGGCCCCGTAATCATAACAATCGCTGTCCCCTCTGTCCTGAAGTGCTATAGCAGAGATTCATCCAAGAAGCCGGAGGTTCGTGTGTGGGAGTGAGCAGGGACAAAGTCTGTGTCTCGCTGCGGTGGAAGCGAGCTCGGCTGCGTGCCTTGTAGCACATGCAAATGAGGGTCAGATGGCTTGACAGTTGGTTATGAAACTAAATAGAAATTATGCAAAATGGGATTGATTTTGCACATATTTTTAGGTTTTGTCTTTTAGGAGCTCGAATCTTTAATTAAATACCAAAGACAAGAAAAAAAAAAGTACAGGCGGCAACTGTTATGTTTCACATATATGCTGGATGTAAAGTAATAGCCTGCTATGCTCTTTTTAGGGATCATTTTTATCCCATTGCAACTGAGAATATAAAGCCATCTTACAACTTGCCAGAAGTGACACCTGCTTTCATACTTCTCAATAATTACTTTAGCTTTGACAGAAAGTACTTGGCAGGGTGCATACAAATTATGACTTGCTTCAGGGTACAAATAATGTCATAATGACTTTAAGAGTTTCTCTTTATGCTCAGGATATTTGCATGTACATGTTTGGTTGGTATGAAACAAGTCAGTAGAGCAGAGTTTTGGGTGTCTTCTTAATGTGTATTGGATAGTGTAAAGCTACAAATAGATTAAAAAAGGGAAATAGTCTGGTGTTCAGTGGCTATTTCAGCATGTTTGGGGTTTTGGCTTTTTTTTGCAACTTCTGCTATAAAAATGCCCTAGGCGTTTGTAAGAAAGAAAATTGCTTCTAATGCTAGATACTCACAGTTGTCTTACTAGGGGAAAGAACTTGCCTGCAGGTAAGTGGCATCAACCTGCAAAGACTTCTCTCCCTCTTCCCTGCCTTGCAGTCAGTGAATGTTCATTTTAAAGTGCATTTGGATGTCGTATGCACTCTTTTACCCATTTTTTCCTATTCTTGATGCAATTAAGTAGAACTTAAAATCACATGAAGTCACATCTGACAGCAAAATCAAGGTCTTTATTGTATATCTGACCCCAAACTATAGCTAGGAAGTTGGTCTTCTGCAATGGTTGGTAGTTACTGAATAGCCTTTAAAGTATTCAGGGTTAAATGCTTTAAAGTATATAGTTTATATAAAAGCCCCTTCTGGGAGAAGGTAGCAGATGCACAGAGATCAGTGATACATTTGTCCAAAATCAGCCCAGGATCTCTGGTGGAGCACAGGTGCACTTCCACATCAGGATGGCAAAAGTTTTACTCTGGGTCCCAAAGGAAATTCTGCCTTCTCTGCATTGTTTTGTTGTTCATCAGCAACATGAAATTCAAAAAATCTAAGGAAAGGGAATGTTAAATTGGATTTTTCTATTCATATCTGCAACCTGTCTCCTTGACCATTTTTTTTTAGCAAAAAGTAGGCAAAGGAGAGAGCGAGGGGTGGGTACAGGTTGCTGCTAAGCAGCTCTCACTGAACTGTTCCTGAAGGTGAGACAAACGATTTCTGAAAACCAGAACATGAAGTTGTAATGTGAGATTCCTTACAGAACTGGAAGAGATAGGCATTGATAAATACCCAGCTTTTGCAAGGCGGAATGAGCAATTGTGGAAAGCAGTTGGGAGTCAGGCAGTTTCTTATCTGAAAAAAAAGCACAGTGTGTAACTTTTCCACCTCTGTTAGGGAACTTAAAAAGACAAATGTCTTTTGCTTCCTGCCTGAAAGAAGTTAAGCTCTTTCTATAAAAAGAATGAATTTGGAAAATGTCTGGTGTGTTTCTGTGTGTGTGCATATTAGTTCCATGTCTTTTATCAGGCAGCACTTTAAGGAATACAAAGTTCCTATGTATGTGGGTCTTTCATTACCAGAAAGACTTTGGCAAATTGCAGGGAATTCAGACAGCTGCAACAAAAGTGATTAATGGACTAGAGAGGAGAAGAAAGATTAAGAATTAAATATGTACGGTTTGTGTGAGTGAGAGACAAAGAGGGTGAAGGAATAGGGTGATGTTGAAACTAACAATGCTGCACCTGAGGGGTTATAAATATCCGAATTTGAAAGTGGTTTGGGTGGTCCAAGGTCCTATGACTAGGAGTAGTGGGATAAATTTTAGTGCAGAAAATACAGGCTGAAATCCAGAAACACTTCCATCTAGTAAGATCTGTAAGACTGTGGAATAGTCCCTGGCGGGAAGGGGTGGAAGGCATGTCACTCGAGTCATTTGATCTACACCGAACAAAGGCACAGGAGAGGTCCTGCTGTTGGGCAGGGGTCTGAGCGTCACCTTTGAGGCATCTCTCCCTCCTCCCTGTGCTGTCTGTGGGCGGTGCCAACACTGACAATGTCTGGAAATCACACGGGGATTTCTAAGAGCACTGTATTTTAGCATATATTTGAATAGGGATTTCCTTGCGGAAACACAAAAATCCCTCTCTTTTCAGCTTTCTGCCCTGCAACTGTCTCTGCTTGTTGTACAAAACCTCAAAAAACTAATGAAAGAGAGCAGAAGTTGCCTTACTGTAAAACTACCTAGTGATAAACTTTTTTATACTTCACTTGGAACGGGCTCGTCAGCCTGTTCTCCACGGCTGAGGAAGAGCTGTTGGCAAGCTGCATACAGCCATTACAAGTGAGAATGACTGAGCAGAACAGACCTGTTTTACTCATTCACTTTTCTGCTCTATCCAAGCAAGTCATAAGTTTTTAAATTCCACTTTTCATGTAGGGGCTTGGTCTCCATAGTTATGTCTCTTGTTTTTTTGGCCACAAAGCTAATTTTCCAGTGCATGGCTAGAAAGCTGCAATATGTATGGTGAAATCTAGGGACCATATTTTTTTATTAATAAGCCTACTGAGTTTTTTCTGTCACTTATGTTTGCAACACAATATCCTTCACAGTTTTTGCTTGCCATTAAGTTTTCTTTAAAAGAATGGCATGGAAATGTTTATCTCCCCCTCCCCAGGCTGCTGTGGGATTTTGCATTGCTGATTCTTTATTCTCTTCGCCAATCCATGGAGAATCAAACGAGAAAAACCTTTCACTTCCTTCAGCTTAAGTCCGTGCTATGAAGTTTTAGAGAGAGGAAGGTCTGTTGCTGAGATGGCCATTCACCTGAAGCTTGCACAGGTTGCATTCTCAGATGCTTCCTGAGGAGAAGGTCAGGGAGTGGGCACACATTCCTGCATGGTATTCCCAATGCAGAGCTCTGCTGCGGTGTGTGGACCGGGCTGTCAGCATCGTGCATCTGCAGCTACCTGGTGTTTCAGTACTGTGTTTCCTCTTTCCAAGAGCTCCCCAAGTGAGGGAGAGTGTTTGTGTGGTTTCATATAGGCTTAGATGCTACAGCTGGGTTTTGTACTTTTCCAGGTCTCAGAAAAGCAAGGTTAATGATTTCCTGCTGCCAGTGAAATACCAGAACAAGGATGGGGTGCAAGGCAGAAATATATATCAAGGCGTTGTCAAAACATTTATTTCCTTAGCAGGAAGTATCGATCCTGAAAACTATATTCTATTACAATGATTCTATTTCTCCTATATTAAATGACTGATATGGACTATATTTAATCAATTTGTTTGATGGATGGTGGCAAACGAATGTAGCAGTTGGTCACTGTGCACATCATCTGCTGCTGCTGGCTGGCTGGCTGCTTTCAACAACCCAGAATAGGGTTTGCCTGCAGATCAAGGTTTTCAAGGTTTATTTTGTCACTTAGTAATATACTGGGCTTTGGTTGCCTGATTTACTCATTTTTTTATCAGCGTTTATCAACACTGAGTAATGCCTGCAAATAATGAACCATGCTTCTGCTTGTTAATGTGCTTTTGTTGTTTTCATTGTTTGTAAGCTTGTTTCAAAGGAGCAGTCGGGGTCATCTCTCAGACAGCATTGTATCTTCCTAAACGTATGCTTGTAGAAAACAAAGATGGTTCAAAATGGTTGTGAACCTTTTGAATTAAAGCCCATGCTTGAGATGCGCAAGGAAAGTAGTGATTTTTTAGCCCTATTTGCGAGGTGTTCTTTGCCTTTTATTTGTTTTCTAATTTCATTTTACAATCAAGAAGCAGCTGAATCACAACAGTGGTAAAGAATGATAGAAACAGGAGCTGTGTTTCTGCTAAGTCCTGTAGAATTCAACAGAAAGTATGATCCTCCCTATATTATCTTTGAGCTTTTCTGTAAGCAGACCTGCTAGACTCAGATTTTGAGATATTTTCTAAATGGTCCTGTCTGTCATTACAGTTAGATCTCAGAAGAATTGTGCTAGTTTTGGCTGGGATAGAGTTAAATTTCTTCACAGAGGCTCATATGAAGCTGTGTTTTGGATTTGTGCTGAACACAGGGTTGGTAACACAGGGATGTTTTCATTACTGCTGAGCAGGGCTTGCACCGTGTCAGGGCCTTTTCTGCTCCTCACACCAACCCCAACGAGTGGGCTGGGGGTGCACAAGGAGCTGGGAGGTGACACAGCCAGGACAGCTGACCCCAGCTGACCCAAGGGATATTCCAGACCATATGGCATCATGCTCAGCATATAAAGCTGGGGGAAGAAGAAGGAAGGGAGGGACATTCAGAGTGATGGCATTTGTCTTTCCAAGACAACGTTATGTGTGATGGAGCCCTGCTTTCCTGCCTGAACACATGCCTGCTGATGGGAAGTGGTGAATGAACTCCTTGTTTCACTTGGCTTGTGTGCCTGGTTTTTGCTTTATCTGTTAAACTGTCTTTTTCTCAACCCACGAGTTTTCTCACTTTCATCCTTCCAATTTTCTGCCCTGTCCCACCGGGGGAAAGAGAGCGAGCAGCTCTGTGATGCTTAGTTGCCAGGTGAAGTTCAACCACAACAGAATATTCTATGAAATGCTTGTCTTCCCCATCCTTTGGTGCACTAATTTTAACCTAATGACTCAACTGCACCGCTGCCTTCCTCAGCAGCCATTTTTGTGGCTCATGCTTAGCTTTCTCTTTGGAAGCCAACCTGTTTGCCTCTGAATGAATTTTTTAGAGTATGGCAGGACTTTTGTTTGCTCAGTGAAACTAACTTCTCAGGTGGAGAAATCATTCAACTGGAAAGAGTGGTTTTGAAGGATTGTGGGGTAGTAGCTACCTGTTACTGCTGCCCTTCTTGCTCCTCTGGTGCCACTTTCTTCTTCTTACGGAATCAGATGAGGATTTCAGTATTGCTGACAGTAGAACTGGAAGGCCAAGATCCTGATTTTTTCCCCTTCAAGGGCTAAACAGAGAGTCTTGTCCTCCCCCAGAGGGGGAGTGAGAAGTGAGATACTCACTCTCACCAGCTGTCTTGGCTGTGTGGGCACAATTCAGCCAGGGACGTTTTGCTGGTGTGTCTGCTTGGACTGACTGCTGGGAAGGCTCCACCTGGCCCTGCCCAGCAGCAGAGAAGTTTGTATTTTCTGGCTTCCTGTGGCTCTCTGCTGAAGCCTTTCTACATAGGCACATTGTCCAGGACTGCCTCTGTTCGTCATCCATGGAGGTATGGGACTGTACAGAAGTAGAGAGCAACCTCTTTACCAGTGTGACTTACCCTGCTTGATCTAGGGATTTGAGTCCTGCCCTTCAAAGGGATTTGTGTGGACAGGTTGGGTCTTGTACCTGCCCAGCAGCACATCAGTTTGGTGAACAGGGACTTTTCAGCAGCTAAGGCAGACTGAAAGAGGATGCAGTTTTGAAGAGGATGGAGAGCTCACGTTAAACTTTTCGTAGAGGAAGGGAGTTGTGCTTGGCTTCTCTCTCTGAAATACCTTGGTCTCCAGAGCAGTCAGTCTGACAGTGTTCTCAGCTGAAAGTTACTTAAAATAGATAAGAGTAAAGGAGCGAGAAAGATGCTTGGAGAAAAATTGCTTACGTTTTGCTAACAAACCACAATGTGCAAGGGATTGGTTTATAGATCAGGGTAAGCACACAAAAAATAAGAAGCACCAGAAAAATTTCAGTGGGTCAGCAGAATATTCAAAGATTCCCTCGCAGATCTAAGAGGCAGAGGAAGTGAGCAACAGACAGCTCAGAGCTCATCCTGACATTTGCGGACGGCGCATCAGCAGGTCTGGGTTGAAACTGTAAAGGTAAATGGGACACTGATACGGATGAGGTGGCACTAAGTGTAGAGCAAATCAGCCTCACATGGCAGCAGCTCCCTTTAGGGCTCATCAGGTGTGCCAAGTGTGAGACGTGCTTCTTGGATGAGATATAAATGGCTCAGCGGTAAGTGTATTTCAGGAGTAAAGAGCAGGCTCCGAAAGGTTAGAGGAGAATCAGGCAGAAACAAAAGGAACCGAGGGATGATCACGAGGGGTAGAATTGTGCAGCAGAGGGAGAACCCTGCACACCAGCCTCAAGATGAATAAAAACACATCTCCGTGTATGAGAAACAGTCTTCACCTTTTACAGGTGCACATATTAACACATCTGTAATTACCAGCAGACTAACCTCAAAGAAGGTGGTGTTACTCTTACTTTCCCATCACATTTGAGTATTCACATTTGTGAGATGAGCTGAGGAGTTCTTCAATGTTTCCTGACACAGGTGTGTACCGAAGACTGCTTTAGCTGGTCTCTCCATCCTTCCACCTTCCAGTAGCATAACTGGGATTTCTGTGCACACCTGGGGGACAGACTTCTTTCCCTGTATGAATGACTTATTTTCTAATAGAAAAGTTTGCATGTGTTCTTATGTAAAAGTGTATGTGTGAGGGAAGTATCATCAAACCTGAAAATTACTTTTTATTCTTTTTCAGCAAGTTTCAGAATTAATTTTTAAAGCTTCAGTGCCCGTTGGAAAGATGTTAAAATAGAAAGTTTCAAAATTGTGGATTTCAGATGTGTTTTTTCTTGTTTTTTTTTTTCTTTTTGTCTTAACCCAGTGGAAAAAAACCCTGGATCATATTTTTCTGTAGGAAAAAGAATAATTCAATTCCTGTGTTTACTTCAGAAGAGAAACAAATGCTTTTGAACATGGCATGTGCAGTTCTTTTTTTCATTCTGAGAGGGAGCTTTTTCAAGCATTTAAAGAGCTGGAGGTGAAATGATGAATGTAGGCACCATCTCGTAGCTGTGGCATCAGCAGACCTCCCCTTTTAGTATCGCTAGGAGCTTGTTTGATGCAGTATGAAGGGGAGAGTAGTGTTGTACAAGTGATTTTCACAGAAAAGGAGATGATCTGTGTAGTGCATCCCAGCTCAGTCCTGCGTGAATTCAGTAGCAGCAGAAATCAGTAGAGTTTGATGTCTCTTTCTTTTTGGGCTTGATTCTGGGTCTGTTTCCAGGTGGTTTTTACTGGTTTGAGTGTTACTGGAGTTAATGTGTAGTATGGAAGGGGGAGGGCAAGGAGTATGCCCACCCTCATGTATGCTGCCAAAGTGAGTAGAAATCTCAGGCTTTTGATATATTGTGATAAACTGAACTAGACCAGCATCTCTGCCTCCCCACCTGGGGCAGCACAACAAAAACGAGTAATAAACAATCTGTCCCGATCTATTCTCTCACAGTAGCACAGTCCGCAGCTTCTGATAGGGGAAAAAAAAAATCACCTGGTTGAACAGAGCCAGTGCCAGCATGACCTATCCACGTGATTGGGAAAAGTGCCTCAGCAGTGAGAGGAGGGAGCATGTTTTAGCCCTGACTGCAGTTTAAAATCATTTCTCTTTGGCTCAAATGTAAACTGAGTAATCTTCATGGTTTGGCCGCCTGTCCTGCAGCCTCTGTGCATGTGTTGGAGCAGGGAGGGAAGAAAGTTGCTCACTCTTTCTGCATTTAGTGGAGCTGCCTGGGAGATGTCTGCCTGCTGCACAACCGAGGGTTAGTGCCTGGTGCTGGGTGTGCAGCCCTGCATGGTGGTGTGCCCCTGTGCACCCCTCTGCTGCACGGCTTCTTGGGGGATACTGGGGAAGGGAGCGGGGAGCAGAGGTGTGCAAATCCACATCTGTTTCAAAGCAAAACCCAGTTTTTGATTGCATTTCCTGACAGGTTGTATTCTGGGCAGTTTCATGTATTGTAGTTGCATGCTGTGAAGATAGAGTACCCTTCAGGCGTGTTGGACTGAGTTGCACTCGTCCCCTTTGTGCAGAGTTGCCAGTTTGTTAGCTGCAGATTAGAGACAAAAGCTTTTACAATTAGTTTTTTAATGGGAGAGAAGAGGAGTGACATTGTGACCCGCTTACAAATGTGGTGGAGATCGTCTGGATTTCAGCCCGCATTGGGGAGAGTGAAGTTCTGTTTCCTGGGGATTAGTGCAGAAAACTACCCCTTGTTATCAGTTCTCACCATTTCACAAGCCCAAGTGAGCATATTCTGGTATTCCCAGGTATTCAGTAAGCGTACACCTTCCAGTTGCCCAATTAAAAAAATTCCAGGTAGTCCGGGGATCGTTTCAGAGTCTGATAAAGCTGAAATTTCCGAAGCGCAGTATTTACAAGCCCTCCTTCGAGAGAAGTGGAGGAAGGAGCATCTTTCCAAGAAAAATGTAGGCTGGGTAATCTGACATCACTCAGAGTCACATCACCCTACACCCACCAGAATTCAAAGATAGAATGGAAATGGCATAATCTGTTCTCACGGTAACACTAATAGTACTGCTCCCGCAGTTCATTGTGCGCTGTCCCCACCCGCCATTGCCACAATTAACATTTCTTGCAGTGACTTTGAAAAGTGTTGCCATAACAAGGCTGCTGATCAGCAACTACAAAAATCTTAACGAGGTACCTAATGGAGCTTTTTGTTTCCATTATTTCTGCTTAATATATTCTGAAAAAGTCAGGAGGTTTTAACCTTGCCTTCAGCTGCAGTACCGTGGCTTGTTTAATAGAATACCACTTCATTTGTACTGAAGCTAGTGTACACTAAAAGGGTTTGGAGACCCCTCTAATGTAGTCAGTCAAATTGGTGCCTGAAGCCAAAGAAAACGTATATCTGAACACATGTTTTCGGTCTCGAGCTAAAAAAAATACACTTCATGTTGAATAGCCTTCTCCAAGTGCCGCAGTTAATAAGCCATGTTGTGTTTTTACTGGAAAAGTATGCTTCTAGCCAAGCATTCTTTGCATTTTTCCCAGGATTTAGTCATAAAATCACTTTAGACATATTGCAAGTATGAAATGTGTGCACATCAGATAAAGGGCAGCAATTTTTGTTTTGCTGGAAAGCTCCATGGAAACATTTTTATCACCATCAAGTGCATTATCCCAAGAAGTCTGGCCCCTTTCTTTACTGTTAACATCTATCTGTGTAAGAAAACGCTGAACCACAGAGACCCTGCTAACTGCTTGGGGATCGAACACACAGCACCATTTCCCTGAGTTTGGTGGCACCAGGATCTGACTGCTTTTGCACACAGATATTCAGGTATCCAGCGCTAATAGCCAGCCAGCATGCAGATGTACATCTCCAATCCTGGCTGCCTAATTCTGCATGCATAAAAAAGAGAGGAACCTGAAGACTTGCTGCACTATTTTAGGCATTATTATTTCAAGAAATGGTTTACGCAAGCGAGAAAAGCCTCTAGCACAGTCGGCAGCCTCAGCCCTTCGAGGCTGTTGCATCTCACAATACACTCTCGCAGCCCCCTCTGGCTGATGCTCGCAGCATCGTTGCTCTGCTCTGGAGCCAGCCTCACAGTCCTGCTGATGGCTGGAGGAAAACCTTCCCAGGGGCGAGTGGGGCAGAGGAGTGAGATTCCTGGAGGGAACCTCTGCGAAAGTCAGCAGCAGAGAGGTTTTAAAAGAACAAGTGTATACGCGGTTTTATGTATTGGAATAGAGTGATCTAGCTATCAAACATATGTTCACACATACAGAGTATACAGAGTAATGTGTATATACCACCTCGACGAGCCAATCTGTGTTCTGAAGAGAAGAGATATTTAAAGCAGCTCTGCAAACTTTGTAGCACGGGGAGAGACTAGCTGGGCTTGTCTCTGCAGGGATTTGCAGCAAAGCTGGTCCAATCTGCATTTCTTTGTGTATACAGTTTGAGTATCTCTTCATGGGTAGCTATATAAATGCTAAGAAACAGGCACGTGTATGAGAAATATAGAGGAAAGGAAAAGTCCAAGGGGGAAAGAGGGTTACCCAGCCCAAAATCTAAGTTGAACCCTATGAAGACATCATGGAACAATGAAGTGTGGAAGGAGGTCATTTAAAAGCCATTCCATGGGCCAAGAGAGCACTGTGAGCACTGAATCATCACCATCTCACATCTTCTTTGGGACCATCATCTTTCTGCTCACTTCCTGTGGCAGGCAGCTGTCTGCCCAGTTTGAAGAGCTGGCAAGAGCCAGGAGAAAGGCAGGACTGTCTGTTCCATGCTTGGCCTTTGCATGGAGAGGCAGAGCGGAGGTAGCAGGGGGACATCTACCTGTTTGGAGTCAGGAAGCCCTACTGTGTACCAGTTGTGGTGTACAGTGCTCACCACCTGCCCATGGTGAGTCATACTTTTTGACAGATGAGTAAAACTTCAGTACTGTGTTACTCGTTCTTAATCATCTTGGGAAAAGATTAGCTGATAGGTTTGGAGCCTTTTGCAACTAGCACATTTGTTGGTGAAATCTTTACTACAGTGCAAATACATCAGGGCAAATTTTACAGATGTCTGTGGATCCAGGTTACATATCACCTGTTTCAGGGGTCTGTGATGGAAAAGTCCACAAAATGTTGTTGAGTGTGTGGGATTCATACAGCATACAACAGAAATATTGGTCCTAATCTGTTCCTTCTGCTGTGGGAGCACCCTGTGAAGGAGCTGCCTCTGTGGTTCTCAGCTGGCCAACAGGACTGCCTCCCTCTACCCTTGTCTCCTAGGAAAAAGCTGTTTTCTAAGCCTAGATCCCCTGAAACAGCCCCAAAGGGGAAGAAATGGGACGTGGATCATCAGAGAGGAGGTTGGTTCACTTCAGTCATTTCTGCACCCTGGCATCCTGTCCAGGATGTATCTGCTGGAGCCTTCCGAAGGAGGGCAACTCTCCAGGGAAGATCTCTTTCTGCTGGCCAGCCTACACCCATGGGAGCAAAGTACTAGCAGAAGTCAGAATAAGATCCTGAAGGCAAATGTCACAATGATAGTGAGAGTAGCTGGGTGCTCCTTCATGGGGTAATATGCTGCAGATACAGTTGTAGGTTTGTGTGTGCTTCAGCAGAGATGTCATGCTGCATTCATTCGGGATCAGACAGGGCTGAGGTTTGTCCCATTATAAACAAATCTCTGAATCTCCTTACCAGTTGAGCATATGAAATATTTGAGCATTTTGCCTTTTTTTGACTACTTGGCAATTTTTTGCTTGCATGCACTGTAGCAGCATTCATAGAGGAGGAACTTTAATTCACTGCTGTCTTTCCAAACGCCCTTTTTTTTATTGTACCTAATCAATCTTGCTGTGTTACTAAGAGCAACACCCCTATCGGCCAGTCAAAAAGCTGGAAGTCTTACATGGCCTGGTGTGTAGCTGGGCACAAAGCTCCCTTTCATGGCTTCGGCTGGCTGCATTACCAGCCGTGCCGAGATCACAGTCCCGATAAAATGGTGTTGAAAGCACTGAGAGTTTCAGGCTTCGTGCTCTCTGCTGAAGGGATAATTTTAGAATGTTCTTCCCCTTGATAATAGTAATTTTACAGCAATGTAACTGTTGGATTTTAGAGTTAGATCAGTGTAAATGAAGGCAGAACAGATCATTTCTTCTGAGGCAAAGAACAAAACTCTTCACATCAGCAGTTATAAATGTATAAAAAAATCCAAATGTGCATACACACACAAAAATCTACATCCTCTTAAGGCAAGACTGTAAATAATTAATATAATAATCTGCTTACAAATTCAGTCTTGGTATAGTAAGTTAGTCAAGACATTTCAGATTAGTCCTCTTCTTTTTAATCTTGTTTTGCTTCCTATACCTTCATAAATACAAGTAGCTTCCACCTGCATGAAGAACAAGCAAGCATTTCTCCTTCTCGTTTGAGAGCTGCATGTTCAAAAGGACATCATACCCTTCTTCCAGGTTTCCCAGCATGTGTTTCTGTGGCTTTCTTTTTTGTTTTTCTATTCAGATTTTTCAGTGTTTCCAGAAAAATAAAATGCTAAACCTTGTGTCCATATTCCTAGGGGCAATTTTTGCAGCTCTGCAAATAAAGCGCTTTAAGGCATCCTGCAAAGTGATTGTACTAAACAAATGTAGTAAATAATCCTGAAATTGCAATGCACCTCATTTACACTTGAATGGAATTACTTAAATGTGGGATGTCACTGGTACAAGTGGCTCCAAGTAGCTGTTTGGTTTTGTGTTCACTAATACAGGCAGCTTTATCACTTACTTGTATAAAAAGCATGACACTTTGAAAAGGATTTGAATCTCACTTGACTCTGCTGTTCTACTGGTGATTGAAGTTAGGGACCTAAATAAAGCTGGTCCAATACTCAAAGGTGCTGAACAACTGCATCCTCTCTATAAGTAACAAGTAGATGCAGCTGCCTGGCACATCTGAAAATCAAGTATTTTTCAGGTTCCTAAAAATGGATTTAGAAGTCTAACTTAAGTCTAGAGGTTCAAAAATGCTGGTCCACACAAAGTACATTTTTGGCAATGAACTGAGCAGGGACGCAGATGTACTCTGATGTTTGTTCAAAGATACCTGTAAGCCCTTCAGAGAGTACTGCAGGACAGAAAAGGCCTTTTTCAAAATGCTGAATTCACACAGTTATGAAAATTCATCAGGGGATTTGAGGACCATCAGTACACAAAATAATTTTGTTTCTTGCAAACAGAGATCACAAGGTAGAATCCCCAAGTTCTGGTCATGGTTTTGCTTCTCCAGAATGTAATGGTTACAAGCATCCTTTTGCATCCTGGCTTGCTTATCAGGGTCATCTTATCAGGGATGTACAGACAGAACATAGCTACTACCAGCTGTAGTTTAGGTAAAGAAACCAGGTTGAATTTGGCCTCCTGTACCATGACATGGATGCAGGATCTAAAAAACCCTTGCCACAGTATACTGTCTGTAAAGGCGTAGCAATTTATCAGTAGTTGATTTTTTTTTCCTTATTTCTGTTTTCTTTTCAGTAGATGAAGGTACAGTAATACAGTACCCTAAAACTTCCCTCTCATGGGCAATTCAATGAGTGTCTCAGAAGGCACTGTATGTCTTTGCGTATGAACTGTGGGAGTAACATGTTTGCCAGAAACAAGGTGAGCCAGCTGTCAAGCTGTCTTGACAATTTAGAGAGGTGTTAGATCTGGCAGTGCAATGGCAAAACCTTCTGGTGTGTCGGTGATGTCCACCTCATTCCCTGCTCCTGCCAGAGGCTTGCCTTGGGCTGGGGACTGTTCCATATGCATTAAGGCTAGAGCGCTGAGTCCTCCAAAAAGTAAGTTTACTAGAGACCATTTACATTTAAAGGGAGAAGAACAGTGACTCCTGCTTGCAACTACTTGTCAGGCAGCCCTCTGAACTTGTGTTAGATTTATTGCACTTATCTGCGAACAAACCCTATGCACCAGTGACAGCAGCATTTATGTGCCATTTGCACAGCAGTGAAGTAGGAGACAACATGACACTTAAATTAGCATTCTGCTCATTGATAGGTTAAGGACAGATGCTGTAGTGTGTAGTAAACCCCTCCTGCTTCTGCTGCGTTGTAGGATGCTGTGTGTAGTGTTGTGATATGGCTGAAGGACCTGTAAAGTCATAGCAGATAAATCTGGTTAATAGCAGTGGCATAACCCACCATTCCTTTGGGTGTGTGTCGTGTTAGACAGTATTTCCAGAGGGAGGCCGGCAGGCTTAGATCCAGTGAGTGCAGAGATGGACTTAGGGGATGAGTGTATGATACTGACTGATTTCGGGGAAAAGGTCCCCTGGGGATTGGATAAGTCATCATGCAGTTAAGAGATCACTGCTATCACCTGTGCGTTTCTGAATAATGGAGCAGAAGTGCTCTTGGTCATGCAGGTGGACAGGTTCTCGAGCACCTACTGCCAGTCTGTCGACATGGGTAAGTTATTCTGGCGGGGCTGACATTGACTTACAACCTTGTGTTATGGTGAAAGTCTTCTTGCTTCAGTGTTCTCAGAGGTATACCTCCCTTGCTTTTACCCTTATTAATGTCCTTTTTTGAAATTCATGCCCACTTGCGCAGTTGGGTTTAGACAGGGTAAAATGTCCTCAGATCATAGTTAGATTGTGAGGAAAAAATAAACACAAAGTTGCATGCACAGCTTCATTTTAATTTTAGGAAAAGAGTTTGGAAGATCTGAGAGTAAAATTTAGTGCAGAATGTTTCGATTAAAAAAAATACATATTCTTTGCTTGACTTGCCTTTGAGCATTTTGTTAAAAGTACTAAAAGAACTCTTTTAATGAAGCATAAAAATTGATTGTTTCTTGCCAGGAGGGATCGTCTTCAATCTTCAGATACTAAAGACTTCAGGAGAACCACAAGACGAATATCTTCTTGAATCATTTACATTTTTCCCCTTTTGCAGGCTTATGTAACCATGCAGAAAATCTAATAATAAGTGTGCTATTAGTATCCAGTGTGGCACCTTCTGGAAAGTGAGGTGTCATGTTATTACAAATAATGGTGCAGAAATGTTGTAAATGCGGAGAGCTTCCATATGTGGCTTATTTGAGTAATCTTTATCAAAAAAGATCTTGGGCTAATTGAATCAGTCTTTGCCTCTGATTTACTATTCTATTTTATTGTTCGAGGGAGGAAGAGCCTGGCTGCTTGCTTTTGTTTCTGTGAAGTCTGGCATGCTATTAATGGTGTTGGAAGGAATAGGCTAGTAGCAGTATTGAGAAACCAGGTGTCTTGCGGTCTTTTATTTTTACATACATGCCCACCCCTTCTTTGTTCACCCACCCACAGGCTCTGGAGGTTTAAACCTGACCTACAAGCATCCCTTTCAGTTCTGATCTCAAGTCCCTCAAGCAGGGATTGTCAGCCTTGACGAACGCTCTCAGAGGGAAGGCTACCAGGCTGATGTGCTTGTACAACCTTACTGCTGGTGAGTTCAAACTCAGCTTGGCTTCACAGTCCTCACTGATGGGACTGTAGGCTTAGCTTGAATATGGGCAGGCTACTCAGCAGCAGCAAGCAACTTGCAGGGTCTTTTCTTCTATTGCAAGTGACTCTTTCTTTTCTACTGCAAGCAACTCCTTTATTTATTTAGGGTTTTTTTGGGGGGGAGGGCTGTTCCTGTCACCCTCACACTCTGCCAGCAGCAATACCTACACCCAGAGCCTCACCCTCTTTTGCAGTGACCACAGAGTGATCGCTCCATAGGCATTTCCCTACCTGCTGGCATCTCTTCACCTGGGTTTGTGCAAATTGCACGCTTAGTTGTTTCTCCAGATAAATATTTAGAGCGTAAGTCCTTTCCTCTGTGATTGTTACCATGTGCCTTGAAGACACAATGAAAAACAATAGTAATGAAAAGCATGATGCTATTTTTGTGTAAATGCCTCTCCAACCTGATCCTTGGAAGAAGGGAGAGCATAAGAATGCTGTTGGTGGCATATCCCTGCTCCTGGACTGCCAGTGTGCTTTTCTTACTAAAAATGATGTTGAATATTGCGCTAGTCACCAAAAGAAACTCCTGAAACCTCTAGGTATGTCAAATGTCAGTGCCCACAGATGCTTAACTTCAGGACCTCTGTTGTTCACTCAGGGATGCAGTCCCTTGTGAATATCCATCCTGGGTTTGCTCAGCAGTGCTGCCTGGCACAGCTCCGTGTCAGTCACCCCCCCTCCCGGCTGCAGCCTTCTCACACAGAGACACTGCCAAGGGGCATGGGCCATGCCATTCCCCCTGCTTGAGTCTTGCCAGTGAATGAGGCAGTACCTTGGGAGCTGTGCTGTGGTCATCCCACAGCCTGTCTCACTCAGTCACAAGCATTTATTCTTAAGAAGCTGACAGTCCCAGGTTTAACAACACGTTTAAATGTTAGTGTGGCCGAAGGAACAAGGGATGTAATCACAACCTCACCAATATTGTCCCACAGCAGTTCAGAGTAACCAGTGCTTTGGATGTGCAGGCTTTGCAAGGTGGTGATTGATAAGGGATGATTTGGGATAGGAGGTAACCCAACTGTTGCCATCAATGACTTTCATAAGCAATAAGTCACTGAAAAAAAGGGGTAACCCCCCTGCCCTTCCCCCCCCACCCCAAAGCACACAAGAAAAAGCCTGGTTGTTTGCTGTAATCTAGCATGAAGCAGCTAAGGTAGTGCATTTTCCGAAAGCATTCAGATATGCTGCTGCATCAGCATAAGAATTCCAGCTTGGGATATTGAATATATCTGTTATTGTAACAGCTGATAGAGTTATATGTAAAAGATTGTGCACAGTGTAACTCTCCAGGGTTGTTTTGCTGTTGTTTCCTCCTGTGTGTTTTCTTAGACAATTTAGTGCTTTGTGGTAGGGACCTAATCCTGCAAGTTACTGAGCACCATGAAATCCCATTAAAGCCAGTGCATTCAGCTCCTTGACGAATTGTAACTTTATTTGATGCAGGTTGTGGTGGTGCTTTGGCAATAGAAATAAAGCTATTTTTAAAGGTCGCTGTGTTGTAAGCTTTCATAAAGCTGTACTCACATAATGGATCTTTCTTAAATCTGTACTTCTCCCTGCTAATCCTGGAGACTTATTTCTTTCCCCTTTGGTGTTCTTGCTTTGATTTTTTCTTTTTCCTTAATAATGTGTTTTCTTTCATGGCTTCTCCTAGTTCCTTAGCTTTGCAGCCCTTCTCCTACTTGGGTGGGTCTTTTTATGTCTTTGTTAGCTGGGAATTGTTTTCCAGCAATGGTAACTACAGGACTCCTGAGGTCTCTCCCACTTGAAATGCTCATTCAGAACCATACTGGATAATTTCCTGGCCCATTTCCCTTCTGTTTTACTTCTAAACAGGCGATACGTTTGTTTACAGAAGCTGGGGCAGTTGATGCCAGCCTAAGGGAGGGCTGTATTCACAGGCCAGTAACACGGTGGGAGGACTGAGCTGAGTGACCAGGAAGCTCTATGCTCACACTAACGCAGAGGGAAGCTATTGAAGTCTTCAGATCTAGAGTCCAGTCCAGTCTTGAACCCTTCTTGGGAAAGCTTGGATTTTTCTGTTTAGGAGCCATTTAGCATAAGGTAGTTGTACTATTGTAATATGTTTCATTTCACTTTGTTTTCGTGAGAAGCATAGCAACTTTACCTCAAAACTATCTTTCAGGAGTCGTTTAGAGGCTTTTCCAAGGCACTTCTTTGAGAAGAAAGCTGATTGTGAAAGCTAGGCAATAGAAATTGTTCTGCTGAACTGGCAAAGCAGTTCAGTGTCTCCAGTGTCCAGTCTTTGTAAAACTGTCTTTTTAGGGAAACCTCTAGGGACAGCAGTGCCGCCCTTTCCTGTGGTTGTGAGGTACAGGCCTTTATATTGCAGATGCATGGCTGTGCATGCGTTTGTGTCATGGAGAGCTTGGTGGTGGAAGTGAACAGTGGCATTTTGGTAAGGGAAGAGCCAGCCCCTCGAATGCTGGAGGGAAAACACTGCACTCCATCATAATTCTTCCATGCTTGGGTTTTTCTCCTTTTTGCTCCATGGTTAGGCTTTATTGGCAAGAGGAGCATGAGGTCAAGACTGTGCTGTTTATTTTGCTTCTCAGCTAACTGAAAAATTCAGCCTTGCCTCTCTGCAGCCTGCCAGGGACCAAACTTAATGGTCAGTGTTTTAATTTAAGTGACACCAGCCGTTAGGCGAGCGGCGTAAAGGGTATGGTCGGTCAGCCTTTCCTTCCAGCGGTTTGCTGTACATCCAAGGCTATCGACCCCTTGCTCGCAGACGGCACATGGCTGGCCAGTGGCCAGAGGGGAACTCTGTGCCAGGAGACCTCAGACTTAGCTGTGCATCCACACCCGTTGTGGGAGAGGAGCTGCTCTGTGGTGTTGTGGGGATTCTGTGTTGCGTTTTCTGAGGATGTGAAGGCTGGTCCATGTGGCTCTGGGAAAGGCTAGTGGCACTGATTTAGGTTCAAGGCTGTTTTTCTGAAAACTGAAGCACAAGAACTTTGATCGTACATCAGAAACAGAGGCATCTCAGAAAGCTTTTGTCTTTTAACCCGGTTGTGTTTCTGTGTTGAGAAGATGGCGTGAGACTTGCCATGCGATGGTGTGATGAGCGACACTGTGCGCCGGGAGCTCACAATTGCTGCTTGGAAGCTGCAGGGAGGAGCAGCAGGCTCCTTCCCTTCATGGGTTTCACAAATAAGAGCTTTTTTGGTACTTGGTGATCATCACATTCCCTCTCCCGTGACAGGGAAGGAGGCTGCTCCCCTTTCAGCCTCTCCCACTCGTAAGCTGTTTATTCACATTAAGTGGTGAGGAGGCTGGATCAGCCATACTTCTCTGGTGTCCTTAGTTAACACAAGGCTTTGACAATTGAATCTCTGATTATTCCCTCACCATTCCTACCTTTTAAAAATATTTTTCTTTAATTGCTGCTTTGTCGGCTGTGTAATACTGTACTGGGATCCAAAGGTGCATTTTAAATAAGGGATTTGAGGCTGCAGGGGATTGAGCTGATCATTATGAGTCTGAGAATGGGACCTGTGATGCATGTTTTCTGAGGCCTCCATGGATAGTTGAATTAAATGAATGGTTTTGTGGTAAACTTTTCTTTCAAACTAATAAATTGTGTGAAAGCAGGGAGTAAGCTGTAGCAAGCTGAATGGTGAGGGCTGGAAAGACACAGCTGTTGCCTCTTTCCATTGCTATGCCATTAATGTGCAGTTAAGAACTATATTCCAGTCCAGTGTTTCTAGATCCTGTGCTTTGTTTCATTGCCCTTGCTTAATGGTGGCTCAGAAAAGAGGCCAATAGGCAGAAGGCATCAGGAAAATGGAGCAGGGAAGCAATGCTGTGCAGCTGTCCCAAGATGTTGTGGGGCTGCCATTGGCCTTCCCGAATTGGTTGCTCAGTGGAGGTGGTCTGTGAGGGAAAGAAGTTGCAGGAAAGGGGTGGAGACTGATAAGTCTGCAGTATGAACTGCAGCTCCTGCCTGGTCCTGCCTGGTGTAACAGCTGTTGTGCCTGCAAAAGACAATTTCCTTTGAGCATCTTTTCTTTCCTCTTCTGTAGGGGATGGGTCAGTTGATGGGCATTGAGCAGACTGAAAATGGCCCATCAGACCTGTGCTTTCCCTGCAAATTACACTCTGGATCTTCTTGTGGGAGGCAGGTACAGCCATGGTTGTGCATCAGCATATGCTGCTGGGTGCCACACAGAGTCAAATGGTGACCCTGGGCCTTATAGACCACACTGCCTCTGTGCACCAGGCTGAGAAGCCAGGACAGGCAGGGCAGGCTGCCTGCTGGTAGAGGAGCAGGGGGCCCTGCTCCAACAACATCAAGTTCCTGCCTTGTTTGCTCTAATAGTTATTTTTCCAAAGACCTGTAAAAGTTGAATTCCCTTTTACTTTTGCTTGATTATTATCCGTGCCTTAGAAAATAAAAAATTGTTTTAGTGCCACCTCACTTGAGGAGCAGCTTGAGCTGTGCCCTCCCAGGCCAACCTTGGCCTGCACAGGCACAGTGAGAGGGACGGTGTTAGGCAATTGCAGCTCCATGCAACAGGATGGGCACATCCATAGATCTGCTGTCTGCTGGGCTTTGGGAGGTGAATTTTGGAAAGGAAACAGGTGAGAAGGAGGCAAATCTGGAAGCAGTCTGGTGCAGTAGAAGATAGCAGAGCTTTTCCCTGATCTCCTGCATAGACATCAGGTGTGGTAAGCTTTACATTACTCACTGACCATCATCAGCAGTGTGAGCCCAAGAGGAAGGGACCTGGCTAGGGGACAGAAATGGTGAGGTGGGATATATAGTACTGCCCTGAGAGTGTGAAAGTGGTCTCATCAGCCAAGGACCAGTTGGCTGCACAGAAACCTAACTTCATTGACTCCTTGCATCAGGGCCAATAGTATTTGTACTGCCTCACTGGTGGGAGGCTATGGTCAAGGCTGATTCTTGCCTTGTTTTCCTGAAGCACTATGAACTATCCCTTTGCAAAGGGAGGGGGAACAATGAGCAGGGGTGTGGGAATGCTTTCTTCACCAGTGCACTTTGCAGGAAAAAAATGTTATCCCTGTGTGAGGTCTGGACTCCCCAGCAGCTGCAAAGGATGTCATGGGTGGTAACACTTCCTACATCTATTCTGTGTTGCTAATGGCCACAGTTCCATCATGCACAGGCATGACTGCTCTAGGGCAATAAAAACCTAGTCTTCTGTCCCTTTAGCTGTCAGCAGTGGGTTTTTAAAAATTTTTGGTTTGCTTTATCATTGTTTTCTCTGTGAATGCAGAGAATGCAGGCTTTCTGCACTCTAGTCCCTGTACACTTGGTGTGTGAGGTGCATCTGTATGTTGTCTGGTTATCTCTCTCTTGCATCAGTAATTTAGAGCAGGGACAGGTTTGTGGCACAGCTATGTGAATTCAAGGGGAAAAAAATAGTGGTGTTTGCCTCATGTTTTCCATTTTCATTCTGCACTGCTTAGCCAAGACTTTCATGTGACCGGAGTGGTGGAGTCTGATGAATGAAAACATGTGTTGATAAGATCACAGCAAAGTTTGAATTGACACCTTTTTCACCTTCTAGAGATCTTCCAGCCATGAGGGAAAGGTTCCAGGAACATAGTTTCTTCTATCTGTACATAAAACTGGGAAGCCCTGAGATAAATGAGCATAAAGCATTTTACTTCCATCATCTCTCCCCTTTTCTCACTTGGTACGGCTTGGAAGTGGCAGCTGTGGTCAGGCTAAAAGATGAAAGGTTTTGTGCCTTGTGCATGAGCCTGATTTCTGTCCATGGGTTGATGATCTGTGCTCCTTTTTCCTTGCTACAAAAGTAGGCCTTATTTTTCTGCTGTGTGTGGATCCAGAACTATCCAGAGGAAAAATACAGTTGTTGGGTCATATCACCCCACGGCTGTTAGCTCTGCAAGATATGTCTTTGCTACTCATCACCTGATGATGAGTAGAGGGAGTGTTTGACAGTACTTCTCTTCATCTCACTTCCCGGGAAATCAATTTGACTTGCTATTTTGAATTCTTAAATCTGAAACAATAAACAGCTTCTGCCGTCTACTGAATAGTGAGGGGAGAGAGCACCTCGTCCATGTGGTGATGCGGGAGGCGATCGACAGAGGGATGACTTCAGCCAGGCAGTCTGGAGGCAGCGCAATTCATTTATTTTCTTCCCTGATTTGCGAACCCTCTTGGTCACCAGAGCATTGAGACTTTCAGCTGTACAGTGTGCTGGGTGTGCCCTTGAACAGTCCCCATGACTGCCTGACCCCCAGGGCTTCACTCCTCACTTATCCCAAGTGCCTGTGGTCCTGCACCTCGGCTGTCCCCAGGAACAGCTCTGTGGCTTCAAAAGGTGACGGCTGCAAACCTGGGATCTCCATAATTTATGCTCCCCACGCAAACAAACATGCATATGCCATTCACGCTCCCGGTGTATTAATAGTGACAGAGCAACATGTGTTTCTCACAAGAGCAGGGCACCTGTTGAGGTTGTTCAGGGTCATGGAGCGCTGCAGTGATGCTTTACTGCTTTCTGCAGGCTCCAGCACTTGTTGAGGAGAGAGGGAATGGTTTTTATTAGGCCAAAAGGGGCTACCAAAAGGGGAGTTATCCAGACATCCAGACATGGCAAGTCCTCTCCCTGGATTCATGTGTGCGGCCCAAGAAGGAGGGCAGCTCAAGGAGCTGAGGTTGTTACCTGGTTTAGTCTAAATCTGGCATTTGTGATAAGGTAAATGAAAAGTCTCCTAGCAACTGAGGTCAGCATTTGTCCTGTGGTGTGTATGGCACTCCCCTGCGAGGTGCTGCGCTGATAAATATATTTTGTCCCACAGGTGCCTGATCTGCAAGTCTGAAGCCACTGTTGCAGTCACTCTCATTTTATAGGCTAGAAATGCATTTTAATTAAAGATCCTGTGATATTGTTTAAAAATGATCAGATCCTCAGTCACCGGACAAGTAGCTCGAGGGCACAAAGGCTGCCCTTGTCTGCATCATGTAAAACGACATGAACCAAACTTTGCCTGATAGTAAGAGGCACTGAAAGCAACCTTTAGTACATCTAAGCAGTTTACATGGCCTCCCTCAGTGGCATTTGGGCCTCATAGTATCCTTTGGGTCTCAGGTGCTCTTAGATGCGGGTTTCACATACATGATCCTTCATGGATTCTCTTTTTGGAGAGCAGTCTAGAGCCACTAGAGAAACAGCTGTGGGCTGACCTTGCAGAAAAGAAGATAAGCAATGTCCCATTTGTTTAACCTGGCCACCATAGCAGTAGCTGTAAACTGGAAAGCCATTTCTCTCCGAAACACAACAACTGGGAAGGAGCCTCATACATGCCTCCTGGATATGATTCACCACCTAAGGGGACCAGAGCACTAGTAAGGGACTAGATAGAAAAGGGAGAGCAGGATATGTAACCAACTTCTTCCCACGAGACAGCAGTATTTGGAGCTCTGTCTGTTTAGGATACTGGGCCAGGTAAGATGTGAAGAAACGGAGAGAAAGTTGCTTGGTACACTCCACCTGCTAATGCATAGAGTTTTGGAGAATTTTACCCAGGAATTTGTGGTGATCCTACTGGCAGTGCCATCAATGACACCCTAGTCCTTGCAGATGTGCACAAAGGGAAAGGCACGGCCAGTGGAGGGCAGGCAACAGGCTGAGGGAGTGGAAATTTTCTCCAGGATCTATAAATTTCCTGAGAGACTCAAGCTTTCACTTACAATTAGGGGCTTCTGCTGAAAGGCTGAGAACTCTCAGGTCCCTAAATAGGCTCTCTTAGCCTTTTTATTTGATTGGTTTGGTTGGGTTTTGTTTGTTTGTTTTTCCTTAATTTTATTTTACTGGGAAGGACAAGATTTGACCTACAGAAGTTCCATTGTTTTAAGGTAGTAGTCCGGGCCTTGCAGAAAATGTTGATGATAGTGTTTAGCAGTTTATAAATGCAGATCATCTTTTACTTCTCCACAGACTGAATTATACAAATGAAAACTTTACTGCTAAGTGAAAGGGAAACTAACCAGGTAAATCCAAGAGAAAGAATTAAGAAACCAGATTAAGATAATTACATTCTTTGTCATTTCCATTCTTAACTCATGTGCCCATTAGAATGGGCACAGAATACATCCTTTATATCCCCAAATGTTCAGCCTGGAGTAACTTTGAAAGAATAAGTGTGGGCACAAATATATGCCCTGTATTCCTCATTGTATTTTCCATTGTGGCAATCCCTGCTGGTGTTTTCTATTCCTGAGTTTTATCAATATGAGCAGGTCTGTTCCTGAGGCTCTGCTGAAAGTCAAAAGGGTGAAAGAACGTTGTGTCTATGGAAGTGTCAGAAGAATTTCCAGCGCGCTGTGGATCATTAATTTGGCTTCAAAGATATGTTTTATGCTTTGGGATTTTACAAAGTAGCTACATGGAGGATTTTTTGCTATGGGCAGGGCACGTTCCCCACAAGGTAGCATTGTAAAGCATTTTCCCCGCTAACAGGATGGCAGACAAATGGTTTCTTGCCTTTATCCTCCTCTTTTATCTCTGCTCTCCCCAAGAATCCTGCTTAATTCTTTGGTTGCTCTTTGGGGTGACATAAGGACAGTGAACCTGAAGTGGGAGATGAGAGAAAAGCAGTGTTAAAACAAACTGAAGCTGGAATGATTTGCCAGGACTGGGGAGATAACCCATGCGCCTGGGGTAATTTCACAAACATCAGGGGACAAGGTTCAGGAGTAAAATCTGTTGTTAATGAATCTGAAAGAGAGCATTGCCCTGAGTCGATTGGAAACTGTTAGAGTTTTCTACTGAGTGAGTTTTCAGTGACATCACTACCAGTAATATTATGAGAAAACAGAATATCAGAAATTATTTTTCAGTTTTAGGGGTTTAAATTACCTTGTTTTCCTGTTAAAATCAATTGAATAATGACATAGAATGATGTGCAAGGGAACACTTCCTTTAAAAGATGATTTTTGATGATGGATGAAAATTAACTCTTTCTGTTACTTTGCATGAAGGTGTGTTTCTGGGTTTTTTTGTGGTTTGGTGGTGGTTCTTTTTTTTTTTTTTTCCTGGATGGGTCATGCCAGTGCACTGAAATCTTGCAAGGACTTTATTAAATAGAATAGTGATGAGGGTATTGACTGAAATTCACTGCTGGTAACTGAAATGGTAGCAGCTTCCAGCTGTCCACACCCCAGCTCCTTCCTATCCCCTCAGCCTGTTTTGCTGGTGTTTCAAAGAGGATATGTGCCTTTTCCTCAACACAACAGTTTTCAGTGTGACCTTTTAATGCAGCCTGCTGCCAGTGCCAGTTTGCAGCATCCCCTGAAGAACTCAAAGTATTTGTTCCCATCTGTGAAGTGAAAGTCATAAAAAGAGTTCTTACTCTGCTGGGGCGCAATGAGTTTAAGTCATTAAAATTTGGAATAGATTTCTTGTGATTTAAAGATACGTATACATGTTGTTGCCCTGTGAGCAAATGGAGAGTTGGAAACAGGATTTGAGAGTCCACAGTCTAACCACTGAGTCATTCCTTCCCAGGAGAAATGATTTCAAGTGCAGGGATTAAATTAAAGAAAAACGGACACGTGTGACAAGATAAATATCAATAGCAAATACCAGAATATACAGCAAAAACTATCCCCTAGAGATACCAAGGTTCTGTAAACATTTTTGTTCAGTTCTGCCCTTTCTCTGGAAAGGTTGGTTTTTTCTGAAAACCCAATCTGCAGTACTGCATCGTATGAAGAAGTTACGGAAAAGAAGTATTTGTTGCATATGTTCATTCACTAAAAAAAACCAAACAACCAAAATGTACTCTTTCCAGCAAGTTTACAACATGCACCAGTCACAACCTCTCTTGCTTCCCAGGAAGTGGGTCTGACACTGTGTTGCTGTAGTACTGCACAGCGTACACAACTTAGGCTCCCGCATGGATAAAGTTGCTTGGTTGCACAGAGATCAGTTAATAAGTTCATTGCAGTGAACCCACTCACTGCAAAGCACTGGATTCACTGTCTCTGTCCATTTAAATGCTATTTTTGCCTCCTTTCTGCCTCAGATAACTGTGGCTTGGCACAGCAGCAACCAGGTCTGGAGTCTCAGTGGCCCAGTTCATCAGAGAATGTAAGCCTGCCTTCCCAACAAAGTTATTTAATGTTCTCAGTGATTGGATTTTAAGCAGAGTGGCTTCCCATGTCTTCACGTTAATAGGCACTCGAGTAGAATTTTAGGTCCATATCTAGAGAAACAGTGGCTTTGATTGCTACTCAAATGAGCTAAAGTTACTCGGTCAGCTATTTTGTGCACAGAGATACCCAGTGACTGGATCTGTATTAAAAACATTGTGTTTTGGCACTGGCAAAGGTATCTACTAAGGGAAAAAAATTATTGCTAGATAAGGAAACTATGTAAAAATTAAAGCTGAGTGTTTATACTTCTAAGGGCTGCTATTTACTTTTATAGATTTGTTTATACAAGTTTTGAGGACAACTGCATTTTTATCATATGAATCTACCCAACTCCCGACAAACTCCCGTAGAAAAATTCCTAAGAGTTTTGCTTAGGGCTGTTAAAAAAAGAAATAATAATTTTAAAAAAAGACAGGGCGGAACAGTTTAAGAGGTGGTATGGCTGTGCAAGGTTTTGTTTACTTTTCCACCAAAGATTAAGTAGTGGTGGTAAATTATGCCATATATAGAGAACAAACATAACCAGTGCTATGAAACAGGGATATAGCCATGTTTTGAACAGTTTTAAAGATGCAGAGAAGTTACTGTCCCCTGCATGTGCTAATATTAACACACAGACTTTCTTCCTCGTACAGTTGTTTCCCACATGTAAGTTTAAGTTACTCTCTATAAGATACCATATTCCATGCACTTTTCTTTTGGACAGTGGATTTCCATCTGTTATATTATTCCCAGGACCAACATAAATGGCATCCTGACCATCAGATACAGAGATGTAGTTTATATGTAAAAGTGTTACACTCTCCTGGAAGACCGTGTTTGTGGCCTGGCAGCTGGTAATGTCTTGATGCTGTGAAAGAAAAACTTCTTCTGGGGGTAAAACCTCCCAGGGTATCATCAGATGACTGCCATTTGCATAGAAATATTGGTGGCAGTAGCCAGATGGCATGTGTCAAAATCCTGAACCTGACAAATTTCACAGAGGTTTTACCTTTCCTTCCTCTGGGGGCAGGATTTCATACGTGTTTCCAAATCCCGCAAAGCTGTGCAGTCCTGGGGAGGATAGGAACTTGGTTATGGAAGGTGACCAACTGCAACTTCTGGTGTCCCAATGTGTCTGCTCTTAACTGCAAAAGAGGGATAACTGGAAAAAGGGTTGGAACTTGGGTCTCCATCCCACCATTCACAAGCGTTATCCATTTAGTAGCAAAAGGCAAATGATTCCACAGAAACGACAGATGTAAAAAAAAGGTTGTAAGCAGGAATGAGTGCCTTCCCCTCAGCAAGAGTTGTGTGTACATTACACACTGCAACCCCATTGTGTTCATGCTCAGATCTTAAGTGGTGCTGGAGCAGCTACCACGCATGTGAGCAATGCAACTCAGCAGTCAGGAGTAGAAGAAACTACAGAGGTCAGATGAAGTCTGTTTTTCTGCTGCTCTACACTGTTTGTGGGTGCCTAGTTGCATTATTATTATTATTACTTTCATAGTTTTTGCCTTTCTGTGAGGTGCCGGATGTTGCCCACTGCCAGCAGCCTGGGAAGCCAATGTGGTATTGTTGTGTGAGCACTTCATGAAGTGACCAAGAAGTGGGTTCACTTGGTTTTGCTGGAGGTGTTGTGCAGAATGACTGCCAGATCACTCCACCAGTGCTTACGGTCTGAATGGACAGAACAAGAAAAGGAAGCCAAAACTGCTGCAACATAAGGCTGCAAGGGAAAATGTGCTAGGTTCATAAACTTTTGGCCCCGTGTCTCCTTCAGTCTTCAAAGAAAGCTCTTTGCAGAATTGGTAAAAAAGCTGTTTGTCTCAGTAGTTCTTCATTTGAAATCAGAAAATGGAAATAGATACATGAGAGATACTAAGGATTTCTTCTTCATTGCATGTATTCACATACCTTCATTCATTTCCTATTGCATCTCGTTGTGGTTTAAAATTTAGACAAAAAAAATCATGCTACTAGCTCATCTGTGCAGCAAGTATTTAGTCATGTTTCTGCCACTGCTGAAGAACTGAATTCACCTCTGCAAAGATGTTTTGGGAAAAAAGTGGTTGCTCAATGGTATGTAACTACAGTAACTACAGTAGTGAGATCATGATAATCTGAAAAGAAATACCCTTGGGAATCCAAATACATTGTCTAAATAAAATGTAGGTAGAATTGGCAGGAAAAGATGAAATTGGTTTAATCTGATTGTATTGTTTTTAAGCTGATGCTACCCTAACTCATGGGAGAGAGGGAAGCATAAAGGTGAAGGCATTGTGCACAGCCAGCTGTGGTGACAGGACTTCATTAAAACATGGAGGCCCACAGCAGGGCCAGTGTGAGTTCTTGTTTTTCCTAGATCAGACTTTGATCTTGGCTGGCCTGGATGAAGACATATCCCTGGAAGACGATAGTGAGACTTCTGCAGCTCCCACACAGTCAGCCTTAGTGAAGACCTAGAGAGCTTTTAACACAACAAAATAAATGACCTTTACCCTAAGAGGCTGTTTTGAAAGTCTTATGGTGGATGTGTTCAGCCCATTAAAATGACCAGGTGGCTGGGAATATGGCTTCTTTTCTTGCATTAATTAGATGAGAAGGTGTGTTTGTAGAAGGTAACTATAATTTTTAATCATAGCGGTTTATCCTTCCAGTTCCCAGTGGCACACATCCAGGGTCTGATGGCTGGGAAATGCAGTTGGAGCCAAGGACTCCTCTTCAGCATGTTGGAAAGGCTGGCTCTTTGCTCTGCTCTCTGTTTCTTCAAACTGGTTACATGAGTGATCAGTGTGTGCTTAATGCAGTGATGCAAGTGAGGAGAGGACTTGGGGAAGGTGGTGTTGGAAGGATTCTGCATATCAGCATTGCTTGGAAATACAAGATTGTTCCCACACAGGATGACAAGCTAGGTTAACATCCTGGTGCTGTGCTTAGGTCACTCAGGCTTCAGGCCCTGGGCAGGAAGGCCAGCTCCAGCTGGAAGTCATTGTACTTGGCTGCAGTTAAATCTTTGTGATGTTAAAAGCAGTCCTGGAAAGCACTGGAGTAACATCTGGTCAACAGGGTACAATGCAAATTGCAAAGACTGGTTGGACTGGTCTGGACCTCCTCTAGCTTCCGGACAAAGTCCTGCATCCCTGAATGCTTATCAGCATCCACCACTTGCGCATGAAAGAAGGAAGTGAGAAGTGATTCAGTTTGCATCCGGGCCCTGCAAGTGGCCTGTGCTGCTGCTTGATCTGCCCTCCTCCCAGTTCCTGCTTCCCCCGCTCTGCCTACAATGGTCGTCCCCTCTGCTGGGAAGACATCCAGTCTTCATTTTGTTCTGCAAAGTGCTTAGTCCAGCCCGGGAAGTGGAGCATGTTTAATGAAAACCAGCCTGCACGCACAACCCCCAGCAGCCTTCTCCTGCCTGCCTGCCAGGCACGAGGAGAGTCACTGCTGGGGTGTGGACAGAGCCACAAAAACTGTCAGCAGGTGACAAAGTCAGGCTCACCTCTGGAGGCCAGTGGGCAGCCCAGGACTGGGGGGATGCTGAGGAAGGGAGTGCTCCAGTTTCACCGTGTGTGGATGGTGGGGCTGTGAGCAAGGACCGTCGGCTCCATCTCACCAGCTGGCTCGCTCAGCAGTTTTTGCAGGAAGTGTGAAGAGAACACATTTTATGGGAGATATTTATCATTACCCTGTACGGCTTAAATATAGTCTGTGTAGCAGGTTAGAGCTTGTTAGGCTTTTATCTTCTCAAGTTGGAGGGTGATGAATTAATCTATGAGTGTTGCAGCCTCGAATGAATTATAGAAAGTCATCCCCAATGAGTAAAGATAAATGACATTTGGAAATTAACCCATTAGATAGTCCCTTCCAATAAAGTGCTTACTGAAATATTAAATTGTAAATGAAGATGCTTTACGTCTCATTTGAAAGTCAGAAAGACATTTATTTGTAATTCTACTACTGGTTTTCTTTTTTTTTTTTCTCTCGGAGGTTTCATTTCTCCTGAAAGGTTTGGGGCTGACAGCCCCAAAGGACAAAGTCTCCATTAATCCACAGAGCTGGCACAGCAGCTACACTGCAAGCTGCTCTGTCCTGTTAATGTGCTGCAGCCTCTGCCAGGAAAGCAGCAGTCCCAAGGGATAGGGTGTTGGTTTACACTTTGCAGCATCCAGCCTTCAAAAAAAGAAGAGCTGTTCAGCTCTTTATTGACCTGCACCTGCATTAGTTTAACTGACTTTGACTGTTTGTTTAGCTGGATTTAAGGTGACCTGCTGGGCAACACGAACTCACTGTAAACTTTTCAGCCAGTGTAGGTCCTCTAGATTCAGCCTGACCCAGGATGCACCTTGAAGCTGAGCCTTGCTCAGGTGTTTTTAAAATGAGCAGTAATAACACTGAGATGCACATTCAGCCATCAGTGTTACTAAAGGCGTGGCAGAACTCGTGGTCCCTGGGTTTGCTGCCCCTTACCAAAGTAATGGGGTTGCACAGGGGTAGAAACACACCTGTTGCTGCAAGGCAAGCTGTTCTGGTTTTGAAGCGATATAAAATGCATGCAAGTTTCATACAGTCACCGTTGGTGAGATTTGCTTTGGCGTAAATATTCCTGTATAAATATCCTCATTCCAGGCTAGGATCTATTTGCATGCTAACAAAAAGCCAGAGACGAAATGTTTTCAAGAATTTCCATCTCCAGCACGGCCCATTGCTGTGGTGATGGGTTTTAGTCTATGAATGTGGAACTGGACCAAGCCTAAGAACACCAGCTCACTTCAGAGAGGCACCCAGCAGGAATGACTTTCACTTCCAACATGAGCTGGCTCCAAACCAAGGACCCAGAGGGCAGAACCTCTCCTTCCCATTATCAGTTGGCATTAGAGCCAAATTCCCATTTTCTTTTAGTGCTAGCAGCTTGATGATAACAGAAAATTGTTAAAGCCATATACTATTAAATATGATGGTAATTAGATAATCTCCTATAACTGGTTTTTAAAGACTGTTGATCTTCACTGGCTTTTTCTTTCTGATGGCACAGGACAGACTTTGTCGTATATGTTTTGCAAGCACTGCCGCTGCATGAATATAGCCTATGCTTATGGAGGGAGTTTGTTTCTGCTCATTTAATCGTGACTGGGCTTCTTAATAAATTCCTAGTATAAGGAAGGACTGATCTTGTTCCCATAGCCATAAACAAATTCTAGCAGTAAAGAAGCAAAACTTTAGGTAATAACTATGAAAAAGTGTACTATTAGTTTTATTATCTGACGAGAACGATCCTGATTGTGTTACCTCCTATGCATCCAATGTCTTCAAGCCACATTCTGCAGGTAGGAAATGAAGAAAACAGAGTTTGTCTTGCATCAAGCTCTTCTCTTTAAAGATTATAATCTGTGCCATTAAATCCAAACCAAATGGCAATTCACGTGCATATTTAACATTGTTTAATGCCTGTTTGAGATCAGTAGTTTGAGTTCTTACAGAAATTTTGTACTGACCTGCCTGTGAAGTGTGGATTCTCTGCAGTGAACAGAATAAACCCCTGTGGCAAGGGTCTGAGAAAGCCCCCTCAGGAAGGCTTCTTCACCACTGGTTTATGTTGTTAAAATGGGAGTGATGCAAGAAGACTCATCCTTAAGAGCACACTGAAGTATGAATTAATGCCCATATGAGCATGCCAACCCTCTCAATGTTTTTTGCTTAGGCTTAAAGTTGGAGGATGGGAAAAGACAGAACAGAGTGAAAAATTTTTGTAGAGAGAGTGACACAATAAACACTTCATAGCGATTGTATACATACTGTACTAGTGCAGTTCTTCTGTTCTGGGCATCAGTGAGAGGGGATGTAATTCACAGTACTTTTTTTGGCTTTTAGTAATTTTTTCCTAGAGTCAGAAGTGAGTGAGTGCGCAGTCTCAGTTCTGACTCAGTCTCATGCTGTTAGTGATAGTGGCATTTTAACTGATATTGAAGCAAGGGCAGAAACTAACATTGAAGAGGAAGCAAGAATGACAGAAATGCTAAGATGAGAGAATAAAGAAGAAAAATGCTAAAACGGTAGTTCAGAAAAGAACAGAGTGTGGAGGGAAATAATTTTACACGAGAGCTGTAGACAAGAGTACTTGACCACAGACTGAAAATTGGTAAAGCTGCTACTTCTTGTCAGACCAGCTTGATTTTTCAGTCTAAGCTGCTGAGCGACAATTTTCCTCTAGTCTGATCCCATGTCTTTTAATTAACTGGGGTTGTCATCCGCATCTTTGAGATTCTGATGGGAGCGGCAGCTCATCTCTGTTGATTTGCTCAACACTCTGCATGCAGAAAGCAGCAGCTGCTGCTGGTGATCCCAGGGCTGATTTGTCTGCGTGTTCCACTGGAAATATTTGCCTAAATGAAGTAAGCTGTGTGAGAAGGCACCTAGTCTAATTGGAGCATTAGGTCTGTGCAGTAGGTAGTATGCAGGTGGTTTTTTGCTGGTTTTCTGTCAGCTGGTAATTTATCTGTGACACGTATGGGGTTTTGATGGATGTAGGTAGTGCAACTGCATGGAAGAGCCTTTATGTGCTGGTACAGTGTGGCTGTGCTGTGGCTTGCAGTGTTTTCAGAGTGCTTTGCTCCCCTGGGGCTCTCACACTTTGAGTAGCAGCTGCCATGGACCTCTGCAGGGGTCCTGGGCAAGGCCATGACCAGAGTGGTACAGATAACTCAGTTATGTTACCCCCACCTTTGCAGCTCCTCATTGCAGTGGTTTCAGCTGTGCTGAGTGGCAACACAAAGCACAGCTGTCAAAATCACCTGCTAAAATCTAATTTTTGAGAGTCTTCCAACACTTTCAGTGGATAGGTGTAACAAGCCTATTCCCATCCTTGCCAGCAGCCCACTAGTAACTGGAATTGCACAAGGTTTCACTGATAGAGCTGTAGCAATGCAGCCCATGGGAGATTATTATCCCCCACTATTATAAGATTATTATTTAGAGATTATCATAAACTCATTCTGCAGTGCCCCTTGTATTAGTCATGCAGGCAGCTTTCCACAGCAGCTGAGGCAACAGATGTGTAAAAGACATCTCCTTTCTCCTTCCTTCCCCACTGAATGCAATGGACCATGGAGATGCTACAACTCCTTCAACCCCAGCAGTTCCCTTCCCTCTCTTTCTTCTTTTCCCTCTCATTAATCCAGTGTCGTAGCTGTCAGCTCAGCCTGGCTGTACATCAGAGAGAATTCTGTGCTGTTTTGGCAGCAATTTGAACCGAAAGGAAAGATTTTGCAGGCAGAATTGGACCTTTGGGAGGTGAGCTGAATGACGCTGTCACAGAAGAAGAAAGATGCTTTTTCCATTGTAGCTCATGGTTTTTGCCAGGCAAGAGCAACAATGTGAATTTTCATATATATGAGTAATCAACCTGGCAATGTTTCAAAATGCTTGGGTAGGTCTTGCCCCAGCTAGGAAAGATTTAAATCTAATTAGAAATCAGAGATAAGAGGAAATTATATTTCTGCCCATGAGAATTTCCAAGATCTCAGAAAAACATTTCTTGCTCTAATGGGAGGAAAACTTAAAAAGCTGAGATGCAGTGAAAGTCAGGTAATAGGTGAAAATGTTTTACAAAACGGTACAGCAAAGCCTATAGCCCTGTATTCCAGCTAGAGGGTGGTTTCATTTCAAACCAAATTTCTCTTGTAGTTACAGCATTTTTTCATTACACCTTTGTTAAATGTTTAGTTTTGAGACCAGCAAATATGTTTTAATTTTTTTAATATTACTGGGAAAATATTTACAGATAAGTTCCAGCAGTTCTTCCCAGCTGTAAATGTAGTCAAACATTTTTGCCTCCAATAGATTCATGTTTGAAAACAAACATTTCCTAATGTAATTTTTCCTTTAAAAGATTCTTCTGTTTCTATTAGACACCATTAATTCTTGCTTAATTTTAGCCAAAGGGCAACAGTGACTTGTGTACCTTATTTCAGTCTTAAGTTTCACTAACCCTACAGCAGTGTTGTCAAGGTTTTTTCTCCTTAGGAGCTGAATAAATTCTGACCAATGACGTTGTTGTTTTAGTCATCCTGGTTGTATGATCTCATGATATTTTTATAATGTGCCCATTGTACCAAAGTGATTATATATCACCCATTGCAGTAGCTATTTCATGTTTCTAAGAAAATACGACATTCATCCATAAGCACAAGAACAAAAGGCAAAAGAAACAGCATTTTATTTCATATTTACCCTAAGGAGTCTGCAAGTCACTAACCACATATGAAAAAGAAACCAAACGAGATTAACAGATGTAAAATCATTATACATTCAGAAGAAACAGAGTAGGCAGAGAGAGAAAGTGGTAAGCAGATCAGAAGCTGGAGAATCACTTGGTCCAGAACTAAACGGGCATAAATAAAACCAGGAAAAAATCCGTTTTCCTTTTTGCTGTAGGAATGGCGATGGTGGGTAATGCTGTTGCGGCTGTAGGGGAAGCTGTGGAGCAGTGGGATACATCACATCTACACACAGCTATTGCTTCTGAAGTTCCCACAGAAGTCAGATACAGGGTGCCTCCATGATCAGACCTGTCTGACTGTCGGTGTTCCCTGTTTCTCCTGGTTGGAGTGGACGTCTTAGTGAGATGAGGCAGTGTTTTGCAAGGGACTCCCCTAGGAGCTGTCTTCTCCCAAGAAAGTTTCCCCACTGGGTTCTGCTTTGCAGTAGGAGGATCTGAGCCTATTTTAACTATTTTCTTTTCTGGGAGAACAGCACTTAAATGCTGGCTTGAAGAAGAATGCACAAAGGTTTTGAGCACTGAGATCCTGGGCTGAATCTCTTTCCTTAATTTAGTTACAGTGCTTCTGAGAGGTCCTTAACTGATGTGGAAACTGAAATCTGGTCATTAGCAAGGTATCCTTGGTTAGAGAAGAAATTTTCATACTAGGTCTTGCCTTAGCCCCAGCCAGGGGGTAGCACTTCAGAGCCCTGTGGGTAGTACCCATTGAAGCTCCTTGGCAAATGTTGGTGGGACACGTGTGTTGCTATAAAAGGGCTAACACAGGTTTGCTGGCCCTGTGCAAAAGGCTGTCGTTGGTAGGAGAGCTCTGTCAGTAGAGGACGCACAGTCCTGAACTGGATTTGCTGGCATGGGTCCAAGGAGTGCCAATAAAATCTGGAACTGCACTGTCATTTATTTGAGAGGAGCTGTACAGCAAGTTGTACCAGCCATGTATAATGTGATATAATGAATTTTAAAGGTCAATATTGCAGCCCACTAGTGTTCAAAATAAAACTTTGGAAAGTTAAATTTCTGTGCTTTGAAAGTTGTGGAGTCTCCCTTTGTAGCTGAGTTGCAAGACAATAGATTTTAAATGAACCATTAACTTTGATTGCCTTTGCCTCACTTTCTAGTTCAGACCACTGGATACAGCTAAAGTCACCAGCTTTGATGAAGAAGGGAATCAACACTGCTCTTTCAGGCTTTGTTTGCATAAACAGGCGGCTGCTTGAGTATGCTGAAGTGTAAGGAATGTGAGCAGAGAAACAGCAAAAGTGAGTGGAAATCTCTAAGAAATACCACTAATACATTGGACTGCAGTTCAGCACTTTGTTAAGGGCATCATTTGTATTTATACTGTCAACACAGGGTGGATGAATGGAGCTACAATAAATGATACATACAATTTGAATTTTTCAGTGTGCTTGAGACATGATTCTGTTTCTCCAGCAAAAAAGATGATGTTCTTCTGCCATTTCAGGGATTAGGTAAATCCCCATGAGTGATGACAACAGACAGAACTAGGGCTTGCAGAAGTACAGAATGGAAAATATACTTGACACTTGTGAGAAGTGAACTCTGAGCTGGTAGTGTGGTTAGACACGCAAGCCTCATTTCACAGTGCTGAAATATTGCCTTCTCATTCTCCTAACTTGAATCATGAAACCCCGCATTCTTCTAATGATTCTTTCAGAGGGAGAAGTGAAATTATTCATATAAAGAACCAGAACTGCTCAAACCACATCCCTTTTATTTATCTAGACCAAACTACAACTTGTGCCAAAGTTTGGATCATTTGGGATAAAATTCTCCGTGTTCCCAGGCTGGTTTTCTTCTCCTGCTCCTTTATGTTCCTGACCTCCTTCTGATAGCCTGCTTTAAAACCGTGTAGCTACTTCTGGTGTCAGAAATCACACCTTGGTGGGTGTTCCTATGTATGGAGCATGATGCATGGAGGAGAGGCTCAGGAGGAGGAATTTCAGGTGATTTGTTGCCCTGATGCAGGAAAGGAGCCTGCTGCAGTGAAGAAGGCTTGAGCAGCTGTTCAAGCAGGACAGGGGAAGTTAGGCCTGGGCAGAGGAAGAAAGGTTTGCACTGTGTCTTGAATGTGTCTTGAATTGTGTCAGGGCTGCAAGAGAAGGGAGGTGAAGTGAAAAGAATGAGCCTCCAAGCTTTGGACCCCATTTGGAGAAGGGTTAGAGACGGGGGCAAAGGTAATGAAAGAGCCACAGTGCTTAAGAGCTTAGATAATTGAAAGGCCCTTAGCTCAAGACTGAACTTCCAATGAAGGAGGCTGACTTCAGTGTAGAGTACTTCGAGACTGCTTGGCTGATGTCCTACACACTTTGGAGCGCAGAAGGCCAAGGACTACGAAACAGGTTGCCTTCAGACACCTTTGCTTCTCTTTCTCTTTTTAAATTCTATTAATGCAGTAAAAGCATCCTGAGTAGTTTTTCTCTTATAGTCAGCAAATCCATCATGCTGTTGTGTAGCAAAGGAGTGATGTTCAGCTACACCTCCCTGTTCACTTGCTGATGAGCTGCAATGTGTAAATCTCACTTGTAGCCCTTAGACATGTCAACAGCTGGTTCCTCAGAAGCTGTGTGTTTGCTTGTCTGCTGGTTACTTGGGTGCTCTTCAGTACCATCTACCTACAGAAAACTTCAGGAAGGGATCCTGGAGTTAACCATGGGCTTCTGTGGTATGGTCAGAAGAGGAGTCAGGATCAGAGTAACAGGTGCTGGTTTGGGGTCTTTTAAATGCTTTTGCTAAGTGCATCTGAACTGCAGACCTTTATCTAAGTGTTGGCCTTACATTAATAACCCTTTTTGAAAGTCTTTATCTAATTTGCCATTTGTGTCATGGTTTGTGGTGGTGGCTATAGAAGATTTCAGGGTTTTTTTTTTAATCTGAAGCGAAACAGTGACTTGCAGGCTATCTAGAGAAGAGGCATTTGAAGTTCATACAGAAAATATTTGTGCTCTCCATGATAACAGAGCATGGAGGGTTATAAGATCTGATTTGCATCGCTGGGGGAAGGTGGGGAGTGTAGATGCTCTTGAGCCATGTCAGCCAGGTCTGTGGCTGAAGATGTGCACCAGAATACATAGTTTTCATTATATAACCATAAACACTATTTTGAAAAAGTCTAAAGTGCTTTATATTTCCATGTTACTTTTATGGACTTGCTCAGAGTAATCTGCCATCTGGTATTTTTTTCACACAGGGCAGACTGAGGTAAGGGGGGGAGAGATGCTGACTGCTTCCATGCTGTTGCTCAGCTTCCGCTGTGGGAAATGTAACACCTTTCCCCTTTCCTTAATGCCCAGCCTGGCTCATTGCATGAAGCTCTTCACAGTAAAGTCAGAGCTGACTCTCAAGGCCTGCTTTTTGGAATAGTTATGAAGCAGCTTCCTTGTAGTGTGCTGGGGAAAAAAAATGCAGTGAAAGTCATTCTGATGACAGCTAGAGGGAAGTAATAATGTTCTTTGCAGACTTATATGCAAAGACTAAGAAAAATAAGTGCAAGAACGGTACAAGGGAGGGGACTGTATTCAATGCTTGAGTGCTACGTGCCTGTAGGAAGTCTTACGTTTATAAATACGGGGGTCAAACAGAGATTTGCATTACCAATTGCTTTTAACATTAGCTGAGTGGTGCTTCCCTTCCTTTTTTTTTTTTT